>CM031238.1:702001300-702601300 GCA_018340775.1 Taxus wallichiana var. yunnanensis | reverse complement strand
CTCGGAGTTGAATGTGGATTTAAGCCTCCTCTCATGGCTCTGTAATGGAGTTTTCTTACCTCTTTCCCATTGATGATGTACTATGTGAAATCATGGAGAAATAGAATCTATTTTGTGATGCATTTTATCCATCCTTCATTTCTTTATTATCTCTTCTTTCCTCTCATCATTACAGGGTATACTGTGCATACTTCTGATGTCTATAGCAGGTTTTGAGATCCGTGTTTAATAGGTATGAAGTGGTGTTCTATGTGAACTCTATTGTTGTTACGTGATGCATCTGTCCATCCTCTCCATTGCTCACCTCTCTCCACTTTAGGTAGTTGGATTTGTGATCAGAAACCCCCTTATCTCGGTGCTATCACCTCTGTAGTGTAGGATTTCTTTACTTTCATGCTCTCTTGGCATTTTTAGATTAGGAGTAGATAGTCACATTTCCTTCCTTATAAATTGTTTAGTATTAGGATTAGGAATAAGAAGTTAGCCTTCTCTGGAGGTCCATCTCAAGTTTGCAAGTCACACATGACTTGAGAGATGGTCCCATGTTATGTATTCACATTAGATGCCCCACTCGGATATGAGGCCATTTGGTTTGTGCTATGATTTTAGACTAACATTCCCTTATTAAGAAAATTGAATATTTTAAAATGAACTATGTGCATACTCATTAAGCTTTGTTACATTTTGTTATTAATATAGTATACTTAATAGTAGTAAACTATTTTCCCTATCACAATCTCATTTTTATGACTCCTTTGAGTTATGCTAGTTCTAGACTTAACGGTTGTATTTTTGTAAGTGAACTTATAGAGTAATAAGAGCCTTATTTATAAAATACTAAACACATTATTAAATTCATAATACTTCCCTTCGTTACTCAAATTTTTGTAAGCCTTTGAGTGTATCTTAGGCATAATAGGTAGTGATTTACGAATATTTAGTCAAGATATTTAATTGATCTTTCATGTGTAATTTCTTGAAGATTTTATGAAATCATACATAGTTGGCTTTCATGGGTGTGTACCTTTTTAGCAAGGGACTCTTTCGAATAATTAAGTGTCCTTTTACCTAGAATGATTCTTAGCATTCTTTGGAGTTCTAAGAAACCCGTCATAGTAAATTCCATCTTCTTTTAATCTCCCATTCATAAATAACATAAACCTACTACTTCTAAAATCCTATAATTCACCTTTGTTTTATTTTTGTATAATATTTTATCTAGGGATTTTACCAATTCTACTTCCCTTTCAATAAATTGGCAAGAGAAAATGGAATTAAAAGTTTTTAAGAGTAACCGAGTCCAAATGGTGTGACTTATGCAACTTTTTTGTGTGAAAACTTGTGAAAGTTAAATAATGTATTCATTGGACATGATCATCTAGGAATGATTTATTCATTTTCAAAAAACAAAACTAAGAGACTAAAGATTTCAATCATCCCTTCACATGATTAGGTTACACAAAGGGTTTTGTCATATAGGTTAAAGGCATGGCCTAAATTAGCAATGAATTCCATCATGTTTGTACGTGTGTCAGCTAGTCCTTCCAAATCTATGTTTAAATGAGTTTGTTACACATCTTCCCCGGCTACCAAATGACATCAACAAAGTTTTTCATCCTTAAAGCATATCATTTCACTCACTCGTGTTTCCTTGTCCCAAAGGAGGTCCAAATTTGGTTACCAACAAGAATTACTTCACATATTACATATTTTATTTATATTTTATGTTTTACGAGCTTGGGTAGGTAGCTAGAGGGGTTTTTGTAGGTCACATCTACTTTTGGTGCTCAAAGATCAAATATCAGGTAGCTAATAAATACCAAATGTGAAACCTTTTGACAAAAAAAAAAAACTTGATCGGGAACTTTTGAGTAGTGAAAGATTCCCTAGTGCCCCTTCACTACTATAGGATCCCCTTTCCAGCCATAGTGTATCATTCGGGATATTTTATCAAACTCCTATCACATAATTCCTTCTATATCTCATATTCATATAGTCCCAACAACCTACAAGTTGTACAAGCATTATCTAAGTCACTTATCTCTTCCATTTCCATATAGTATTACATTATTGGTGTGCTCATCATTTGTATTTTATTATAATTTATCATATTAGTTACCCTAAAATTATATATAATTCAATTTTTATTAAATCAATCACATACTTAAGCTTGTTCATTTCTAGGGTCTTGAAATATTATTATTTGAAAGTCTAGCATAGCTCATCAAAGGATAAACATTTTCTAAACATAAAAATCCTAAAAGGGTTTGATTAAATACATCATGAAGCTTGTTTTATATTAATTATATTATTCATTTGAATAATTATTTTCTTGTATAAGCAATGATAGTATCATTAAAGTGTTGTTTTGTTTTTCTTTCTTGAGCATAGAATATCATATCACCAATTTCAATACATAAGTGTAGCATAAATTAATTAGCTAATGAATAAAATCCTGTCTAAAATTAATAAGTACATCATATAATCTTTTATAGAGGATAATCCTTAATATTTATAATAAAACAGTCAACTAAAAGTGTGTAATTCTAACAATATTAAATGAAAGATAGATCAAAAGACATAGTATGTTTTATTGGATCTGATTTACCCTCATATATAGGAAGCTTAACAGTGAAACAATACAAGTAAAGAATAAGTTTTCACTACAAGTTTAAGCATATTTTGAAGTAACTTATTATATTCCATGATATTAGAGAATCTATATTATATTTTCTCTAATTATAAATGATTATAATATAGAGTGTTTAAATCCATATAGAGGTAAACGAGGGATGTATGAACAATTATAATCACAATAGTAGACATTTTAACATCGTGAAGGGTAATATTTGATTCCTTGTTAGATATAGATGAAATATATGTAGAAACAGTATGTGAGACTAATTACCTTACATAAAAATCTTCGTTATCTCATTAAGAGTAAGCATCGAAACAAAACCTTTAGAAATAACTATAGTTTGAATTTTTCTAGATTATCTAAGCTTTTGTGAAGTTTTTGATGAGAATATAATAATATTTCATCATGAGCATTATCATCATTATTGAACTCATAAAAATGATATCATTTAATAGAATAGGAGGATCATGGTCAACTTTATCAATCAAAGGCCATAAAGCTAGGCTTAAAAGCTTAATCATGATCTTGGACTACCTCGTTAATAGGAGCATAGTTGATATAAGTAGATTAAGAAATCATTAGATACATGTCCTTGTAAATTATTATTTGAAGGTAAAGATTATAAATAGGTTTATGATTTTTTTATTACCAAATCATAAGCCCATAATAGAAGAAAATGAATAATGATTAAATGATAGCCTAATATTGTACAATAGAAATAATTTTTTGGAGTAAGGTGACCTAAGATAAATAGGTTAAGGATTCAATTGATAAATAAGTTAACAATTTCAGTTAGCTCAAAAAATAATTTAAGATTAACGAGGAAATGAAATTAATTCTATATACTTAATTAACTTTGATATTACAAAGAGAAACAAAATGATTTTTTAGTTTATTCATTCAACATGTAGAACAAAATGTAAATATATAGACAATTGTGACATAAATACGAGAATAACATGTGCTAAATATAGTAATGCATGTGGAAAAATTACACACATATATTTGCATGATCTAAAATAAAATCTAGGTGTGAGAGAGTGACGAAAAGACTAGAAATTTCCCTCGAATGTTACTGTGGGCTTGGAGCCCTCCTCAATTGTTATGAAAAATTATTTTGCGTTATTTGAAATTTAGTGGTTTTCCAAATAAAGGTAATTTTAATCAAAAGATCAAATATACTAGAAAATATAATAATGAATAATTTTTTGAAGAGAAATTTGGGCTTCTCATCATATTTTTCTCAATACATTTTATATATGTTTATAGTGTCTAATAACATGTGACTAATCACTTTGAAGTGTTTATAATACATTTAATCTATTTTTATACTAATTAGTTTACTAAAAATTTACACAAGAGAGCCAAATGAGATTTGGTGTCTCGGAAAAAATAATTGGAATAAGGGTGTGAGTACTTGCTCAAAGTATATCTCTAGAGAGATTTTTATCCAATCTACTCTATTATATCAATAAAATATGGGAGAAAAGGGAATAGAAACAATGGAAATTAAATGTAGTGATGCATTAATAATCTAGGTGATCATTATACCATTCACATACGAGGAAAGATGAAAATACACATCTAAAGTGATATCTCTAGAGAATTAAGCAGGAACTTGACAAGGTCATAACTTGAGCTCCGGGTGTCGTTTGAGTCCGTTTTTTTTTTAAACCACGTGTTTCGATGAGACGAACGCAGCGGCAACCCGCCCTACCAGTTGGGGCAAGTTTTCGACATTTCAGGCATAAATCCGCCATTGAGGCCGAAAATTAGGATTTAAGTTATAGGGTTTTTCCTATTTTTGAGCTTTAGTTAATTTTAGTCTATTAATTGCATTATGAGTTAGAAAGTTGGCAATTCCTCTAATTTAGGGATGTAGAAGATGTGTGGCATGCCCGTAGGAATAAGCATGCGAACTTACTAAGAATAGCAGGTTCTAGATAAAAATAGTAATTTACGCCACCAGAGTAGATTTTCGAGTTAGCTAGAGTTTATGGCAACTCGAGTTGGGAGTTATTTTCCTATTTAGGAAACATTGTAATTGATTATTTGATAACGAAGAAGGAGATCTATTTTCTTTTGGAGTTCATTAAGGGAAATCCGGTTGTTCTTAATTTGGCTACATTATAAAGGAAGATATAAGAGAAAATAAACATCTATTTATATTCTAATATCTCTATCTTATCATATAAACACAATGAATTAAAAGCAATTACACACCAAAAGAATAATGAATTTAAAAAATAGCATAGAGAAAAAAATAATAACACCACCATAAATTCCTTATATGGCCACAATTATGGTTATATTAGATATTAATATTAAAAATCTAGTATAGCCTTGACAAAAGAGAATTGACTAATGCATAAGTAGTAAAAACTAAATATCGAGGAACTCAAAAGATTATTCCTCAAAACAATAGAGTAAAGTTTCATTCTAAGAGGAACCATTTACAATACACACAAATTGTATTTATCAAGAAATAATATAGCTAAAAGGGAAGGGAATAAGAAATAAGAGGAGAAATTGATTAATAATATTTTGATTAATATCTTATTTCTCATACATATCTCATTCACGTAGGTAAATATTTATTGAAAATTATTTTAATTATTTCACGAATATTTGTGTTTCTAAAATTTATATCTAGTTACTTTCGAGGACTAGTATCTAGCATAAATTTTTCTAAATTATTAGGTTATAAGGTAGTTTTATAGTTTCATTCACCAAATTGTATAATAATTACACCACGAGAGAAAAATTAGCTAAATTTTCCAATATATACACAAAAATATGATTTTGATGGTAAAGATCAATTCCTTGTTAATGGGACTTTATCTCATTTATGTGTCAGTAATCAATTTTATATTTAAACCATCTGACAACACAGAGTAAATAATTAGATACACTAAGGGATATCTCCTCTTCAACTAGATGACATAAAATCTACAGTGGAATGATGGCACGCCAAAATTTTACATTTACAAATGAGGGAAAGTCAATTACATTTACGACTGGTTGGATCTATTTTTTATCCATTTAGTTATATTTTTAACTAGCTAGCTACAATTCATACATGGTTGGTTACATTTTATAATCACTCAATTACAGTTTGTAGCTAGCTGATTTCCTTTTACAACCGTGCAACTTCATTTTATAGGTGAATGGTTACATTTTTATCATTTAGTTATATACACCACTCATGTATATAACTAAATTTTAACGTCATTCATTTCATTCTTACATCATTTCATAATTCAAAATTTTTTTTTCTTGCATAACTATTAAACTATCACTCCTTACAAACATTATTTCAAAACAAAAATTTATCAAATTCATTAAAAAAATCAAAGTGGTATTTTGTAAAGGGGTCTTAAATTTACTATATATTGATAATGACCATAAAATTTATATAAAAATATTCTCAAACAATGTTTTTATTCCAACAACCTTAAAACATATTTTATAAGATCTACATATATTGGAGAACATGTTTGACATAAAAATATCACCACTAACTATAATGATATGAAACCTAGAGATGAATATAAGATAACAATTATAATTCCCTATAACCTTTAAAACATAGATAATAATGACCTTCAATTGATAATGGATTGAAACACTCCTTAATATCTATCAAACTAGAATTTTATTCCTCATCTAGAGTTATGGAATGAATGCTATGGTTCTTTAAAATTGCATAGGTTGTTTTTCATTGTTGAAGGCCATAATAACATCAATTTTAACATCACATATAATTATTTTAACGCCCACTAAAACACACACACAAAGACAACAAGACAATTAACGGATTTTTTTTTGACTTGCTAGAAGTTTATAGTACACATAAGAGGTCACAATGGGCTACAACCAACTCACGGAGATTTGACATGACAATGGCCACATAGGAACAAGGTAATATTTGAAACCCATCATCTAATTATTCACTTCCCACTTTGAAAAGACAACACACCAGTCTAACCACAGAACATACTTACATTTGGGGCCACCCCATGGTGAAAGTTTTTTATGGTTTCTTATTTTACTAAAACATCTTTCAAAACTTAACTTATGTTCTAGAAGTTTCAAATTATGATTCATACAATTCTTCTTATAGAGCTAGATTTATTTTCTTTTATACTATTGAGTAACTAGCTTAAGATCATCTCTAATATGACAATTACTTGTTTAATTTGTTTATTTAATCAAGGAGGTATTCAATTCCACAAGGCTATCTATCCAAACCCATACTACTGAAACTCGTTTCATACCTCCATTGCACAAAGAGATGAGTGTAAGCTCCAATTGAAGTGGAGTACCATTTAGGTTCAGAACCATAATCTTCTTTGTGTAAGGATCAACATTTAACCAGACTTAAGAGAAGAATATAAGGAACCTTGGTGAAGGTTAGTGGAAGAAGGTCAGATTGAATTCATCTTCATGATCTCATTATTATTAACTAGTCTTTTAATGAGATTTAAGAATACATGTTAAGTTTCAAAATAAATGAGTTATAATTAATGATTTCTTAATCAATCACCCATACTCACTAAGGCCTCGCTATTTTAAAAAACTAATCATTGGTTTTACCTTAATTACATTTTACGCCCCACAATAAGGAGTAAAGTTTATTATTTCCAATTAGAGTAGGGATAAGTTTTTTTAACACATGTAGAGAGATTCCTCATCTTCCACTTAAATATTCTTTGACTTCATAGAAGGGATACTATACAACACTATAACTCAAAAGAAGATTTTAACCTTACTCATTTGTGAAAACTATACAAGATTACATAATTTCTTTCCAACATAGCACATAAACCAAACATGGAAAAATTTGTTGGAACATAATGATTAAGTAGCCTAGCCAACCCTTAATGTATATGGGTCCATCACTAATATATAGGTTAATATTTAATAATATGAAACATTTTATATATCTATTATTAAATATGCTAACCTATGTATATATTTTAGGTTAAATATTTAATATCATAAAATGATTGTATTTCTAATATTAAATACTATAAACCTAGGTGTTTGTTTCAACCATTTTAGGTTGAAAAGGTGGGTCGGGATATATACCGATCACCTTAATAAAAAGACTTTAGGTCCTCATTTAATATATCGGGAAATATATCAAAGGCGTGCAAATCAAGTGATTTGGTTTTACCCTTGATAAATAGGGTCTCGAAAAGGAGGAGGTGATCTTATTGGATATAAAATAAGTTCTCTGAAATAAAAGGTTATTTTCAAAGTTCTTTTTACCCTATTGGGGTTTTGCATTATAAATATTATGTCACTTGTGTTATTTATTTCGTGTAAGTATTTCTTTATTTACTTATGTTATGATGTAATTTTTAAAAAATAAAATTATTGTATCATTATCTAATATGTAAGTTGGTTAAATCCGTATTTATTAAAATCCTCAAAATGTAACATGGTAGCAGAGCGAGGTAAATTAAATAAATTAAGATCAAATGTTTTATATTTTATTTATTTAATTTGTACGTAAATTTTTCAACCAATCAGAAAGGGTATTTAAAAGTATTTGATCCCATCTTTTTTTCCATAATTTATTTTGGCATTACATTTGTGCAATTAAACTCTTGGTAAAAATTTAGGGTTTTGCAATTTTAAATCCCTAATTTTTTTGGGAGGGAGGTTTAATATGATATGATTCTTAATTTCATTTACATTTTGTAAATTATATGGAAATAATGTGTGTTTGGAGATTGATATGTGTACAGTGAAAGGCGTCAAATATTTACCCTTGTTAAATTCACATACGAAAAAGAAAGGATTTATTACTATATGAAATAATTTTCATATTTTCTATATTCTCAAATGTTTACGGAGTTAAATATTTCGGAAGGTAAATTCATACTCGTGTTCTTTGCTCCCCTCTAAAAGGGATTTGATTTTAAAAACTATAGTTTATAGTTAATCTATAACTATATCTTATATAATTTGAAAACTATATTATTATTTTTAAATACAAATATATATAACATAGAATAAGGTTTATATACTAATTTAAATAAACATCATATTAAAATTTATATAGTTTTAAAATATATATAGATATTAAAAACCTTAAACCATATTAAAATTACATGGGATTGAGGGAAGAGTCAACAAATCATATTCTAAGCCTAAGTTTAAATCATATTTAAACTTAACTTATAAATCTAGGCATATATAGTTTTTTTCTTAAAAAATAAAAAGAAACAAACCTAAGTTTGAATCATATTTTATACATATGGTTAGTTTAAACCGATTAAAATATAAATTTTATCATATTTGGTTTATATATGTTTTAAAAAAAACCAAAGTGCTAACTTTTTTTTTTTTAATAAGGGGGCCCGTATTTATTTCTTGGCTATGAAGGGATTACTTTTTAAATCTTAATACTTATTAAATAAAACCGAACATGCATCCCTAACCATTTATATTATCCATGTAAGGTGGCAGCCCCATTCATTTAGATCATATAGTTTATAAAAACTATATAAATAAACATATTTAAAGGTTTTCTTTTATATAAGAGTGGGAGTGGAGAATAAAATGAGATAATGTCTCGTATAAATGTGGACTCTAAAGTATAAATGGATAATTAAAAAAAGGGTCTAGTTTATTGGTGGCCCGGTTGAAGTGTGGTAAATATTTATTAAAATATTTGTAGTTATAGCTACATAAAAGTTTTAAATTTTTTAGCTTGCGTAAGAATTATATAAAATATTTTACAATATTTTCATACTTTTAAATGTGTGAGAGGTATAATTAAGAGTAAATTAAGGGAGGAGAAAAGTTTCATGAAAATACGGATTTTAATTTATTTCATTGGTCGGATGAAATTACATGTCCCCTCTTTAAAATATGTAGGTTGATCTATATTCTCATAAATCTACTTGCACCTGATAAATTTATTTTAACTGGTTTATGTCCTTTAAACCCCTTTAATAATGGTTATGTGTTTTTAATATAAAAAATATACTATAGTTTTTAATTTTTATGAACTATATGTTGTTTTTTATTTTCATTATATAAATTATATGCATTTTTTAATAAAAAGTGTATATATTTTTACATTATAAATTATAATAGGTTATTTTAATGTCTTAAAATATAACCTCCCCAATATTATACAGAAGAAGAATTTATGGAAATACACAACATGTTTGGGCATCACTAAATTTGATGCTCAATTGACCGTCATGGTAATAAAAACATAACACAATATGATGGTCATTTAGACATTAAATTTAAGCTTGTATGTTCTATGAAACTTTATTTGTGTTTAAATTGGTGGTAAATGACCATTTTGATAGACCAAAAAATAAGCATTATGACGGTCATTTAGACGTCAAATTTAAGATGGTTGAATTTTTGTCTACATTATTTTTTTTTCAGAAATTTGAAGTTATGCATTCTTAAGGGTCTCTTCTTCACTTCTATATGGTCAGAAATATTTTTTATATAAATCTGGGGTATAATGTAGAGCCCTTTATAATGCGGGTTATTTTGATCATGGGAGGTTAATTAGTATGCATTGTAATGATAGAATTAGTTATGATCAATTAGTTTCTTTAGATCTGTAAAATTTAGATCTGATTCTATCAAAAGTGTTGTTTTTATCGATAAATATGTATCTAACTCTATGGTACATTATATATTATAATAGGGTGTTTTTATAGGTTTAGGAAAATAATAACATCCAACTATTTCTATCTTGATAAAATCTAGATCCTGAATGAAACTAACTACAACATTTGGGTGAAAATAAAATTTATGGCGAGAAAACTCTAGATGATTATTTCTAGATCTAAGGTTACTCCCACCGGTTGTCAAGAAACTATAGATAACATGAATGGATTCTTGCAACTAATGTAAGATGCTCTTTCTATGCAATGTGAACGATGAGTACCTTCTACACATTGGTAATATCAAACATCCGAAAGAGGTATGGACACAACTAGAATCTATGCATGAAGGATACTTGGTATATCAAGGATAGTAATGATAGTATAATAGTTGAAAGAATTCAAAGAAATGATCTATATATTTTTGATGATTTCTCTTCTGCATCTTTTTTTATATCTCAGATTTTGAAAGATTCAAAACTATGGCGTGAAAGGTTAGGATGTGTTAATTATTGAAGCTTATATGAAATGTATAGATATAGTGTAGTGAATGGTTTACATCTGTTTTCTTCTTCTCTTGAATTTACTTCATTAAATGCTTCTAAATGATGGTTTTGATTCTGATTTAGTAAATGGTCATGATGATATTTTGATGCTATAGATGTTTGAAACTCTTATCTTTCTAGATAAGAAATTAAATTGGGCTCAATCTATGTTAAAAACTCAAATCCTATTAATCTTACAAAAATGAAAAGAAGCCATCATATGTACCATGCATTTATTACCTTGTATAAACCTGAGCCATGAAATATTATAGGGTCTAGGTGGATATACAGAGTAAAATATAATGGTGATGGTAGTATTAAAAACATAAAACTAGAATTATTGTTAAAGGTTTCACTTAGAAACTTAGTATTGATTATGTTTAGACATTTCCTATAGATAAAATGAGTACTAGTAGGGCCTTATTTGCAATTTCTGCTTAATTTGGTAGGGAAATCCACCAAATGGATAAGAAAAATACTTTTTTAATTGCTATTTAAAAGAAGAGCTTTACATGTTTCAACCTAAAGGATTTGAAGAAACTAGCAAAGAAAACTATGTTTGTAAGTTGAGAAATTCTTGTATGGTTTAAAAAAGCTCTTAGAGCTTGGTATGTGAATTTTTTTTCCTTCTTTAAACTATTAGGTTTTGTTAATTATTCTTCTAACAATGATATATTCATTAAGCAATAAGGCTCATCATTATATATATATATCATTATATATATATATGTTGATGATTTACTTATGTCTGGTGACAATTTTGATTTAATTTATAGGATTAAAGATAAATTGAAGTAGTACTTTGAAATGAATGAGTTAGGTCTCTCACATCATGTTATTTATATGATTGTATTTCATTCTATTGTTATTTTTCAAAACACAATATGCAACCATTGTATTGAAAAAGTTTCTTATGATTGATTGTAAACCATTTTCTACTTTAATGGAAGTTGGAATAAATATTGATCATAAATCTGCATATGAAAAAGGTTGATCCTATTTTATATACGTTATTAGTTGATAGTTTGATTTATCTAACTATAACTAGATCAGATATTTCCTATACAAAAGTAATTACTTCAAGGTTTATGCAGGAACATTTTTTATAGATCATTGAAATCTTGCAAAGGGAATTTTTAGATATTTGAAAGGAACAAACAATTATGGGTTGCATTATCATAAGAATGAATATTCTATCTTATATGGATTTAGTGATTCTAACCATACTGATGTTGTGTTATAAAATATACTAGATATGTGTTCAAGTATTTTAGTGTAGAAACCATTACTTAGAACAACAAATATAATCAATAGTCTTTTTTTTTTTCTAATGAGGCAGAGAAGTCCAATGGAAGAAGTAAAGAAGCCATGTGGCTACAATGGCTATTGGTAGAGATACACATGGAATCAAAAGGAAGTATTTGTCTTCTATATGGTTATGAGAGTTGTATTACTCTTCATTAATAATCGAGTTCAACATCAAAGGACAAAGGATATTGAGATATATATATGTTTCACCTATAATGATAAGGTGTAAAGTGATGAAATAAATATCAAGTTCATGTTGATCAAGAGCATGTTGCTTTAGCATCTTCACAAACTCCCGAGTGCTGCAAAGTTTCATCACTATCATGGAAAGCTTGGATTATAGGAGTTTCCATTGAGGGGAGTGTGCATGACAATGTCAATTCCTAATGGAAATTGGTGCTTTTAAAACGACCTTCGGGAATTTGCAAAAGACCTTCGAGGCTTGTATACCTCCTTGACTTCTATTTTAGAAAGAAGTTTAGAAAGATCTTAAAGGTGGTCTTCACTAAAATATTTAGTGCTATTGAGTTTACTGGTAAACATCTAGCACAAACATATTATTAAGGAGGTCATTTGTTGTAAAAGGCTCCAATATGCTTGGGTTCAATAACCTTTTATGAGAACCTATGAGAACATATAAAACTCACAAATCATACTTATCCACTGATCATGGGATGATATTTGAGATTTTAAATTCTTTTGTACCAAAAGGTAAATTGAGTATGATGAAGGTGTTATAATTCCTTCAATGAGATATGCTATCCTAAAAATTTTATGGTTTACGGATTATAAATCTTGTAATGTACCACAAGAAGGTAATATATTGGCATATGTTATGTTATCCCACTTAACATTAAGGGAGTGTTGGAACATAATGATTAAGTGGTCTAGCCAACCCTTAATGTATATGGGTCCATCACTAATATAGAGGTTAATAGTTAATAATATGAAATATTTATATCTCTATTATTAAATATGCTAACCTAGGTATATACATTAGGTTAAATATTTAATATCATGAAATGATAATATTTATAATATTAAATATTATAAACCTAGGTTTATGTGTCAACCATTTTAGGTTGAAAA
The DNA here is from genome assembly GCA_018340775.1 of Taxus wallichiana var. yunnanensis. NCBI lineage: Eukaryota > Viridiplantae > Streptophyta > Pinopsida > Cupressales > Taxaceae > Taxus > Taxus wallichiana. The sequence continues at coordinate 702,588,071 of CM031238.1, read as the reverse complement.
GGTGGGTCGAGAGACATACCCTATCACCTTATATAAAAAGGACTTTAGGTCTTCATTGATATATTCAGAAAATATATCATATGTGTGCAAATCAATTGATTTGGTTTTACCCTTAGTAAATAGGGTTTCAAAGGAGGAGGAGATATTAGTGAATGTAAAATAAATTCTCGAAGTTAAAGGTTATTTTCAAAGTGGTTTTTATCCTATTGGGGTTTTCCACTATAAATATTGTGTCACCTATGTTATTTATTTCTGTAAGTATTTCTTTGTTCACTTATCTTATGATGTAATCTTTATTTAAATATTTATTGTAACATTATGTAATATATAAGTTGGTTAAATCCGAATTTATTAGAATCCTAAATTCTAACAAAATTTCCTATTGAACTTTGACTTGGGAAAAGATGGTAAAAAAATTGGTGAAGAAACGCTATACTATTTTCAAGATTGCTATAGTACGAAAAAAACTCATACTAATGCGGTGATCAATCCTTTCACAAAACTATTTACATTTTTAGTTTCGGTTGCTTATGATAACATTACACCACAATACAGAGAAAACCCCAAGTAATAAGCCCTCCAACTTATCTACAACACAATTCAAAGATCTACAATACGTTAATCATTTGTACAAAGGAAATTTCATAAGAAAAAATTGAAGCAACTTCAACAAGTTTTTCCTTTTTCTACTCGCAAATACCATCTTCACATTTATTAACATGAGGTAATTCAAAAGACATGAGCATAATAAAGACTACATATTAGAATAGAATGCTATCATTAACAATATCATAAAAAGAACCTTCTATTTAATGAAAAGGTTCAAAGCTCTAAAACACTAACTCTTTTAATCATGCTAAAATTTTCACAATGTCAAACTAAGAAGGAAATCATCTATACCAGTTATAAACCTTGTCTCTAAACAAGAAAAAAGTTACACAATCATTCAAGTTGGGGCCATTGGCCTTATAAGTCAGAAACATAGTGTAGAGTGTATAGGGATTTCAATCATGTAATCATATAGATTATATGATTAAAATATATACCCAAACCATCAAGAAAAATTTATCTTTTTTTCTACAAATTACTTCACACATTATACTATTAATAAAGAAGGTTAACAAGATGTCAAAAACATTAGCACAATGTTTCGAGTGTATTGGGATTTCAATCATGTAGTAATATAGATTATATGATTAAAATCTAATACTCTAAACCAACAATCAATAACATTTTTTTCACACTAGTAAATGTAAGTATTATAACACCTAATGATTGTAAAGAATACCATTGTTTATAATAGCAGTGACTATACCTACTAACAAGCTAGCATAACTTAGATATTCTTCTAATCTTTTTATCACTGAGCATATATCCCCGTGCAAAATGATAAAAAAAAGTCTTCTTATTCATACATATTATATTGAATAATTTTTTACCTTATAAACTTTTTGAAGGGACTTGCACTACATTTGACCATCTTACAATGTGGGGTAACAGTTTATTGTAATTCGATATCATCATGACATGGGATATTATAATCTAAAAATAGACCATACTAAATAAAAATCCATATTATTGATTATAACTCAGAGTCCAACTTATTACCATCCAAAGGAACATTTTCACTACCTTATGACATATCAAATGGTTTATGAGATTCAACTCTAAGGATAAAAGACTTACTCTTTTTAAGTTTAAGAATAAAATAAAACCCTTAAGGACCCAAACTGTTTGGAGTACATCTCCTAAATATTATAAAATTCCCCCTTAGCTTAGCCGAGTTGGTTTTACAAGCTCAATGAGTTGAGTTATTTAAGGTGATTGAGTTACTTAATAAACCTTTATCAAATTCTAATTCCATTACAAATTCCAACTGGGTAATGTACCCTCATTTCAGCGAGTCAAGGGAGCCAAGCTCATGGCCGAGCCACTTGATAGGACTCAACCGAGTCTTTAGGCTATTGAAAAAAAACAACTTCAATGTGATCAAAGTCACATTATCCTTAAGAATAACTCATGAACGAGTAAATCAAAGTTTCTAACAACAAAAACCAACTTACCAACAATTTTCTTAAACAACAAATATCCCTTAATCAGCTCGTAGGAGTGAGATCTTCTTCTTGTTTTTACAAGGGCACTACATAGCACTAAACATCTCTGCCATAAAATAGTTAGATTTTACAAACCAAATACAAGAAGGTTCAGTAATCATTTAGAATTTCCAACAACTAGGTTCAACTTGTCTCATTTTAATGTATATTTAGCATATGAGAAAGGCTTAGACTTGGATTTTTACCTTCAACTAGACAATTCAAACAAAATACAAATAACCCCAAACCTTCGCATGTTAAGTGATTTCCATCAAAAACAAAACATGAGTAGATTCTTAACAAGCATTCTAGTATAGCTCGAATTTTTAATCCATAAAAATATATATATCTATATAAAAGAGTGCTCATTAACCCTAGCTAAATCATCAAATGATCAAGGGTTTTCAAAAATTCGGAAAAAAAAATCAAGAAGCCTTCTAAGCTTCACTTAATCTGCTAAAAGAAATTAAAGATTACGACTCCGATCTTGTGAAATTTAATTTCTCAAAACTCATAAATTTTAATACAGTCCAACCAGAGTAAAGAAGACAAATCATTAATGATATATATTATCCAAACAATCTATATTTAACAAGAGAAAAGTTAATCTCAAATACCCGAATGGAAAAAACGTATCCCACAATTCCTAATCTTACTTTGGATTTAATCACATCAGATTCACATTAAAACTAATAAAATTAACTAGAGAAATAAAAATCATTTGATATTCAATATAACCTATTAAATTAGCAAGATGATTAAAGGATCCATGTAACCATTGGTATACAGGAAACATCAACAATAAGTGAAAATCATGTGCAAAACCATATGCATACCCATATATTGCAAGGAATCTTATTTATAAAAACTTAAATAAGAAAAAAACTAAAATCATATCCTTTAGGATGAAGATCGATTGCATAACAACCATAAAATTTCTAAAAACTGCCATTTCAGCAAATAAAAGTAATTCATTTCATGATATGGTTAAAGCTAGCATAGAAGTTAGAGGGTAGTATTTATCATGCCTGTAATATGCTTCCATAAGTTGCATGCATGCCTAACAATCTGGAAATGCCATCAGGAAAAAAACCCCTCCTTAATCAAATCAATTTTAACCATGGTCTACCCCATGGTTAATTCTTCGATGGGTGCTTGGTAGATTAAAACCAAAAATAAAATTAAAAAAACTTAGATAAAATATTAGGTATTTTTATAAAATGAAAATCCCCAAATACCTTTGAAAAGGTTTTTGAAAAACATCCTTGAGAACTTTTATCAATATGTCAAATAGCAACCCGGTACTCAAGATACAAAGAATTATCAACAAGGTCTTCATAAGACAATATAAAATGTCACCACAAATTCAAAAAGCATTAGTGAAAAAACAAAATGATATAACGAAAGGAAAGGAGGTCAAACTTACTTCGCAATAAGGTCAAAATTACTTAACAATCATAGGTATGCCTTGGATCACTGAAATTGATTCAAGCCATGACTGCTCGACACAACAATAGAAAAGAACTACGGTATGGGCAACAAGGTCTCATTGCTAAGGTAAATTTCCCATAGCACCATAAGATTGCATCTTCACCAAATTCTAGGGTGAAAAAAAGATTTTGAAACTCAATAATATAATACAATCAACCATTCATCATTAGCAAAAGGGGTCAAAAGAAAGGATAGGATTCAACATAGAAAGGGGCATTATAATTATGCCACATTTATTATCCTCATTAATTATCTGGTTCATTGATTCCATTCTATGGTTCATGTCACGTGACCCCTTCTCATTAGTGTTTAGATTTGCCTACAAGTGATAAAAGAAATGACAGGTCATGGGACAATCAAATTTGACCTTTTCAATTGCCCCTACCACTAGGAAAATTTTACTTTTCTACATGTTTTTTATTCAATACCTAATTTGAAGCTTTATCTTTTCCTTCTTAAGGACTAATAATCAATGATTGGTACCATATGACATCTTTTGATTTGATTTCACTAGGTAACCTCCGATTCAATATGTTCTTAATGCTCCTTAAATATTCATGTTCTATCACCCGAGATTCCCAACTATAGACTTTAGTGATTGATGCATGTGGGAACCAATTATTAGCGAACTTGGTCTCATCTTGACATTTCAGATTTATATCCTTTTTTAACCTTTTTCAAACATCATCATCCTCGAAGGTACTAAATTTTAAGGATTGGTTCGATGTGGGCCAAGTGACGTGCCTTTTCATTTTGACTATCCATTGAAGTATTAGTTATTTTTGCTAACTTTCTTTAAAAACTAAAATTATTACACCATGTGGTGCAATCCTATATATACTCATATCTTATCTTAGCCACTTCATTCCTTATTCAATTTCTATCACCATGTTTCAAATATAAGAAAATAAGACCATTTTCTCAACCTAATTAAATAATTGTTTATATACATAAACTTTACCTCTTTGTACACCTCTTGCTAAGGTTATATTTATTCTCAAAGATTTAGCACAAGTTACTTCCATTATTTTGAATTCAAATGAATACAACTCAAAACTAAACATGAGATAATTATAACCAAATTCCTCCTCTCAACTATTAACAAATCAAGTTTCTCTAAATATCCCAAGGGATGACTCTAATGAAAATAAAGGTTTAAGTTTTTCCTTAACAATTTCTATCAAAAGATTTAAAAGCATGAAGAATATTAAAATATGTGAAACACACTGTAAGGATTCAAAACTACCAAAGGAAAACCATGAAAAATAGTAAACTTATGTCATCTTAAATAACATAATAAATGTATATATTTTTCCTAGATCCTAGAGAAAGGATTCCCTAACCCCAACGATAATGATGAAAATCTACACCAAGCTTTGGTCATGGACGTAACTTCAAAATATCTAGAGGTGTGGGAGGTTATGGGCTTGGTTGGCCCTGCTCTAGCAATCACCTTTAGCCCACTCAGCTTAGGTTGAATACAAAGAAATTTTTTTCTTGTTTCATGGTGTTCTTGGAGGTGATGTCACCTTCGGAGTTTAGGGCTCTATGTGGGGCAATAACAAGACCCCTCCCTATGGATTGTTGATAAAAATGAAATTTGCAGATGTTGTTGAAATATCCTTTATAGCTAGTGCTATGAAAAGGGTTTGTTGAACAATAGTTGTGGAAATTTGAGTGTAACCCCTCCAAAAGGTTATTCCTAAGTTGTAGTTATTCCATTCTCCCCATTTCTCGGGATTTCGCACTTCATGAAGTTATCTATTCATCATGCAAGTTTGTTAATGGAAGGCAAACTAAAATTTTACCCTAGAAATTGAGGTTTTTCATTATTTTCTTTAATATTACCTTTGATAGAGATTTTATTTTGGATAGATGTGGGATTATCAATCCCATTTTTTTACTTATGAAGGCATGTTTCCTACTTTTAAACCCTATTACTAAATCTTTCCAAGTTAGACATATTTGGATTCGTTTTCCATATCTACCACTCCAATTTTAGGGTGAGAAATGTTTAGTGTTTATTGGGGATACTCTAGGAAAAATCCTTGCTATTGACATGGAAAACAACCTTATATGAGTATACTATGTATGTTTGTATCTTAGTCGACATGACCACTTGAATGGATTTTTCCACTTTGATTGATCTTAAGGTTGAGGGTAGAATATGGACTCAAAACTTGGATTATAAAGGTTTCCCCTTCATATGTCAAAATTTTATCTCCTTGGACACTTATATATAGATTGCAAGTATGGGAAGAAACATGTGATTATCCACACTTCTTGGTGGAAGAATGTTGATCTGATTCTTTAATTTGTTGACAACCACTCAGATTGTTAGTCCGAAGATGGATCTACGGACAACGAAGATGTGGTTTTTTTGAATGAGGTTGCCATCCCTTTGTCTACTCCTATAAAGAAGGCTCCTAACCCTACTATGATTTTGGGACTTTGAACATTCCTCTTGGTTCCCTAAATCGGGAGGATAATAATAATATTGAAAATTGTATACTGGTCCACTCAAATGAAAATTTAAATCCTAACACCAAAGATTGTTTGTCTACTTTGAGTAGAAGAAAGAAATGGAAAACCAATGAATCTATTAACATGTATCTTATATCCAATGGGAAGGGTCCCCTGGATAACCTTTTTGTATTAGTTTTTGTTGGTTTGCTTGTAATGTTGGTTTTAGATGTGTTTTTTTGCTTTTGTGTCTCTCGGTAGAGGAAGCTTCATTTTTTTTCATCGCTTTATCTTTGTCTCCATTTATTGTATGGGGAAGGAACACCTTTACACTCTCTCACCCATAATAAAAACAAAAACACAATAAATATGAAAACAAAGGATAGATAATCTAAAAATACTTGAATATCAAATATGAAATTTTGCAAAGAGATTTAAATGTGATGGAAAAGAACAAGAATAAAAAATTTTATCGCATTTATTATAGCCAACTTTGAGGAAAAACAAAGGCTCCAAATAATTAACTCTTGACTAAATGAGCAAGGAAAATCTTGGACGTTATTAGGGACTTATTATAATTCATGTAACTAGATCAAAAATTTATCACACTTGAATTTGAACCTTGCATATACTTGATTCTCCTTGGAATGACCACGACGGATAAGACAACAATCTAAAACACAAAACTAGATTGTGAACACTATTAAATTTTTGATCCAATGCAGAACATGGGTTGGGATGAATAGATACCTATAGTGGACTAATAACAAGACAAAAGTGATTAGACAATCCTCAATTATTGTCAACTCTTAACAAATACTTTTTATATATAAGTATAACTTATGTATATCAAAAACACCAAAACGTTAGTTCAAAAAGAATGAAAATGATGAGATGAAGTAGGAAAATCTATTTTTGTTTCCCAAAATAGGTTGGAGGCTAATTTTGGCTACACACACACACACACACACAGTCTCTCTCTCTCTCTAAACTTTTATGTTACAAAAAGATCTTATTATTATTAATTAAGTGATCCGTAGAGGTTTAAGAATAATAGATTTTAACACTATCAACAAGTTAGTTGCTCCAATAAATTAAACCTTGAATAACTAAAGCCATTTAAATGTAATTAAGGTTTAGAACTATGTAGTAAATCAATATGAAACCGTTATGAGTTATGTGGCATGGTACCAAACCTTGGCTAAATACACCCATACATGATGTTACAAAATCTACCACACTTTCATGGAATAGTATATTTCGAACGGGTAATATATCCATAATATGGTGAAAAATCAATATAAACTACTCGAAAAATATAATTTTTGTATTTATTTGTTGTAATACTTTAAATTATAGGAAGGGAAAGCATGTTCGATTAGGATTTATTATTTTACCAAATTATAAGAAAATCATTGCAAAATCAATTTAGTACTACATTCCTAAAGAAACTACCAATAAGGAAGAATATCAAGCACTATTTCAATGTATTAAAGCTTGGTAGAGACTGAAATACCATGCTTCTCAAACTTTATTAGTTAGTAATTCGAACATTAAGAAATATATCACACTTCTAATACAGGATAGGGTGGTAGAGCTAATGGAAAATGTCGATCATCAAGTAAACATATGATTTAGGAGATATTTAAATGAATTATCAAATGTCTTACATACATATTCCATCTTTTCACTCACACGTGGAATCTATTACAATTATCGCTCCATCCAATGTCTCCTCCACTTCCACATTTCATAAATCATTGTCTTTCTCATGTTATGTCAATTCATTGCAACAATATCTCTTATTTCCATTTAAACCTATTTCATTCATTTAACCTATTTAATTCTCACTCTCCCACCCCCACAACATTTCCCAACGCCTACCATAATCTTTATATGTTTTACCTTATCAAGATCCATTATGTCGACCTCCTCTATTTTTTAATGGCTATGGTCATCCAAACCACTATGATGGATATTTTTTCACTAATGGACTCATAGAGGAATAGTTTTGGGAATTTATACTCCCATGAGATTCATGACTTCATTTATAATACAAATATTGATAGTTACATTATTGAAGCATTCGCAAAATATTTTCCTTCTTTTACTTATGAGAGTAAGAAATCTTGGGAAACTTTCACTCTTCAGCATCTTCTTCACTTGGTAATAAGGGTAGTCATTTTGAATAAAAGGTACTTCATTTATTATATCATCCAAGTGTTGGTTATATTCCCTCTATTACAAAAACTATATCATTTTTTCCTTGCTAATAAATTAAGCGAAAGTATTATTATACATATCATGAAATAGTGAATGCATCTATTTCAATTTGATCCTCCATACTTTAAGCCTACATTTGTAGTCTTCAAATCGGTTTTTAGTTAACCAACAAAACAACATTTCAAGTTTAGTTACCAAAAATGACAACTATCAAATAGTTGTGTTTATACTTTAAACATTTATGTAAGGTAGATTAGGTAACACAAACTAAATAGTCTTTTGACTATATTATTAGAAGGGATTGTAATAAAACATTTGTCCATCCTCTTTTTATAAAATTATTATTTTTAACATTTTCCATATATCCCTACCTTTGTTATGACCCTATTCTCCTTCCACATATAAATATATGTATTGAATAATAAGAATTCACCACATCTTGAATTTTTGCCTCTATCCTAAAATGGAACATCTTTTTGAAATTTAATAATATATTATAATTTTTCCCAAAATTACAAAAGGTGTAAGAGTACTTAGGGATAAAGTTTTCACCAATGGACACATAGAGTAATAATTTGACTATTCATATTCTCATGAGTTGCATGCCTTCATTTCTAATACAAAGATTGACATTTTCATTACCGAAGAATTCTCCCAAAAGTTTCCCCTGCCCTACTTATAAGACTAAAAATATAGGGAAATTTCCACTCTTCACTATCTTCTTTACTACGAAATATGGGTTGTCATTCGACCAACATGTTTTTTTGTTTATTATTTCATTCGGTGGTCATTTTGACATTCCTTTGTTACAAAACCTCTTGTATTTCTTGCTTCTAATGACTTTAGACCGAAAAATATTACACATATCATAAAATAGAAAACACATCTATTTGGATTGCATTCTCAATACTTCAAGGTTACATTTTTAGTTTGGGTAATTTATTGAAATAACCAATGAAACAACATTTCTTTTTTATATACCAAAAATGAGAACTAACAAGATAATTGTTTACATACTTTAATCGTTTATGTAAGATATATAAGAAAAATCAAACTAAATAGTATGTTGACTTTAACGACCCAAGAATACCAACACAAGGACAACACAGTGAAATACAGGATAACTTTTTTTTGACTTGCTTTGACACAACATGACACAACATGTCGTCACAAGGTTACAACCAACACTAGGAACCACTTGTTACGGGGAGACCACAAGGTCAGCACGGAAACGTTCACACCTATCAAGGACAATGTACTCTTCTTTTGACAAGACAACATGGAAGTCCAATCCACATGACACACTCACAACTAGGGCAACCCATGAGGAATTTCTTGTTAAATTTTCTTGTTTACTAAAGTGTCTCTTAATTCTTAACTTACGTTCTTATAAAATTTCATGTAATGATTCACACAATTCTTTTCACAAGGGAGAACTTCTTTATTTTCAACTATTGACTAAATAGCTTAAGGCCAAGCTTTCCAAACTAGGATCATCAAATTTTATGTCCAAATCTTTCTTATTCATTTGATTTTAGAACATTTTCCATTTCTTACAAGGTTAATTAATCTTGCTCAAGTCACTAACACATGTTCCACACCTCTATTGCACAGGTGAAGGCATAAGCTCCGATTGAGTGGGAAGTACCGCTTAGGGTTCATAACAATAACCTTCCTGTTTAAGGATCAAACTTTGACCTTGCTTAAGAAATATCACCATGAATCAAGGCAAGGATTAACAGAACAGGTCAACAGAATTTAGCTTCAGGGTCACATTGTTTACTATCAAACTTTCATTGAAGTTAAGAGTTTATCGAGATTGGTTAAATGTTCCATCTAGACTTTACTTAATTAAGTTTGACAAAGGGGAACATTTCAAACGATAAAGAGATATTTAAGGTTTTATTAATCACTTTCACTCCTACTTATTAAATCCTATCATTTTCTAAAATCTAACCATTGATTTCACCATGAGATCATTTAAGGTTTCACTGAAAAAGGATAGTGTTTATTGGTTTGGCTCGGGAAAGAAATAAGTAATCATATTTCGTTACAAAGATAGTTTCCTCTTGATTGTTCCAGGTCTCAATGCTATCGAGTAGATCACATCTACATTAATATATTCATCTATATAAATTTTAGTTTTACTTTTATAAGGACTATCCAGTTCACTTTATAGTGCTTACAAACTCATTGCTACTATGCCTTAGGAGGATTTACAACTCAACATTTTAACTCAAGAGCAAAGTTTAACAGTACTCGTTTGCGGAAACAAAACAAGGTTATATCAATTCATTCCAACACGGTGCACAAATCAAAGGGACATACCATCTCTATCGAACCAAGACTAGGGAGCAAGAGAGTAATAACATGGGACATGCCCCGCTACTATTCTAAGGATTAAAATTCACTAGAATATCACATAACCAAGTGGTAATCAAAATTTCATCTTTCACATGATAACCAAACAAGCCAAAGTTTCAACAGTTACAACAACAATACTTTACAATACATTTACTAGGCACTGACCCTTCTTCTAAAATGTCCAAAGGCCCTTTCCAAATTTTATAACATAATACACATTCATACAAAGGAACATCATAACCAAGATTTATGCAATAATCTACAAGTCTTTCCATCGTCTAACCACGTAAGCCATCTGCAACAATTAATAACCTGAGTCAGTTCGCGAGAACTGAGCAAGATAAGACTATACATAGCAACAATAAGCTACTAGCTAACAATACCATGAAAGGAAACATTCTATCTCAGGAAATGGATCAAATTTCTAACCTCTAACAACCTTTTGAAACAAGATATAATTTTCAACATATCAACTAAGAAGAAAACCATAAGTTTTAGTTATGAAGATACCTCTAAAACTACAAAAGTTTGACAACCAAATACGCAAGACTATGAAATTTAAATGATTAGACACAAGAGTTGAGAGTATTAGGATTTCAATCATGTAATCCCGTAGATTACGTGATTGAAATCTAAAGTGTAACCCATCAATCCACATTCTCAAGGTGAAGACAAAAGATAAAAACCAGACCCGATCTTAGCTGCCAAAAGGATAAAGTTTTGGAAACGTTCCGTAGGGCCATAGGTCTAATAGGCTATAAACGAACAACGAGGGTAAAAAAAAGTTCCATCATGTAATCGAAAAGGTTTAAAGGATGAAAATCTTATATTCAAACCCACAACCATTATATCTTAGGTAATAAGTGACTTCATAGCTAATAAGGATGAGTGGAAAGGACGGTAAGAATGTCCGGAATAGGTATTGCCTAACAGCTTACCTACTGAACATAACCAGGGCGGAATAGCGACAAGCCTCATTAATACCCAAGTTGAATAGGCAATCTAGTACTCTAAACACATCCTTGCAATTTTCATAATACCTTAGATTTATAACCCTCCCGTTCTAGAGGAACATAACCATGAATCTAGACTTGGTTGAAATCTTCCGACGTCAACTCACTTCCTATTATCATAAACGATGTATACAAGGAAAAGGTCTCTCAACTCTCCTTAATTTACATCTCATCACTAAGTTTATGGTAACCTATGCAGAGATTAAACACATAACATACCATTGAAGATAGATATCCTCCAATAACGAACTCTATAATGATGTAATCACAATTATTACGTTCGACACATAAACAAACTATTCCATAACTTCTTTTCCCTTTTTGACAACAAAATATATTCATGACCTTCCATCACAATCATTCTAAATTTGCAATGAAAGGTCACTCATCAAGAAGGAAGTACAAACAAGTTTGACTAAATTAAGGAACTTCATGTTACCTTAAGCAGTTGATGAAAACCTTAACTTTCACGAACCATGAAAGATATTACCTTACTCCATCAAGGCATTATGTCGATACATGATTAAATCGATCACACAAGGAATCATCAACATACCATATCTTAACACCATAAAGGTCATTAATTTTATCAAATTTTACTCATCGAAAGAGTAGAATCAAAATGGGGTTCTATCAATAATTTATGCCCTTCTATCAACCCAGGACATATTTTCGGCCCAAAACTTCCTTCTTAACAAGCATATATATTGAACTTCTAATTTCCAAAGGCCCTAATAATTTGCACAATACACGAAGTGCATAACCACGCTTATCATAATAATAATAATAATAATAATAATTTAAATGTATGTTTTCCTCTAGGGCAACAACATAATAGGAGTCCAATTCTAGTCAAGCTGCAACATTCTAGGGGCGATTACATACCCAGTTCACAAAAGAGAACAACGACATTTTTGCAGAAGGAAGTAACTTTAAAATTATATATATATATATATATATATATATATATATATATATATATATTTCATATGATCAATCGAAGCATACACTGAGAACCTTTGTTTGTTTTATATATAAAAGGGTTTGATCACATCAACAAGAACAACCAACAGAGGCAAATCCAGAAGTAACAAACTATTAACCATGTACTGAACGTAAATCTACCAAATCACGATTTAAACCAATTTCTAGAAAGAAAAAGTTTCATTTCAAGAGGTTATTAGATACTAGCATATTATGTATATGGTTAGTCTATCTTACTCGTTTAACGCATCCACCAATCCCGAACATCCAAAGCAGGATCACTGACCACATGCCTTCCGCTTTGTCCTCTGCTTCACTGGTCTTTTCTTGCAATATATCACATCGGGATTCCCTTTTGAAGGCATGACTAGAAGAATGCAATAGGTGGCTGTCCAAACACTAGATTGCTTCCATGCAGCTGCTTTGGGGGTGAGATTCGAACTGCTTACCACTCACTCCGAGAGCACTTGAGGCTAGAAAGCTAAACACTAACCATGGTTTCAAGCTCGGACATAAGACAAAAATGATTACATCGCTCCCGGTTCTCGAAAGGCATATACCATAATGATACACATTCCTTTTCTTTCATCGATTTGGGGACAACATCAAACTCTCTGCAAACATCATAAAGCTAAAGCTTGTAAGGTGATGATAATTTCAACAGAGACCTTTATGCCTGCCAACTTAGTGACTCGTTGAAGATGCTCATATAATTGCAAAGCAAAATGTGCTTCATGAATATTCTGATATGAAACAGATCCACGCCTATGGGATTCTCTCCCATGAGTTACATCGAACAGCAAGTAAGGTCTCAATAGAGAATCTCTGTAATAAATTTCATCGGGTCTCCTGGTAACACTCACACTGTCACTTAATCGATTTTGATAAAAATATCTTGAAGGAGAATCCCGAATTTGAAGATGCAGTCGACACTGAACCGAACGCAACATAGTTGGACAGCCTGCCTATTGGAAGTGCTCAAAAATGCCTCTACTACTCTGCAACATGCTGCTACCTGGCTAATCACAGTTACAGGATAGTGTTGTGGATCCCCGACAAGAACATGCCTCGCAGCACCCAAGGGAAAAGGAGGTAACACGCCTGTTACACTAGCTTGTAGCTGTACGAGGCCAACAGAAGAAGACAATGCTCCTTTCTCCCCCAAATGCATCCAGAAACAACAACAAACCCCATCTACCCGAGCTTAGGAGCAACACGTACAGGTGAAGACCATTTTCTCCAACATTGCATAGATCTCCAGTGCCCGTGGGTGTGATCTGTCACCATGAAGGAGGATCCCGAATTTGAGGATGCAGAGATACAGAACAGAAAACAACCTAGTTGGACAACCTGCTGGTTGGAGGCGCTCACGAAGGCTTCTACAAACTGCAACATACCTGATTTCCAGTCTCTACCAGCCGCAAGGACACCTCCCAGAGCAGCAGCAACATCCTTAGGTCGAAATTCCTTTGTTCTTCTGGCTGGGTGTCCCCACCTCATTCCAGAATCCTCTGGGAGGCACAGGTAGGGAGGATAAGCCAACAAGGGGCCAAGAAAATGTTGCGACTGTAACAAAAGGAGGTTCCACCCATTATTCCAAAATGAAAAGGCAAGACAGCTCAACTAAAACTTTATCTTGTTCTTCTGCTACAGCTGCACGATTTTGCAACAGGAGATCATGACTGTGGTCGCGCGCAACCAGAACATCAGGATCAACACCACGGCTCCTGGGCTCACCCCAAAGAATCGCATAACACACTGCACACCCCTCACGGCACTTTCCTAGAGAATTTCTGTTCTGCGCTCCATCAAGCTGCTGTCAGACCAAGCACGATTTTGAGGATCTACACCCACTCACGCAACAACCAGGAGACAGACCTTCATTTCACCATCAATGAATCCACTATCCAGAACACGCCAGCAATTTCATCTATTTCAACATTTGATGGAGTGCAAAACAATCATACGCGGTTGAACAGACATGACAGGAGACCATGTGAATAGCAGGAGAAGTCAACAATTTGATCAATGAGCATGTGCGGCCACCAAGTCTCTGTGTGAGCAGATAAAATAGGAAAAAAAGATTGCAAAATAGAAAAAAATCGGTGGGTGTGGCCACCAACAGGGATTCCATCACGTCGCAGAATAAAAGCTCCACCTTCCACGCCAAGGAGATGACATTGACCGAGCCCAGGTAGGTTAGGGGGCATTACATTCTCCTCCCCTTAAGAAAGCATCGTCCTCGATGCGACATTACACAGAGGAAAGGAAATGGTACGCAACAAGGGATAGATAAAGAAGAAGACACACCCTATGGTTTAAAATTTTAGTTGATTAAAGCATGGCCATAGGGTAGCCTTAGGAACATTTGGTAGAATTTTTAACTTTCAATGTTCTGTGAAGATTGGCGATTCCTCTTATTTATTATTCCACTAGTTTGTTTCCATTAGCATTATTCTCATTTTAATTTGTTTTAAAATTTCATCATTGAAGAGTTTTGGTTTATTCCTTATTGTGGGTGCCCAACATGAACTGCTAACACAACACCCTATCAGGTTCACAAGACACTACAGATTCATAAGCACACAAGTATATACTTCAAGATTGTATTACACTACAAAAGGTTACTCAAATACGGAATGGAATAGGCATAGTCCACATAACATAGTACTCATCACACATCAATGACTGACATACAAAATACTCAAACAAAAGAGTACTACAATCCACCAGACATTTCCTCAATTTGCATCAATGAAAAACTCACATAACACCAAACAAATGCCACAGGTACATAGTGTCCACAAGGGGATCATTGACATGTCCACAACATCACAACACATATCCATCTGACATGAGTAACACATACATCAAAAGACCACTACCAAACATCACAATAACTCAACATATATCCCGAAACATCAATGAGACAAATATCATAAGCCTCCCTCAAACTCTTATGCCTCCCTCAAGTCTCTTATGCCTCCTCAAACTCTTATGCCTCCCTCAAGTCTCTTATGAGCCTCCCCGGTTGCCTCCTCAAAATCTTATGGTCCCCAAACTCTTATGCCTCCCTCAAGGAGGCCGGACACATGGTCCAGACACATAGAGTTCGAACACTCCTAACCCAAGTGACATAATAACGCGTGGTTCAACAACCCGCTAGTTATATGTACCCCTTGGGGCGTACCCCCATACAACGAAGCGGGTCCATAGGTCCAACCAATCCATGGTGCATCCCATGACCCTATTCCACACATCACGACATTAGAACCAGCACAACAATCCAATCAAAGTGCCAAGTGGCAAAGTACAAGCCTTGGGCAAGGTGGTAAAAATTCCAAATTTAAAAGAAGACCCCAAATCAAGCTAAAATAAATGGCCAAATAGCCAAAGTTAGTATCAAAATCCCCATGTTAGTGCCACAAACCAAGGAAATGCCCAAAATTGTAAAGCATTGCAATCAAGAAAAGATCTTGGTCCTCGTAAAATAAAGTAAAAGCTCAATTTACGAATAAAATCAACTTATAATAATGTCACATTACGATAAGCGTGTGGCCTTATCTAGCCACCAAAGGGGTACTCAACGAGTTGCAAGACTCGAACATCGAGCCTCGGCTCATAAAATACATATCAATAATACAACCTGTCATCACCTCCATCCGAATCATCCCGCCACCCTTCAACAAGGCTAAACATAGTCATAGATACACTAAGGTTGCATACATACAACCACATAGGGAGAGAGGAAAGAATCACATGTTATCTACTAAACCGAGTTTTAGCTCGAGTTATTGACCCATGGTACACCATTCCTCACTCTCAACATACACTTCTACCGATTTCCCTCAGGATCGGTTAGCGTAAGGTTCACAACATAACATACAACAACATCACTAACATAACGGTGGCACACACATAACTACCATAACGTCTCACGTATGGTATGTATATAGGGTAGATCATGATTATACATTCACTGAGTGTAACACATCACTTTACTACATTCTGCACCCAAAGTGCAAGCACCATACGATAGGGTTCATACACTCACCGTATGACCCACAATCACAACATGAAGCATTACATATTACACAACTCATATATACGATGAACATAGTACATCACAACATAACATCCATTGCAACATAGCAAGGTGGTACACACATTTCTTCAGAACATGGTAAAAACATCATGATACAACTCATTTCTTTTAACATCAATCTAGTCACACAACACATTGATACACCCACATATCACAATATGCCACAATGCTCCAACACTACGTCATCCACATTATAATTCTTTTCACATGTCACAAACAAGTAATTCACACGTGAACTCTTCATAGAATCCACAAGAAGGAGGGAGAATACTCCCATCCCCAACATATCAACATGATAACAAACACGCACTAAGTGACATACACATCACGTGCGTTCACAATATCACAATTACGACAATAATCACATCACGTTTAAAGCACATTACTCTTCCAATATCCACCACCATCATGCAACATCATCATCATACAGTATCATCATGTAACATCACCACCACCACGTAACATCATCATATAACACCAATCCGGCCCATAGGTTCGAGAGCATGAACCTACGCTCTGATACCAAAGTGTAACGACCCAAAAATACCAACACAAGGACAACACAGTGAAATACAGGATAACTTTTTTTTGACTTGCTTTGACACAACACGACACAACATGTCGTCACAAGGTTACAACCAACACTAGGAACCACTTGTTACGGGGGAGACCACAAGGTCAGCACGAAAACGTTCACACCTATCAAGGACAATGTACTCTTCTTTTGACAAGACAACATGGAAGTCCAATCCACATGACACACTCACAGCTAGGGCAACCCATGAGGAATTTCTTGTTAAATTTTCTTGTTTACTAAAGTGTCTCTTAATTCTTAACTTACGTTCTTATAAAATTTCATGTAATGATTCACACAATTCTTTTCACAAGGGAGAACTTCTTTATTTTCAACTATTGACTAAATAGCTTAAGGCCAAGCTTTCCAAACTAGGATCATCAAATTTTATGTCCAAATCTTTCTTATTCATTTGATTTTAGAACATTTTCCATTTCTTACAAGGTTAATTAATCTTGCTCAAGTCACTAACACATGTTCCACACCTCTATTGCACAGGTGAAGGCATAAGCTCCGATTGAGTGGGAAGTACCGCTTAGGGTTCATAACAATAACCTTCCTGTTTAAGGATCAAACTTTGACCTTGCTTAAGAAATATCACCATGAATCAAGGCAAGGATTAACAGAACAGGACAACAGAATTTAGCTTCAGGGTCACATTGTTTACTATCAAACTTTCATTGAAGTTAAGAGTTTATCGAGATTGGTTAAATGTTCCATCTAGACTTTACTTAATTAAGTTTGACAAAGGGGAACATTTCAAATGATAAAGAGATATTTAAGGTTTTATTAATCACTTTCACTCCTACTTATTAAATCCTATCATTTTCTAAAATCTAACCATTGATTTCACCATGAGATCATTTAAGGTTTCACTGAAAAAGGATAGTGTTTATTGGTTTGGCTCGGGAAAGAAATAAGTAATCATATTTCGTTACAAAGATAGTTTCCTCTTGATTGTTCCAGGTCTCAATGCTATCGAGTAGATCACATCTACATTAATATATTCATCTATATAAATTTTAGTTTTACTTTTATAAGACTTATCCAGTTCACTTTATAGTGCTTACAAACTCATTGCTACTATGCCTTAGGAGGATTTACAACTCAACGCGTTTTAACTCAAGAGCAAAGTTTAACAAGACTGCTCGTTTGGGAAACAAAAACAAGGTTATATCAATTCATTCCAACACGGTGCACAAATCAAAGGGACATACCATCTCTATCGAACCAAGACTAGGGAGCAAGAGAGTAATAACATGGGACATGCCCCGCTACTATTCTAAGGATTAAAATTCACTAGAATATCACACAACCAAGCGGTAATCAAATTTCATCTTTCACATGATAACCAAACAAGCCAAAGTTTCAACATGATTCTACAACAAAAATACTTTACAATACATTTACTAAGCACTCGACCTTCTTCTAAAATGTCCAAAGGCCCTTTCCAAATTTTATAACATAATACACATTCATACAAAGGAACATCATAACAAGATTTATGCAATAATCTACAAGTCTTTCCATCCTCTAACCACGTAAGCCATCTGCAACAATTAATAACCTGAGTCAGTTCACGAGAACTGAGCAAGATAAGACTATACATAGCAACAATAAGCTACTAGCTAACAATACCATGAAAGGAAACATTCTATCTCAGGAAATGGATCAAAGTTCTAACCTCTAACAACCTTTTGAAACAAGATATAATTTTCAACATATCAACTAAGAAGAAAACCATAAGTTTTAGTTATGAAGATACCTCTAAAACTACAAAAGTTTGACAACCAAATACGCAAGACTATGAAATTTAAATGATTAGACACAAGAGTTGAGAGTATTAGGATTTCAATCATGTAATCCGTAGATTACATGATTGAAATCTAAAGTGTAACCCATCAATCCACATTCTCAAGGTGAAGACAAAAGATAAAAACCAGACCCGATCTTAGCTGCCAAAAGGATAAAGTTTTGGAATCGTTCCGTAGGGCCATAGGTCTAATAGGCTATAAACGAACAACGAGGGTAAAAAAAAAGTTCCATCATGTAATCAAAAAGGTTTAAAGGATGAAAATCTTATATTCAAACCCAAAACCATTATATCTTAGGTAATAAGTGACTTCATAGCTAATAAGGATGAGTGGAAAGGATGGTAAGAATGTCCGGAATAGGTATTGCCTAACAGCTTACCTACTGAACATAACCAGGGCCAGAATAGTGACAAGCCTCATTAATACCCAAGTTGAATAGGCAATCTAGTACTCTAAACACATCCTTGCAATTTTCATAATACCTTAGATTTATAACCCTCCCGTTCTAGAGGAACATAACCATGAATCTAGACTTGGTTGAAATTTTCCGACGTCAACTCACTTCCTAATATCATAAACGATGTATACAAGGAAAAGGTCTCTCAACTCTCCTTAATTTACATCTCATCACTAAGTTTATGGTAACCTATGCAGAGATTAAACACATAACATACCATTGAAGATAGATATCCTCCAATAATGAACTCTATAACGATGTAATCACAATTATTACGTTCGACACATAAACAAACTATTCCATAACTTCTTTTCCCTTTTTGACAACAAAATATATTCACGACCTTCCATCACAATCATTCTAAATTTGCAATGAAAGGTCACTCATCAAGAAGGAAGTACAAACAAGTTTGACTAAATTAAGGAACTTCATGTTACCTTAAGCAGTTGATGAAAACCTTAACTTTCACGAACCATGAAAGATATTACCTTACTCCATCAAGGCATTATGTCGATACATGATTAAATCGATCACACAATGAATCATCAACATACCATATCTTAACACCATAAAGGTCATTAATTTTATCAAATTTTACTCATCGAAAGAGTATAATCAAAATGGGGTTCTATCGATAATTTATGCCTTCTATCAACCTAGGACATATTTTCAGCCCAAAACTTCCTTCTTAACAAGCATATATATTGAACTTCTAATTTCCAAAGGCCCTAATAATTTGCACACTACACGAAGTGCATAACCACGCTTATCATAAAAATAATAATAATAATAATTTAACTGTATGTTTTCCTCTAGGGCAACAACATAATAGGAGTCCAATACTAGTCAAAGCTGCAACGTTCTAAGGGCGATTACATACCCAAGTTCACAAAAGAAAACAACGACATTTTTGCAGAAGGAAGTAACTTTAAAATTATATATATATATATATATATATATATATTTTTCCATATGATCAATCGAAGCATACACTGAGAACCTTTGTTTGTTTTATATATAAAAGGGTTTGATCACGTCAACAAGAACAACGAATAGAGGAAAATCTAGAAGTAACAAACTGTTAACCATGTATCAATGCAAATCTATGAAATCATAGATTTAAACCAATTGTTGTCAAAATTTCACCCCCCAGGGTAAATTTCGATAACATGTATCAGAGTTTTGCAGTTCCAAGCATGTAGATTGATCCAGGAAAAATCATGAAAATTGGCTAAGTCCTGCTCAAGGTCGCCTTTGGGACAATTGGAATAGAGGGACGTGAAGGGCGCGAATCGGCCGGTTCGCCGAAACAGAGAATTTTCGCAAAGGAACAATCGGGCCGCGAGGGCGCGAAGGGCGCGAAAAGGCGAAGCGGTGAAGCAAGGGAAGCCCATTTCGGGCGGTTCGGAAGAATTTGTCCCAAGCAGCAAAGGGACATCTGGGACAAATGTATGCGAAAGACGTGAACCGGCCGGTTCGGCCGAACGGAAACTTTCACACTGGGACATCTGGGCCGCAGGGACGCGAGGGACGCGGATAGCCGAAAAAGCCGAGAGCCAATCAGATTGCGCCACGTGTCATCGGCAGATAAGGGACAAGGAAGCCCATTTCGGGCGGATCGGAGGTTTCTGTCCCAAACAGACTGGGACATCCGGGACAAAAAGACGTGAAGGGCGTGAAAGAGCCGGCAGGCCCACGGACCAATCAAATCATGACACGTGTCACAAGGGAAAAGGTCAAAAAGTCAAAGGGTGAGTTTTGAAGGGTCAGCCCGAACCAATGGGATAGTGCCACGTGTCCCGGCTAGGGCCCACAAGGAAATTTCAAAGGAAAGCCCACGGAAAGGTGGAGGAGAGAGAATTATTCAGCGAATCAGAGCCTGCCACGTGTCATCCAGGTGGCGAAGCGTGGGAAAATATTTCAAAATCCGTTTTGGTCTGTTCCGTGCCCTAAATCTTCAGATCGTCATATCTTTTGATCCAGAGCTCGGATTTGCACGTTCTTTATATCAACGGAAAGCTGTTGAAATTCTCTACATGATTCTGGGATCAATCTTCCATTTTGGTGTAGTCTGGAGAGAGAAAGTTAAGAAACGGCTCTGACGCATGGTAATGCCAGAAGTGACGCTTCAACAACCAGCTTTAATGCAGCAGACAGCCCGCCGTTTTGCCAGGATCCGCCGCTTCTACCATAATGAGATGATTTAAAATGCGACCTAGAAGTGGTTGTGGTAGTTTCAAATTTCCTCTCTTCCCTCTCTCTTTCTTCCTATATATTGTACAGAGGGGCTTCTTTCAAAAGGGGGACATAACAAGTTGTTCATCTTTTCTGGCTCTGCCCTCCCTTCTTTTCTTCTCTAGGGTCAAAATGGAGCTCGAACCTCCTCCCTGCTCGTAATGGCGTTTTTTTCCTTTTACTAATGAAATGATGTTCTATGCAAACTTCTGAGCAACAAAAACGTGTTTTGTGATGCATCCGTCCATCCTTGCTCGTTCTTCGCTTGTTTTCCTCGCCTCTCTTCATTCGCAGGTATTTGTGCATGTTTGAATGTTCATTGCAGGTCCGGAGCCGTGTTCATGGAGTTTTGGGACATTTTCTCGTGTGAAATCTATCCTGGGCCTCGTGATGCATCCGTCCATCCTTCCCATTGCTCACCTCTCTTTGTCCCATGGCGTTTTGATAGAGGTTCAACATTCTCCTTCTCTCGGTGTATCACCGTTTTAGTGTAGGCTTTTGTTGTTTTTCCTTCTCTCTCTCTCTCTCTCCTCCTGGCATGGTTAGATTAGGATTAGATTAGCTTGCTCGCACTGGAATAGCTTGTGGGGTGTAGTTTAGGAGCAGAACCAGCCTTCTCTGGAGATTCCTTTCTCATTTTTACAGTCCCACACTGGAGAAAGGATTCAATGTTGTGCAATCACACGGATGCCCGAGTGATCAACCTAGAAGCCCGATCTCGCATCCAGGGGGTGCTGTGATTTTGCATCAATAGTTTTGGCACGCACTGCCGGTGGACCTTAGAGGTCTTCCACTTCATCTTTGTAGGTTGGTGTGTTCCCGTGAAGATTTCAGCCTTTGGAGGCACTTGCAAACACATCCGCGACTCCATCCGATCAAGCAACCCATTTCTCAAGTCGACCTTGCACTGCATTTTCCATCCATTCCCATTCATCCTTCTTTCCATCTCTTTCATTCTTTCCCATTCCATGAGGTTGTGCAATCATGACTTCATTTCCATCATGGAATTCACATCAACAACAAGCAATATATTCCACCTCCAACATGTTTTACAAATCCTCCAAATCAACATTTTGAGCAGATTCAAGATCAGTATGCATACCCATATGAGCAGCAGTGCCAAAGTCAGTTTGGCTATGGAGCCTTCCAAGAGCAAGAGTATGCATACAATGAAGACCATCAGATCCAAGATGCTGGTCTGTTGGAGAAAATCCAAAAGATGGAGGCAAAGATGGTGCGCCTCCAGAGCAATGCTCGATGAGAGCTTTTAATTGGTCAGGACTCCTTGTCCATGGGGAGGCCCTTTTCCAAGACACTTCAGCCCTCAAGAGAAGCTGGACTTCATGATAAAGATGCTGCCCCAACTTGCACAATGGACAAGCAGAAATAGAGGCCTATACATTCGGTGTTGAACAACCTTGTCAATGGGTAAGTTCTACACCATCATCTGGTTTTTCTCTTCCCATTACTCAAGCAGCATCATCTCATTTGGACTTGCAAATTTTAAACTCTCCATCTCGCTGTCCCAAATGTTGATCCCATGTCTCCACCTCTCGCCTTCCACCACACCTCAATTCTTCTTTCCTTTTTCCTTCCAAACAATCATCCTCTCCACAAGAGCTAAAAGAAATCCCCCTCCTCTAAAGAAACAAGAGATTTCATCTCCTTTACCACCACAAAAATTGCCAAATCAATTGAGTTTCAGCAACCCACCCCTCCTCTCGCATTCCCAATTCCATGTGGGGAAGAAGAAATTGAAAAAATCAGTCATCAAGGACAAGCAAGAGGAGAGCCAAGAGCCAAGAAAAGAAGAAATGATTAAGAGCTTAGTAAGTTTGGGCTGCCAAGTTTGGTATGACAAAGATCCCTTGATGGTTAAGCCTATAAGAGGCTAAGGTTGAGAACAAATGGTGGTCGGACTCGATTCTCTGGCAAAGGAAGAAGAAGATCTTGCAGTCCCAACTTGTCCTCTAGAGCAAAGCAGATCAAGAGTTTGACTTGACAAACTTCATGCTGGAGGAGGAGCTCATTCAAGAGCAAGATTGTCTTCGAACATTGGATGAAGGAGAAGCTGCTCCAGATCCAGCAGCAGAGGAGCACATTCTAGCTATGGAGGAGAAAGTTGCAGATCCAAGAGCTCTGAGCACAAAGCAGGCTACAGGAGAACCTTCAGTTCTTCTTTCTACTTCAC
Organism: Taxus wallichiana var. yunnanensis; assembly: GCA_018340775.1. Classification (NCBI taxonomy): domain Eukaryota; kingdom Viridiplantae; phylum Streptophyta; class Pinopsida; order Cupressales; family Taxaceae; genus Taxus; species Taxus wallichiana. The sequence goes on along the minus strand of CM031238.1, from coordinate 702,564,064 downwards.
CTCTCTCAAGTTCCAGTGCTGAAGAGGAGTTTGACCTCTCAAAATCAATGTTGGAGGGAGAAAGAAACCATGGTGGTCAAGTTACAGATCAAGAGGACACCATGGAGGAAGTTGAACATTTGCAGCAGGACAGCCATGAGGCAGTTTATCTGTCAGATTTGGAGGACTGTTTTGATGGAGAAGAGCCGGTTGAGTTTCCACCATTCTCTCTTTCATCATCCACATTCCAAACACAAGAGTCTGCTGTCCTGAAGGAGAACATTCATTTGCAGCAGCCTGCATCTTATAACAGCTCTTCGGAATCAAGATTGGAAGATTTTAATCTTTCATGTTCTTCATTGGAGGAAGAGAAAGGGCAGAAGGGTTCTACCATTGCTTCCACACCATCCATTCAAGGTCTACAAGAAGACTCCATTCTTGGAGTTGAAAATCAGAGCTATGGGCATATCAAACTGATCAGACCTTGCCCAATCAGGTATTTGGCTTCATTGGAGCCAAAGGAGAAGTCACAACCAGTCATGCTTGCTTCTGAGCATGAGGGTGAGCTACAAAGTATCAAGGATCAGCTGTCATACCTCTTCAACCCAAATGCAGAGCAACTAAAAGAGGTATTGAATTTGCCTTCAGCTGATACCTTGATGATTTGTGTGGAATACCAGCTTTTTGTTGATTTTCCACTCATCCTAACAACCATGATCAGCTCCAAATCAATTGCATGGCTGCCAATTTTGAAGAAAGGAAGCTATTTCTCACAACCAGTTGCAGGGTTTGTTTAGCTTGCCTTTGCTTCCAGTTAGAGTAGAGTAGCTAGGTTTGCTTTCAGTAGAAGAAGTGCTTGTGCACACTCTGCATGTTCCATTTGGAGCATGTATGATTTTTAGTTCTGTACATAGTTTTGGTGTTGCGGTTCTGCTCTTGCACAGTTCGTTTCAGTGGCATTTTGGTGAGAACAACTCCATGTCCGGTGGGATTCAAGTGGCTCAGAGGGAAGTTTTCAAAGTTCAGATCAGTTTTCAGGCTTGCTTATGACTCCATGCCCAATGGATTGCTTCAGGCTACTGATCATTCACCTAGCAGGCAGGTGACCCCACTGAGTCGTCAAAACTGTTGTCAAAATTTCACCCCCCCAGGGTAAATTTCGATAACATGTATCAGAGTTTTGCAGTTCCAAGCATGTAGATTGATCCAGGAAAAATCGTGAAAATTGGCTAAGTCCTGCTCAAGGTCGCCTTTGGGACAATTGGAACAGAGGGACGCGAAGGGCGCGAATCGGCCGGTTCGCCCGAAACAGAGAATTTTCGCAAAGGAACAATCGGGCCGCGAGGGCGCGAAGGGCGCGAAAAGGCGAAGCGGTGAAGCAAGGGAAGCCCATTTCGGGCGGTTCGGAAGAATTTGTCCCAAGCAACAAAGGGACATCTGGGACAAATGTACGCGAAAGACGAAACCGCTGGTTCGGCCGAACGGGAAACTTTCGCACTGGGACATCTGGGCCGCAGGGACGCGAGGGACGCGGATAGCCGAAAAAGCCGAGAGCCAATCAGATTGCGCCACGTGTCATCGGCAGATAAGGGACAAGGAAGCCCATTTCGGGCGGATCGGAGGTTTCTGTCCCAAACAGCACTGGGACATCCGGGACAAAAAGACGCGAAGGGCGCGAAAGAGCCGGCAGGCCCACGGACCAATCAAATCATGACACGTGTCACAAGGGAAAAGGTCAAAAAGTCAAAGGGCGAGTTTTGAAGGGTCAGCCCGAACCAATGGGATAGTGCCACGTGTCCCAGCTAGGGCCCACAAGGAAATTTCAAAGGAAAGCCCGCGGAAAGGTGGAGGAGAGAGAATTATTCAGCGAATCAGAGCCTGCCACGTGTCGTCCAGGTGGCGAAGCGCGGGAAAATATTTCAAAATCCGTTTTGGTCTGTTCCGTGCCCTAAATCTTCAGATCATCATATCTTTTGATCCAGAGCTCGGATTTGCACGTTCTTTATATCAACGGAAAGCTGTTGAAATTCTCTACATGATTCTGGGATCAATCTTCCATTTTGGTGTAGTTTGAGAGAGAAAGTTAAGAAACGGCTCTGACGCATGGTAATGCCGAAAAGTGACGCTTCAACAACCACTATGCAACATGAGACATGACCCGCCGTTTTGCCAGATCCGCCGCTTCTACCATAATGAGATGATTTAAAATGCGACCTAGAAGTGGTTGTGGTAGTTTTGAATTTCCTCTCTTCCCTCTCTCTTTCTTCCTATATATCAGAAGAGGGGCTTCTTTCAAAAGGGGGACATAACAAGTTGTTCATCTTTTTCTCGCTCCGCCTCCCTTCTTTTCTTCTCTAGGGTGAAAATGGAGCTCGAACCTCCTCCCCCCTCCGTAATGGCATTTTTGCCTTTTACTAATGAAATGATGTTCTCAGGTAAACTGGAGCAACAAAAACGTGTTTTGTGATGCATCCGTCCATCCTTGCTCGTTCTTCGCTTGTTTTCCTCTCGCCTCTCTTCATTGCAGTATTTGTGCATGTTTGAATGTTCATTGCAGGTCCTGAGCCGTGTTCATGGAGTTTTGGGACATTTTTCGTGTGAAATCTATCCTTGGGCCTCGTGATGCATCCGTCCATCCTTCCCATTGCTCACCTCTCTTTGTCCCATGGCAGTTTTGATAGAGGTTCAACATTCTCCTTCTCTGGTGTATCACCGTTTTAGTGTAGGCTTTTGCTGTTTTTCCTCTCTCTCTCTCTCTCTCTGTCTCCTTGGCATGGTTAGATTAGGATTAGATTAGCTTGCTTGCACTGGAATAGCTTGTGGCAGGTAGTTTAGGAGCAGGAACCAGCCTTCTCTGGAGATTCCTTTCTCATTTTACAAGTCCCACACTTGGAGAAAGGATTCAATGTTGTGCAATCACACTGGATGCCTAAGTGATCAACCTAGAAGCCTGATCTGCATCCAGGGGTGATGTGATTTTGCATCAACACCAATTTCTAGAAAGAAAAAGTTTCATTTCAAGAGGTTATTAGATACTAGCATATTATGTATATGGTTAGTCTATCTTGCCTGTTTAACGCATCCACTAGTCGTGAACATCCAACAGGGACTGCTATAGCCACATGCCTTCCGCTTTGTCCTCTGCTTCACTGGTCTTTTCTTGCAATATATCACACCGGGATTCCCTTTTGAAGGCACGACTAGAAGAATGCAATAGGTGGCTGTCCAAACACTAGATTGCTTCCATGCAGCTGCTTTGGGGGTGAGTGTCGAACTACTTACCACTCAGTCGAGAGCACTTGTGCTAGAAAGCTAAACACCGACCATGGTTTGAAGCTCAAACATAAGACAAAAATGATTACATCACTCCTGGTTCTGAAAGGCATCTACCGTAATGATACACATTCCTTTTCTTTCATCAGATTTGGGGACAACATCAAACTCTCGGTGCAAACATTGCAGCTGAAGCTTGTAAGGTGATGATAATTTCAACAGAGACCTTTATGCCTGCCAACTTAGTGACTTTTGAAGATGCTCATATAATTGCAAAGCATAATGTGCTTCATGAATATTCTGATATGAAACAGATCCACGCCTATGGGATTCTCTCCCATGAGTTACATCGAACATCAAGTAAGGTCTCAATAGAGAATCTCTGTAATAAATTTCATCGGGTCTCCTGGCAACACTCACACTGTCACTTAATCAATTTTGATAAAAATATCTTGAAGGAGAATCCGAATTTGAAGATGCAGTCGACACTGAACCGAATGCAACATAGTTGGACAGCCTGCCTGTTGGAAGCGCTCAAAACGCCCTCTACTACTCTGCAACATGCCTGCTGCCTGGCTAATCACAGTTGCAGGATAGTGTTGTGGATCCCCGACAAGAACATGCCTCGCAGCACCCAAGGGAAAAGGAGGTAACACGCCTGTTACACTAGCTTGCAGCTGTATGCGGCCAACAGAAGAAGACAACGCTCCTTTCTCCCCCAAACGCATCCAGAAACAACAACAAACCACGTCTACCCGAGCTTAGGAGCAGCACGTACAGGTGAAGACCATTTTCTCCAACATTGCATAGATCTCCAAAGTGCCGTGGGTGTGATCTGTCACCATGAAGGAGGATCCCAAATTTGAGGACGTAGAGATACGTAATGCAGAAAACAACCTAGTTGGACAACTCCGCCTGTTGAGGCGCTCACGGAGAGGCTTCTACAAACTACAACATACCTAATTTCCAGTCTCTACCAGCCACAAGGACACCTCCCAGAGCAGCAGCAGCATCCTTAGGTCGAAATTCCTTTGTTCTTCTGGCTGGGTGTCCCCACCTCACTCCAGAATCCTCTGGAAGGCACAGGTAGGGAGGATAAGCCAAGAAGGGGCCAAGAAAAAGTTGCGACTGTAACAAAAAGGAGGTTCCGCCCATTATTCCAAAATGAAAAAGGCAAGACAGCTCAACTAAAACTTTATCTTGTTCTTCTGCTACAGCTGCACGATTTTGCAACAGGATATCATAACTGTGGTCGCGCGCAACCAGAAGATCAGGATCAACACCACGGCTCCCTGGGCTCACCCTGCAGCAGCTGCATAACACCAGACACCCCTCACGGCACTTTCCTAGGAGAATTTCAGTTCTGCGCTCCACTGAAGCTGCCTGTACAGCACGATTTTGAGGATCTACACCCACCCACGCAACACCAGGGAGACAGACCTTCATTTCACCATTAATGAAACCACTATCCAGAACACGCTGCAGCAATTTCATCTGTTTCAGCATTTGATGGAGTGCAAAACAAGCATACGCGGTTTGAACAGACATGACAGGAGACCACGTGAACAGCAGGAGAAGTCAACAATTTAATCAATGAGCATGTGCGGCCACCAAGTCTCTTGCGTGAGCAGGTAAAACAGGAAACAAAAGATTGCAAAATAGGAAAAATCAGTGGGTGCGGCCACCAACAGGGATTCCATCACGTCGCACAATAAAAGCTCCACCTTCCACGCCAAGGAGATGACGCTGACCGAGCCCAGGTAGGTTAGGGGGCATTACATTGACTATATCATTAGAAGGGATTGCAAATAAACACTTGTTCATCCTATTTTTATAAAATTATTATTCCTTAACATTTTCCATATATCCCTTGGCATAAAGTTTAAATCCTCCTTGTAAATTTTATCACTGTTCCCGTCAGGATTTTTCACAGTTAAATTCAGAGTTATCAATTACTTCGCGCATGACAATATTGCTAACGTAATGGAAACGTTACAAAGAAGAATGTGTTATTGCATGTGATGGACACGGTCTTAAACCTCTTATCCCCAGCTCGTCTGGGAATTTAAAAATTGTATGATGACCGACAATGCAAAGATTTGCAGCGTGGAGAATCCGTGAGGGTCCCCATACACAAACCCCGCGACAATAATCAGTTTTCTTTAGTTTTAAGATACCATGCCCAAATTCGTATCGTATAGAAACGCTGGTGCAATTATCAGTTTTCTTTATTTTTGAGATACCATTATTGGTGACACTGCCATTAGTCTAGGTTGAAAATTAAGGATGGCCGGCACCTTGCCAATTCTTATTGCGGGTGCCCTCATCATTAGCGATATGCCCGCATAAATCATTAAATAGACCTCCCACCAGTAATTCTTCTTGTGATTATTTTATTTCCTTCCCCACACACTCGGTCAATGCTACCCAACTCCTCCTATTCTCCACTAAGTACCGATGTGGAAAAGCAAACAAAGTCCCAACCCAAACTACGTACCAAACACCAACTAAATATCTCCCTCTAACTTTATCAACAAGATTTATTCATCAATTTAAGCACAAATCAGACATATTGAAATGATCAAGTAAACATATTCAACTGTTGGGAAAGATAAATAGGCAAATGCAATTCGACGATTTGTTGCTTTTTGCAGTACGAAATTTAACATGTACTGATACAGTGTCTATTCATAAAACATTATTCCACGGAAAGCTTCATGTTGCCCACAGGTCTTCACATATTTCACACCTTAAATTCCTTCTCATCTGTTTATTACCGTTATTTGTTTACCCTCAATTACCGCGGCTTCTGCTCTGTTCATGATTTATTGGTCGGAGGTCCATTTAATGGTTTTGGAGCGCTGGGTTATCCCAAATCACATCGCTGGGTCCATGTAATTGTATTGTAGCGCTGGATCAAGAACGATATGTACGCATAAATGCAGTTTGGAGAGAATCGTTTGCGGGTGCCCTCAACATTAGCTATTGTGGAATTTGAGCGTTGCGCGGAGGTTTCAAGGATTCGAACATTTTCCGTTGCATCAGTTTCCACGATGTGGACAGTTCTTGTGCTGCTTCATCTTCATGGGAGGACTTCCAAAGCACCAAATTTTACCATCAGAAGATGACGTCGATGATCCGCAATGGTGGTAAGAAATCTTGGGTCAAAGGTCGTTGTATGGGCGCGCTGAACGAACCCCGAGGAAGAATTTGCACTATTTTTCAATGTGTGAAAATACTATTGTGTTGGCATAATTATGAGGATGCATACTCATTATACCAACACAACACAGCAAATATATACATCCGTGTTTGGTTTTTATTTAAGTGAAAGCGGAATGCTATTTTGAATTAGAGCGTCTTTTAGTCCCATACGGGTTTAGTCGCATATGTTTACAAATTTTGTTATACATATACTAGCAAAGCAAATGCAAGTATAAGTGCATATGAGGGGCGGATAGGTATACATAAAGATATATTGTATATATATGGATATTTTTTCATAAATTGAATCTAATATAGGTGGTCAGAATTCAAAAACTATCAAAACACCATACTTTAAGGTGTATTTATATCATCCAAAATTATTGTTCAATGCACAAATAGTATATAATATATGTGAACCTTATAAGTTTCATTTTCTTAAGGCCTGTAAAGTTTTATTGTATATAATTTATAATATCATTTAAATATAATAAACTCAATATATTTTTGGGATTCACAAAATATTATAAAAGATTTTGGCACCCAAGTTGTAGGATGTTCCTCAAAGTACAAAACATAAAGTTTTTTTTTAATTCTTTAGAAGACAGGAAAACTAATAAAAAACAATAAGTATTTTGATGGTGTGGCACCAATCTTTGAAGAAACATAAAAAAGGGAATGGAAAAAAGAAACCTGATCTTGAAGGTTTTATCTTTATCAATATCATTTGGAACTCAATTTTTGTTTGGAAATGTCTTGTTTAGTATATGTAATTAGGGAATGAATTATGAAGTTATTCGAATAGAGGGTACATGTTGCAAAATATACAATGTTTTCAATCCTAAAACATGGTCTTCCTTTTATATTTTCTTTTCAATTGTAGAAATATTTAGTTTATTAAACTGGTTCTCAAATTGCAATCATTTAGTGTGAAAATGCTAATATTTTAAATTGTATTCAACTATGGTGGAAACGTCAACAAATAAGGATATATGAGATCTCCAATTGAAGATCTAAAATTTGAATGTGATTTAAATTTAAAGTTTACAACTAATGAATTATCTTGATTTGGATATCGTGCACCTTGATTTGGATGACTATCTCGACTCGACTTTGGACCGTCTAATGGGATCTCCTTTGAGTTATGGGGCGGTCATACTAAGGAGAACCTCTAGAGCTGGTTGTCTCCCTTGATGGATCACCTAAAACTACCAAAATTGGTGGAGTTGATGGTTAGGAATGAACTGGAAAATAATGAAAGCGGATAAAAGGGTGATACAAAAATTGTTGTTAGGTACTTGTACCGCACAATTATTCAGTTAACACAACACTTGAACAAAAATATTAATTAGATCTAAGCATAAAAGAAATCAATAAGGAAATAAACACAAAGAAACAATACATAAGATTTAAGGTGGCTCACCCAGTGTAGACTACATCCACTAAGAAATAGCGAATTTATCATCACAGAGGAAATGGAATGAATATTTGTAATCTTCAACACTTTCTTGGATGTCTGTCCTTTATTCTCTACCAATTCTCTTTTTCTCTCTAAAGAAAACTTCTCTTGGTTCTCAATTTAATCCTCTCCCCTAACCCTAACTTTATGCTTATATATGCATCTACAATCTTAGGGCACTTTAGCTATTCAATTACAACCATTATATTCACTTTACAATTAAAGATAGATCTAATTCTCGTAACTTAATTATAGTTGTCATGCATAGGAAACCGATGTCAGTTAGCCTTAACCGATGTCGGTTCCTTCTTTCTTGACACATATCTTGGTCCATGGGTGACCGACACCAGTTCATCAAATGTCATCGGTCATTGTGTATTCTAGAAAAATTGTAAAAGCATGTCTAGTGAAGTCATTAAGCTCCACAACTCAAAAATCACACACTTGAAGATAAATTGTTGCACTCTACCATACAACTACTTCCTCTAATCCTTTCATTAGCATGTTTCTCCCTCATCAAGTCCCAAACTCGAATACCAATAGAAGTGGAGTGTAGCTCCAACTTCTTCTTTCTCAAAGGCTTTATAAGCACATTTGCAAGGTTATCCTATGTATGAATTCTCTCTAACTTCATCTTCCCATCCTCCAATACATGTCGTATGAAGTGATAGTTCAACTAGATGTGTTTTGTTCTAGAATGAAACAATGAGTTCTTTTCCGGATGAATTTGCACTTTGACTATAACTGTACAATTTGCAATCATCTTGCTCCTTTCTCAATTCTTCTACGAACCTCCTCATTCATATCATCTCATTGTTATATTTTGTAGTTGGAACAAAATCAACCTCTATAGTAAAACAGAGCCACAACCTTTCGTAATCTATAAATCTAGCTAACTTTCATGCCACCTACTATGAAAACATATCTAATGGTGTTATTCCTACCATCCAAATCACCAGACATGTCTCGAATGTACGTAGCCACGTAAAGAAGTATATGACCCTCCATAGTATTATTGCATGCCGGATGTCCCTCTCAAATACCTGAGAATCATTTGGATTGCTTTCCAATGCTCTTTACCTAGATTAGCCATAAATCTTCTCATAACTCCCAATGCCTATGAAATTTTTGGTCTGGTACAAACCATAACATACATCAAGCTCCCTAGTGCTAAAGCATATTGCACTCGTGTCATGTACTCAACCTCTTGTGTAATGGAGGAAAATAATCTTTGGTCAATTTGAATTGTCCAACAATAAGTATACTTACTGACTTTTAAAGTTTACAAATTAAAACTTTCCAACACCTTATTGATATAATGCTCCCGAGAAAATACAACTTCTTATTCTTCATGTCTCGTGAATTTGCCTACGATGGATTCTATTTGTAGCTCCCAAATCCTTCATTGCAAATGTGTGAGCTAGCTTTTATTTAAGATCACCAATGTCCCGCATACTAAATCTTATAATAGGCATATCGTTCACATATAGTAACAAAATAATATACCTCTCATTTCCAATCATCTTGAAATAAACACAATGGTGAGATTCATATCTCAAATAACCATGTTAATGCATGAAACTATAAAACCTCATACAACATTGCCTTGGATATTTCTTGAGCCCATATCGATCTTTTTCAATATGCACAAAACTTTTATCCTTACCCTTCACTTCATACCCGAGCAGCTAATTCATGTAAATATATTCCTCTAAATCACCTTGAAAACATGTCGTCTTAACATCAAGTTGCTCGAACGCAAATCCTCTACTCCAACTAAATTCAATATAATACAAATAAAATTCATCTTAAAAATAGGAGAAAAGATTTCACCAAATTCAATACCTACTACAAACCTTGTCTTATATCTCTTCTATCCACCCTATTCTTCCTTGATCCTGTAAACCCACTTATTATGTAATGCTCGTTTACCTACTCATAACTTAACCGAATTCCATGTATTTTTCTAATCTAAGGTGTCCATCTCCTCATTCATGGCATGCTCCTATAGCTTGTGGGATTTATCGTACATTGCTTATTCAAATATTTCGGTTCACCACTATTACTCAATAATAAATAAGACAAGGAATGTGAAAATCTTTTTGGAGGTCTACTTACCCTTTGTGACCTTCTCATTGAGATTTGGGGTGTTGGACGCTCAATATGCTTATCTTGTAGATTTATATCTACTTATGATAGTGATTGACGTGGTCACCTTCTACCGACTCCCGTTCAGCTAACCAACACCGGTTTGTCTCTTTTGTAACCGACACATCGGTACTAGGGACCAATGTTGGTTAAGTGTAAACCGATACTCATTCTTCGTGTAAACCTCTAGGTTAATTTTAAATTTGAAAATTTATTTTCATCACCAAACTTCTCCACTAGTTCACCTTTGGGTGAAAAAAATTTAACCCCCGTACATTGTCTTTTCATTCCAATCAATATCACGACTCCTAATTATCTTAGAAGCTTCTAAATCTCAAAATTAGAATCCAAATAAACTAGAGCCATAACCAATAAAAGTACATCTTTAGGATTTAGCATCCAATTTCTTTCTATTTTCCTTTTCAATATGTACAAAATATTTTGAGCCAAATATTCTAAGAAAATAAAGATCTACCAATTTTCAAGTCCAAGTTTCTTCTGGTACTCCACCATTTAGAGCACTTGAAGGTCCACAATTAATTAAATAAACTGCTATGTCTACTACTTCTACCCAAAACTATAAGGGCAATCCAACATGTATCCTCATGCTTGTAACACGTTTAATGATTGTCATGTTCATTATTTCTATAACACCACTCTCTATGGTGTTCTAGGAACCTTATTTTCTCGTGCGTATTCCATTTAATGGACAATAATAAGTGAAATCCTTACTACAACACTCACCACCATTGTAATGCCCGTTCATCATCATTGCGCCTTTGCTTCTGCGATGACGACCGTGCTTCTTAGAGTTGAACGTTGTTGCGTTTCTTTTGAAACGTTAGTGTTTTCGCCTTGTCGAGTTTAACGGTTGGTTGCTAGTAATATGATTAATAATTTTATGTCAAATAAACTAAGCCTTTTCAGGCATCCACGCATACTTATTTCATAATTATGGAAGCGTGCCTTCAACCACCGACCTGCCTTTATGGTTCATATTCCTTCTGTTGGCATGAGGTGGAGGGTTTCCTTGTTTTCTAGCAAGAGGGGTGCGTGGTAGAGTGTATGGCCTCCTGCCATATTCTTTTTTTATTTCTTTTGGTGCCTTGTTTGGCATATGTTTGGTGAGGATTAATGAAACAAATTTTATTACCCACCCACCGTATGTCTTCCTCCCTGCTGGCCGCTTAGCTTTCAAATCGGATTTTATTTTTGATCTTCCTTGTGTTTGTCTTTTACCTGCCATTGCATTAAAGACCCCTGCATCCTTCTTGGCGTGTTCAACTCCTTCTTGCTGGTGGCCGCACTTCCTCCTTCACTTATTATTTCTGATTTGCAAATCTTCTTGGTTTCTTGTTTGACTGCCTGCTTATCCTCTCGGACCGCGTGAGATTTTCCTTGGATAGACTGCGTGTGGAGTGGTTGAGAGGCATTTTTCCTGGTTGCGTGGGTAGAGAGCCCATCGAAACCTGTTCTGTCCAGGTGTTTTTCTTCCTGGTTCCACCTTGGGCGCCTTCCCTGCTGGTCGCGTGGGTTCGATATGGCGGTTATAGATGAAGCTACAGGCTAGTGAAGAAGGTGTGTTACCTCCACTTTCATTGGGTGCTGCGAGGTGTGTTCTGGTCGGAGAGCTCAGCAACAGCTTGCAGCAAGAATTAGCCAGGCGGCAGACAGGTTACAGTTTGGTTGAAGCCTTTTGAGTGCTTCCAACAAGTAGAATGTCCAGCTATGTTGTTATCTGTTCAGTATAGAATGCATCCTCAAATTCGGGACTCTCCTTCAAAATATTTTTATCAAAATCGACTATGTGACAGTGAGAGTGTTACCAGGAGACCTGATGAAAATTATTGCAAAGATTCTCTATTGAGACCTTACTTGTTTTACGATGTAACTCATGGAAGAGAATCTCATAGGCGTGGATCTGTTTCATATCAGAATATTCATGAAGCACTATTTGCTTTGCAATTATATGAGCTTCTTCAACATGAGTCACTATGTTGGCAGGCATAAAGGTTTCTGTTGGAATTATCACACCTTACAAGCTACAGCTGAAATGTTTGCACCGAGAGTTTGATGTTGTCCTCAAATCTGATGAAGGAAAAGGTTTATATATCATTACGGTAGATGCCTTTCTGAGCCAGGAGCGTGATGTAATCATTATGTCTTGTGTCCGAGCTTCAAATCATGGGGTTGGATTTGTAGCTGATATTCGCCGCATGAATGTGGCACTAGCTTGAGCTCGCAGAGCACTTTGGGTTAAGGGCAAAGTAGCTGCATTGAAGCAATCTAGTGACTGGTCAGCCTTAATTGAGGATGCTAAGTCTAGGGACTATTTTATGGATATGGAGTCTATACCAAGAGATTTTTTTGGTTAATAAAGCCATCTTCTTTTGCTTCGTCTCAGACTAGGGCTGCTCCTAATATGAGAGCACCAAGGTTAGGAGGTCCAAATCAGAAACAATCAGATGCATATGGAGATGGTGGAGGTGTTTGGATGAATGACAAAGGATCAAGTTCAATTGCCAAAAATGGGGCCTACAGAAGTTCTAGGGCTAATTTGGAGCGGTGTTCGGAGGATTTTGGAGCTACTTCTGAGAAACCCAGGGATGCATGGCAACAATATTTGGGAAGAGGAGATAGGGTGTCGCCAGAAGATTAGCGAGGGAATGATAATCGGGTGTCAATGCGACCCAACCGAACTATGGGCAGAGATGCACATTTCGGACTATACAATTGATTTTATGAAGTCAAGAGCATGGCTATTAATAGAGTTTGGACCTTCAGCAGGCTGAGGAAGAGAAGTTGCACAGGTTGTGTTGCTGTTTCCCAAGCCCTGGTCGACGTGCTTGTTGGATTGGAAGAATTATAATCAGGCATGTTAAATCTACTCCTTGTAATAGTTTTCTACCTTCTTTCAATATCTTGAAATGAATATTATTTTCCTCTTGAATGGCACCTAGACAAAAAAATTTCATGGTTGTTTATATCGCTACTGATTGTGTTGGTTATTCCCTTAAATCTCGTTCCAATTTAGCTAGTTTTGCTTGGAATGTTCTTTTCCTCTCTTATAGCTTACTCTATTTCATATTTGTCTAAATGGGCTCTACAATATTGAGTGATACTGAGTCTAGTTCGTAGGGAAGGAAACATTATAGGGTTTCGTTTGCTTATATGACTCTCTTTTAAAAGAATTTTGTGATGGTATTTATAATTGAAGGCTTACTATATGGAAGGTTAAGCCTTCATATCTCTATTTGGGTTGAATAAATATGTATTTCCTGTTTAGGGCTCTCCTATTTTGCTAAAAGGTACATTAATAGTGACATTGTGTTCTAAAACTTGTTTAAGCCTGTGGGCATTCCTTACTTTTTGTTTAATTAGAAAATGGCATTAGGGTTTTGCTTTAGAACTGTACATGGTTGACTTTTGTACCCAGTTCTAGAGGATGAATAACCTGACATCTATTTTGGCCTCTACGTGTTGAGAGAATTACTATACCTACTTCTGGTTCAAACTCTTGTTTGATTAAAGTAAGGGGGAAACATTGTAAGTTTAATTGAATGAAATCTCTTCAATTTTTTTAAGGGTCGCGAGCAAGCTATTAATAGTTGGACTGAAACAAAAGTTGTAGGTGAATCCATGGTATTGTACTCGTGAACTCATTTCCTGTTAGATGACAATTGATTACAGTGATAATATAATAGGTGGCTATTATATTCATCTGTTTGATATTTGCTAGAATTTTCCTTGATAAGCCCACATGGATCGGGTAAAATTTCCATCTTCTATACCATTGGCAAGGAGTTCATAGAACTTCTAGGCCTGACTGCACTACGTAACCTTCCTGATGGATATGTGTGTTGGTTCTTATTTTTGTGCTTGCACTCGTGGTAAGGTCTTTTGAGTCTAGGGCATCGTTGGTGTATTACCCACCATGTATCGAATCCCTTTGTTTTCGAACTCGAATATCTTATTCTTCGAACTTGGTTACTAAAAGTCCCATTTTGTGGCTTTATTAAGGAAATAAATTTTTATTTTTATTTTAAAATAACTTTTGACATTGTCGAAATATATAAAAATTATTAACAACTTTTGGGTTTAGCCTTCCCTTATATTATGTAGAGAAGTTGTGATTAGGATAAGGTTTGTTGGTAGAATAATGGCCCTTTTTGTGTCTTATTGGTACGCTTTTGGAAGAGTGGATTTGTTTTGTTAACTAGTCCTACGTTTAAGAAATGCTATAAGAAGGTAGTGGTAAAACTCCTTGGTTAAAACTTAAACTATAGTTGTTTTTCTTTTAAGGGCGTCGAACCCTTATTACTATGAAGCCTCCCCCTAGGAGATTTGGTTAACGTCGTTTTGTTTCACGCCTACGATCATAATTAGTATGTTTTGTCTTCTCTTGGACCTCTTTAGATGGATGGATTGGGTATTGGATTCCAATCACGTAATCCATAGGATTACATGAAGGAAATATCAACACTCTTGACTTTCTTGTTCCTAACCCATAAGGTCTTGCCTTGATTTATGTGATTTTGTTCTTACTGGTATTTTGACTTTCTCCTTGTTGGATGGTTTAGATTTCTTTCTCATGTGAATAATTTTGGAGTTGTGGGTTGTGTTTAATCCATTTTTGAATTAGAACATTCCTTTCTTGATATTGTTAAATGTTAGCTTACTATTGCAATGTGTAGCCTTAACATGCTCAGTTCATGAAACTGATTCTAGCTAGTATTTGTGCAGATGGATTATGTGAGTAGATTAAAGGAAAGAGTTGTAAAGGTTTCATCAGTGCAATTTATGAAGTTCCTTGTAAAAATGTCCAATGTGAGGTAAATTTTGTAATAGTGCTTACAAAGGTGTTTAGAAGACCTCTTGCCTTGGGTTGTTCGAAATTTCGTGATGATGTTGTCTTGTCCTTCGTAGGTAAAGCGGTAACTTACCTTTGTGAGAAATGGTATTCAATCTTTACATTGATATGAATATTGTAAAACTTTGATCTTGAGAATAAATTGTCAAGTTAAATCTTTCTAAACTAAGTGACAATATATTATAAGTAAAGTAAAATGGGTCGGTTAACCCTTAAAGAAGCTAAACAAAAATAATAATTTTATATTCAACAAATAAATGTAGAGGTGATCTTTTGAAATCAAATAATTGCATGAGTGATCAAAATGAAACCATCCTTTGTGAAGTAAAAATTTTATATCTTGATATCCCTAGCTACACTAGCGAACATTATCCTTTTATGGTGAATTCTTAGAATGATCCTAAGGTGAAACAAATTGTTAGTTGATATAAGATAATACGATTTAATAAGTAGGAGGAATCGGTTTGAAACCACGCAATCTGTCTCTCAACCTTTTGAAAGGTAAATTGTTTTCTTTTGTAAAACTCATTTAGTAAACCCTAAGTAAAATCTTTAATAATTCTAGTTAAGTTTTCAAGTTTCAATTATATCTTGGTAATAGCTAATGAGGCCTTGAAGATGATTTCAACTCAACCTTCTCCCTCAAACCTTTTTCCAAGGTGCCTTGTCTTTCTTCTCTTAAGTATGTTGAGCACAAACCCATGTTGTCATATGGGCATGAACAAGTTCTAGTAGCGTAAGTGTAAATAGATGGCCTTGTGGAATTAAATTACCCCCTTTCTCCAAATAAATGAATTAAGCAAATAAATGTCATAATAGAGAATATTTAAAGATGATTACTCAGTGTAAAAGTATGAGCTTAGTTTGGTAAGATGAATTGTATGAATCATATCTTGAGTCTCCTTGAAAACGTAAGCTAAGAATTGCAAGATGTCTTATTAAAATAAATAACCCTCAAGAATATCTCATTGTGGTTGGCCCTAACTGTAAGTGTGTTTTGTGGTTGGACTTCTATGTTGTCATGTCTAAAAGAAAAGTAAATTGTCCTTGAAAGGTGTGAACGTTTCCGTGCTGCCTTTATGGCCATCCTTGTATCAAGTTGTTCACAGTGTTAGTTGTATCCTTGGTGACGACATGTTGCGTCATGTTATGTGTCAAGCAAGTCAAAAAAATATTTATCCTGTGTTGTTCGTGTGTGAATTAATGGGTCGTTACAACCATTGTCGAGATCTAAGGAATTTTAACTTTGAATTTGATTCATTTTCCATGAGGTGTTTCCATCTTTTAAAAGTTTCAAAAACATTATATTTATGTTTAATACAATAAATCCCTAACTTTCTTATGGCACCATCAATAAAAGTAACATGATATTGGGATCCTCCATGATAAGCTTCTTGGGATTTTCCCACACACTTGAGTGTACAAGCTCCAATTTATGCTTCTTCAAGTTGTTTCCCTAACTCGAGAAATATCACTCTCTTCTACTTTTCAAAAATACAATGGCCATAGAATTCAAGATCTACACATTTTAGATCAAATAACTTACCCTTTTCCTTTAATATCTGCATTCCTTTTTCACTCGTATGGCCTAGCCAATTGTGCCACACATCTTGTATATGAATCTAAAGTAGATAGAAAAAAATGAATCAATAATACAACTAGATGATTATAATGATCCTACCTTATTGCATCTTCCTACAACAAGAGATCCCTTGGTAACTTTCCAAGATTTGGCTATGAGTGTAACCATGCAACCATTTTCACACGATTTTACTTTAGAAATTTGATTTCTTTTGAATATTTGAACATGCCCCACATCTTTAAATTTATGTGTGTTTCATTTATGTAGTTTAAGATTAACTTCACCTTTATCAGTAATATTGCATGGTTCATCATCCCCTAGATTAACATGCCAAAAATTACCTTGGACATAATTTATGAAATAACCCTTGTTAGGGGTTGCGTGGAAAGAAGCTCCTGAATCTAAAACCCATGACTCAATTTTACTATCCATGGAGACAATTAGGAATCTTCCATTAAATCGTATACAACAACATTTTCCTCTTTACCTTTATCTGGTACATTTTCTTTATTTTCCTTGAAACAACAATCATTTTTTTATGTCCTTTCTTTCCACAATTCCCACGGGTTATTCCTCTACCTCTTGTTTTAGATCTTCCATTCTTAGACATTGATTTCCCATTATTCTTTCTCTTGGATCTCTCCTTACGCCTTGCCCTAATTTCTACATTTAAAACATTCCTAGATGACAATTCTCCTATAATTTTATTGCGCATTTATTCATTCAAGACTATCCTAACCACATCATCAAACATCAAAACATTAGTAGAAGATGTTGTATTACTAATGACAATGACATGGTTATCCCAAATATCTAGAAAACAAAGTAATAATAAAAGTTCTTTCACTTAATCTTCAAATGGAATACTAAGCGATTTTAATTAATTTACAATAGTGAAATCATTCAAATGAATGGATGTAAATCCACCATCTTGTATCTTCAAACTAAACAAATTTTCATCAAATAACCTTTATTTGAAGCATTAGGTTTTTCATATAGATTTTCTAAAGATTTCATCATATTTATCGTAGATCCTACTTCGGTAATATTCGAAGCCACATATACTTCTAGGCTAAATATTATAGATCCCAGAGACTTTTATCAACAATTTTCCACTCATATTCAGTCATATTTGCATGTCTTTCATTCTCATGCAACGTTAAGTATAAATCTTTCTGAGATAATCCTCCACCTGTATCTTCCATAATGGATAATCAATGTCATCAATATTCTCTACTCAGAATTTGCTTTATTCTCCCATTTCTCTGCTTCCACTCAATCATAAATCCCTCTCGTGATTAATTTTTCAACACACACAACCCTCAAACAAAGAATCTATGATACTATTTGTTGGGCTTAGCACACCATATGTATAGATATATTAATCATTTCTAAGCATAAAATTAATCAATATGGAAATAAATAACAAGAAACAATACACAAGATTTAATGTGGTTCACCCGGTTTGGGCTATGTACACAAATAAATCACCAATTTACTATCATAGATTAAATAAAAATAATATTTGTAATCTTCCACACCTTTTTGGATGTCTGTACTTTCTTCTCTACCAATTTCTCATTTTCTCTCAAAAGGAAACTTATCTTAATTCTCAATTGAATTCTCTCTCCTAACCCTAAATTTATGCTTATATGCACATCTATAATATTATGGAGCTTTAGCTATGCAATTACAAAAATTAAATTCACTTTGAAAATAAAGATAGTTCTAATTCTCATATCTTAATTATAGTAGTCACGCATAGGTAACTGATTTTGGTTCCTTATTTGGTATCAAGGCTGGTCCATGGGTGACCAACACCATTTTTCAACCAACATTAGTTACTATGTATTCCAAAAAATCTGTAAAAGCATGCATAATGAAAGAATTACTCTCCATAACTCAACATCAACAACACACTTGATGACTAGTAAAGGGCTAGTAAACTACCACTACAATCATTGTTCAAAAAAATTCACTAACTAAAGGTGTTAAAACACAATGGAATAGCCTATAAAACATGCTAAACAAATTGATGGATGTATTGGGAATTTGTTAGGATGAAAAGGAAACCAAAATTCACTTACACATGCGGAACAACTATTGTAATAAACTTTTAAAAAATGAAATTATAGGGAAAAAAATTATTGATCAAGAAGGTGCAAAGATATAGTAGTTTTGCAACATAAACATGCAAAAATAATTAATCCCCATTGGCTTACGCAAAATCCAAGTACATATCAAAAAATCAAAGTACACCATCCCACTAAAAATAGACCACCCAACTCCACTTGACTAAACACCTAATAATGGCCAATTGAAACAAATCCAATACATGGCAAAAATAACAATCCTTTCATTGCTCAAAATAATGTTGTTTGTCAAATGTGCACACTAGTTTATAGATGATAGCGGGGGTTCTAAGATTTCTTTGATTTTGTAGATATAATGGAAACACCTCAGTCTGTGGGTATACTTGTTGTTGAGGTGAGTCTCAGTATCAAGGCCGGTTCCTTTTTGATGTATCCTAAACTATTTTTGGGGTTTTGAGGTAAAAAGATGTCTATAAGTAAAAATGAAAAGGGTGATAAACCAAAATTGTTGAGGGATTTTAATGAGTATATGCATGATAAAATTGAGGATGAGTTATAGATGCACAAAGCAATGGTTTTCAACAGAATATTAAGGTAAAAATATTTTTGTATTGAGGGAATGAATCAAAACCACACAAAAAGATGAACATGCACACTAATGTTATGCAAAAATTAACATATTTCTAGTAATGTAATATGATTAATTAGGAATTGACATTCAAAATAATTAATAAGATATACACACCACTGTAAATAACTAGAAAGGTAGGAAATAGTTCTCATTCAAGGGAGAAATTGGAAAAAATTGCTTCAGCACTCCTATGTCCCAAATTTGTCCTCTATGCCTTACAATTGCACACAATATATAACAAGATTATTCACCCACCCCATCCTAAAAATAGGATAAAATTTGTACTCACCCATGCATGCTAATTTTAACCCTTTATCATGAATAAAGAAAGGAATAAAATAGACATGTTGATTACAATGAGGCATTAATAACCTTATTTAAAACAATAAATTTTAGTCAAAGTGTTTTTGACTGATCTATTTTTAATAAAATTAGATGAATAATTTGGATAATAGTATCCCTTGCTTGTTGTGTATTTCTTCTCCAATGTGCATGCAATCTTTTTCTTCTTATTCTTGATGTGACACTTGTAACTTGATCCACTTGTAATGATAATTTTAGCATTCTTTAATTCTGCCCCCTTGGATGCACATGTAAAAATTAATCTCATCTTGTGTGAAAATAAATCCTTTTCCTTTAATACTTTGTAAAAACATCCACCCTCCAATGTGGGAACCACTGTGATGTGCACATGCTCAACCAAGTTGACTATATGATTAAAATAATCATTTTTCTCTTCAGTATGATCCATGTATGGGCAATAATAATATTCCTTTTCTGCAAACTTTAAGGTGACTTAGCAAATATTGAGGTAAAGTACCTTATGTTCTTATCATATCCACTCCCTATCTTCACATTGGCATATACCTTGGTATATAATATGTAATGATAATAATTTGCTCCTTTGATATGGCATACTTCATTAGCACATCATTGGATTCCTTTTGACTATGGGCAAAAATTTCAGAAAGGTTGAATTTTAAGAACCTCCTTTTGATTAAATCATAACATATTATAAAATAAACTAGCCTAAGGTAAAAAAGGGTAATGATCATTTCAAAATATTTGGTCTTCTCTGTTTTAATGGTACAGACTATAGTCGATCCAATGCATAATAATTTGGGAGCGTTCCCCCTCTCCTTGATGCCATACCCCATGGAATGTCAGTGGAAAATTTGCTAACCTTGGTTAAGATTAGGGTTTCTGGATCTAGAATTGAGTTAATGCCACATATTGTACTTCCAAACCCTAGTTGGGTTAGAATATCAACAATGGTTTGTTTTAGGTAAAATATTTCAAACCCTAATCATTCTTTTCATTCTCATGAGCTCTTTTTTGAGCTAAGTATATTCGCAAAAATTTGAGAACCACCATTGCTGTTTATTTTGAGCTTGAGTGAAAGATTATTTGGAATTTAGGGCCCATTCTTGTTATGATATTTCTCTATGAAGGGTTTTTCGACCATTATTTATACAAGGGGAAGTTGTGAGAGTTATGTTTTCATTCTTCTTACTTCAATGTGGTCATTATTTTTTTGTCACTTGAGCTTTGGTTCTCGTTCATAGCTAAGATGGTTATGGATTGTTTTATCCCTTGATTTTATTTGAAGTTTATCTTAGATATTGAAGGTTTTCAGATATTGTGGGCTTGGTTTCATGTTATTCTAATTTGCTATGGTTGTCGCTATATTCTCATGGATTTTGCATCCACTAAACACAATGTGGAGCTCTATGTTTTGTTCGAAATGATTATCTCATTAATATTTGTCATTTAGAAGGTAAGACCACAGTAAATCATGAAGATTTGTATATTCTTTTCTCTTCACTTGGTATTTACCTTGCATATCAAACATGAATATCTCTCTTTGGCTTGATTTCTTGTTTTTATATTTGAGCTCTTTTATATGGCTTTGTTGTATATCATTTGCCTCTTTAGAGGTTGATTTAGGTGGTGGCCCTGCCACAAGGATTTCATCCTCTTGTTCTTGGTGTTTCTGAGAACTCTATTCATTATGTGCACTGATTTTATTAAATATCTTGCATTAGCCTGCATTACTTTCCCTTTTTACTCCTTGGAGCTCGATCCGTGAGCTATTCTGTTGGGTTTTGAGCAACTTTTCTTTGTGCATTTCTCTAAATCTACGGCGGGCTACTCAAGCTTCTACGATATTTTTCTTTGAATTTTGGCCGCCATTAAAGAAGGGTAAGAATATAGTGGTATGAAATTTGTAGCCATTTCTATTTGGCTTTTGGCTGCATTTGTCATCAATATTCTAAAAGCCATTGTGTTTTTTTGCATTTCACATCTTGGTTACCTTCTTGATCCTTAAAGTAGTCCTAGGCATCGTTTTCCTTATTCCACATGAGGGTTTCTTAATTTTTGTATTTTTATTATGCTTGGCTCTCGAGACCCTAATTCTATCCATTTTGAATGATATTTTGAGTTGTGCATCTTTTCTTCCTTTCTTGTTTAAATCTAGGTTTCTTAGGATATTTTCTCGTATTCATTATAAGATCTTGATATGAGAAAATTCATCTAGGTATTATTTTATTTCTATAATTAGAGCCTTGCACCTTTTAGATCTGGGCATTTAAGTTGTGGGTACATATTTCTTTTGAGTCTCGAGTTACGGTATCTTTGCTTCTTAGTTGTATTTTTGATTTGAAACTATATTCCCTTTGTAATCTCTATTCGTATTCAAGCATTATATGTTCTCTATCTTTCATGTTTGTGGAATATTCGACTAACATTTCATGGGTTGTTCTTCTTGTTCACTTTTTTCTATTTAATCATTCTTGCTAATGGTTATTATAACTTGTAACTCTTTTAAACTTGGAGAGAATGATTTAAAGGGATACTACATCATCTTTACTTAGAATAATCTATCTTTGCGGGAATCGTAACACCATGTAGTTTTCTCTACCTAAATTTTAATATTTATGTGACTTGGAGCTTTGAAAAATGTATAGTAAGGTACTTACTTGATTGATAAATGATTATGTGAAGCTGCACCTATCTTTCCATTCATAAATTGGGTTATTATTCCTTGAATGTTGTGATGAATATTCATTTGCTTCAAGTTAAATATATTGTTGTTCTTGTAGCTAGTAATTTTAGTCTTTTTATTGCGGTTATGTAACACAACATTAAATGAAACAAATGATTCTCATGAAAAGTAATGACTCAATGAAAACTATTAAACACTCTAAGTTCTTGGTGTTTCATCAACCATTTAATGTCATTATTTGTTATTTTGATTTCATGTGAAAGATATGATATTCCTCATCATACCTATTGTTATGATTTTGACTCTCAATTTGGATTTGAACTATTTTATTGAACCTATCATGCCCTATTGAAATCCACATTTCTAACTAAAATTCTTGCTTCTCTACATTGATATTTTTAGATGAAATATTGATGGGTTGCTGGTAGTCTTAAAGATAGTACTTGCAACTAAACAAAGATTTTAATCCTCTCAAATTTTTGTTTTATTTCTAACAATGTAGCTTGTTATATTTTGATATCTGTGATGCTTATATGTTCTTAATTTTTGACCTAAAACTCTCATTATTTACGTTATTCTTGAAATGAGGAATCCTAAAAATGTTTATCAATCGTTTGAGCTCAAGGATTATGATGAATCACACAATTTGTCATGTATCAAATCTCACTACGATGAATCTTTGTTTTACTGTGATACTTATTTGGCAATGGAAACTCTAATGTTGTATTTCTTTCAGTGTGTAAGCATTCTTTGCAGTATAAAAGGTCAAACAATTGAACTAAAAATTTGTACACTTGGTATGCCAAAGTAAGAGCTAAATATTGTACTTGTTGGATTCATTCATAATTCCCACATGGTTGTGAACTTCTCTGTTTAAACATTTCATACTTTTAGATCATGTTAGCTCAAGCTATACATGAAATTTTAATGGACCTTTTATGCCTATATGATTTATGAACATTGTACCTTTCCTTGAAAGTTGAAAATGAATTCTTTTGAACTTAACAAATGATGTTGCAAATTTGAATTCTATTCTCTTCTCAGCTTATGATATTATGTACTTGTACTTATCTGCTACAATCTTAAAATTTGTTTGAGATGTACTTGTAAATTTCTTATGAATACCATAATTGCACTTTTGAATGCATGTTTTTCTGAAATTGGAAGTATAATGAGTTAAAACAAACCCAGAGCTCAACATTGACACCAATTTTCACTTCTTTTCCCGAGGTGATGTAGTTTTGAAGAATGGGTGGGACAACAATTTAGAAAGAAAATACACCTCTTCAAGCCAATGATGGTTTTCCTTTACCTCCTTACATTTTCAATTTCATAAGTATATGCATTCCTTTTCTTCAGTTATTTCTCACGACTTGTGTGAGATAAATATGCACAATTATTCCTCATGAATAAATGAAATTATTTTCATGTAATGAGATGTATGTCTTTCCTTTCTATTAATTTTATTCTTTTGTTTGGATAATAAATGAACTTATAAAACTAAAAAAACTTCAATAATTCACTTAATCATGGAAATAAATTAAAATTGTATGTACCTTATTGACGCTCATTAAAAATGTAAACTATTTGTAAAACTACCTTTTGCATGCATCGAACTCAGTAATCTGAGATTTTTGCTTGAAGTAAAGCCCTTCTTATTCCAATTTTCCAGCCTTAACCAAGGCCTTGTAGTATTCTTCCTAGGCTATTGTATTGTCTTCCTAAAGTGATACATGGAGAAGTGGTATATGCGAGGTTTTCTAATTATGTGCAAAACCAAGTAATTAAAAAAATCCCTTTAAAGATGGTTGTTTCCAACATATTCTATCCTTTGACCCATCTAATCGAGAAACTTAAAAGTTTCGAGTTGACCTTTCACACATGGTGTAAAAATGTCAACATTTCTAGTGATCTTGCGGGGAATGCTTTCTACTAGCTTATAGGACAATGCCTTGCTCTTGTCCATTGGGCATGGAGTTGAAGCATATAACCAAAATATACCTTTTCTAAAAACCTCAGCCTCCCAAAAACAAACTAAATGCGGGAAAGGATACGGTAAACTAGATATGTGCATGAGTGCACTTATTGAATTCAAAGGGAAATCCTAATCTACCCTATTCTAATTAAATTGAAAGGGAAAATCTGCAATGTGCATGAACTATAATTATTGAAATGGAAATCCTAATCTACCCTATTCTAACTAGAAGCAAATCGAGGCTAAACAAATCTTGAAACATGAAGCAAAAAATAGCTTCCTTTTCTCCAGAAATGAGGCAATGAATTCAACTTGCAAAACAAGTAACATGACAAAACTTAAAATGAGATGTGTACCTTGAAATTATTCCAAAATTCATCCCAAAAAATGAAGAGTCTTTCTACCTAATATGAAAACTATTTTGAGGGGCTTTGGAACTTATTCTTGAGGATTTGGTGCTCATTTTTAGGTTTCTATACAAGAATGAATTTTCGTATTCTTTGTAGGTTGTTGTGAACCATGAAGGTCTTGAATAAGGCATTGCCTCCAAATATTTGGTACACTTATTCTCTTGTTTTATACTGAAACATGAACATCCCTTTCAATCATGGGATCTTTCTAAAGTTGTTTTGAAAGTTGTTTTACCCTTATAGGTTGTTGTATATTCTTTTTGACATTTTGAAAGTGATTAGAAAAGTATTCAACCTCTTCAAGCTATTGTAACCCATCAATCATGACATCATAAAGATGATAAGGCGGTTGTTATACTTCTTTATAATCTTTAAATAAAAATTAGTATATTCAAATTGCTCTTTATCTTTTCCAAGTTTTTGATCCATTCTTTGCTATAAGCTGATATTTGAAGTACTTTGAATTATTCAATTTTATACATATTTACCATATTCCTAGAACATCCATTTTCCTCCTCGATGGAAGATTATTTCTCGTGAAAATACTTAAAACATCATCGATAGTCCTTGTGATTCACTATAAGTCCCTAATAACGTAGCTATCTTCATGAATGAAACACAATAAGGGTTTTCACACTCAATTTCTTGATCATGATCATTTTGAAATTGATATGTATATTTTCTATCATCAACCATGAAACTAATAAGTTGTAAATAGGCTATTCATTCCATGAAATTGATTATTTAACATCAAAACTTATCTACAAATCCTTTTGTATTCTAAACACTTTCTCCTCTTCATATTCTATAAATCGTGATGAATCAGTGACTGGTGTGAGTATGGTGTCGTTGTGCACACTACACTTAGAGAATGTAGATTTTTGATCATCTTCCACCTATTTTTGATCTGTTACAAAATAAAAAATGTTTCTTTTGCATTGGTTCATCTTGTAACTACGGAATATGATGAAACTAAAATTTTGAAACCCATTTCTCTATGCTCTATAAAAATTCCAACTTTGTTAGTTTCTACGATTAGCTACCCTTGCTAAATGGTATTATGTTTCTCTCTTTCCTAGACTAAAAGTATAGGTAAAGGAGGAGGAGTTGGACTAATTTAAGCATTAAGAGAAAAATCTTGAACAAGAGGCTCAGGTACAAACTCTTTTTTATAACACCATTTGAACGCTAACTTGGATAGTTATATTTGGGTTTAAAAATGATTCTTGGAGTAGAAAAACTAGGAATCATTGATAGCATGATAATTTGAAAATTGATGAATGGGTTGTGTTGGATAAGGGAAATATATAGGCCTTTGAATTTTGATAGGGAAGGTAAGTGGGAAAATCCTTTTGACAAGGTTCGGCCAAACTTAATTCCTATCATTTTTCACTACTTGTTACTTTTCATAATGTTCCTTGCCAACTACAAATAATTGCTTAATTTCATTAAGTTTAGTTGCAAGATCTCTTCTCCTTTCACAATCTGCATAACCCTCTACATAAATTTTCCCTTGAATAACGTAATGATTATAATATTGATAATAATATTGATTTCTAAGTTTTGGGTCGTATGGATATTCATTACAGTAGGGGTTATAGAATTAGTGTGAAGGAGAAGTTGGATAAAAGGGCTGTTGGTTTGGCTGATAATACTATTGGAAATAAGGGTTCAAGACTACAGAACCTCATAACATTTTAAAAAATTTAAAAAGGATTTTTTTCTCACAAAACCAACTAATAAAAGTAAAATAACATATCGATTTTCTTGAAAAATACCTGAAAAATCTGTAGCTAAAAAATTTAATGATGTTGAAAAGTGTTGTACTAATTTGAAATCAGATTTAGGGATTTTTAGAAGAGTTATACTTAGGATCTTGAATCTTTTGAATGCATAAATAGTGTTTCTTGTCCCATCTGGTATCCTAAAAAAATTATCTCTCGAAAGTGCACACTAGTTGAGAGATAACAATAGGGGTTCTAAGCTTGCGTTGAATCTCTCACTTTCATAGATACAATGGAAGCACCTCAAGTCTGTGGGTATACTTATTATTGAGGTTAGTCTTTTGTTTGAAGGCTGGTTCCTTTTTGATGTATCCTAAACTTTGTAAAATCATCCACCCTCCAATGTGGGGACCAGCTATGATGTGTACATGTGCAACTGTTTGACTATATGATTAAAATATTAGTTTTTGCCTATTGGTATGATCTATGTATGGGCAATAATAATATTCCTTTTACGTAAAATTTAAGGTGATATAGCAAATATTGAGGTAAACTACCTTTTTTCCTTAGCATATCCACTCCCTACCTTCACCTTGGCATATACCTATGTATATTATATTTAGTGATAATACTTAGATCCTTAATATGCTATACTTGATTAAGACATCATTGGATTCCTTTTGACTATGGGAAAACTTTTTCGGAAAGGTTGAATTTTAAGGACCACTTTGAGTAAATCATAACATAGTATAAAAGAAACTAGCCTAAGGTCAACAAGGGTAATGATCATTTCAAATAATTCAGTGTTCTTTGTTTTAATGGGATAGAGTATAGTCAATCCAATGTATTGTACTTCCTAACCATGGTTGCATTAGGCAATATCTGTGGTTCGATTAAAGTAAAAGTTTTCAAACCCTAATCATTATTTTCATTCTCACAAGATATTTTTTGAGCTAAGTATATTCTGCAAAAATTTCAAGCACCATCATTGTTTTTATTTCAAGTTTGAATGAAATATTTTGTGGAATTTAGTGCGTGTTCTTGTTTTCATATTTCTCTGCAAAGGGTTTTTGACCCTCATTTACACAAGGGAAGTTGTGAGATTTTCCTTTTCCCTGTTCTTTCTTCAATGTGGTCATTATTATTTGATCACTTGAGCTCGGCTCTGGTTCATATTTGAGATAAGTATGGCTTGTTTTCTCCTTTTGCTTTTGATCGAAGTTTGGCCTAGATGTTGAAGGTTTTTAGACATTGTGGGCTTGGTTTCATGCTATTTTTGGTCTTTATGGTCGCCATTAAATTTTCATATATTTTGCATCTGCTAAACACAATGTCGAGCTCTAGTTTCTATTCGAAATGATTTTCTCATTAATATTCACCGTTTTGAAGGTAAAAATCTTGTAACTATGGAAGCTCTGTATTTTCTTTCCTCTTCATTGGGTATTTACCTTGCATATCAAATATGAAGATATTGCTTTGGCTTGCTTTCTTTTTTATATTCGAGGTCTTTTATATGGATTTATTGTATATCCTTTGATTCTTTGGAGGTGGATTTAGGTGTCGATGACCAAAAGGGTTTCATCTTATCATTCTTGTTGTCTCTGAGAACTCTATTCATTGTGTGCACTAATATGTTTGAATATCTTACATTGGTGACATTATTTTCCATTTTGAATCCTTAGAGCTAGATCAGTGAGCCATCTTGTTGGGTTTTGAGCTACTTTTCTTTGTGCATTTCTCTGAATCTCCTACGAGCTACTCGAGCTTCTATGAGATATTTCTATGAATGTTTCCCACCATTTTAGAACGGTAAGACTCTAGTTATATGAACTCTATAACCATTTCTATTTGGATTTTAGTTACATTTTTCATTAATATTCATAAAACCCTTATGTTTGTTTGCATTTCACGTACTAGTTACCTTATTGAGCCTTAAAGTACTCTTTGGCATCGTTTTCATCATTGCATTTGATGGTTTGTTAAGTTTTGTATTGTTTATTGTTTTTGGCTCTTGAGACCATGGTTTAGCCATTCTGAAATATATTTTGATCTCTCCATATTTTCTTTCTTTCTTGTGCAAATCTAGGTTTCTTTGGGATATTTTATCTGTATTCACTATAAGAGATCAATCGAGAAACTTCATCTAGGTATTTGTTTATTTTTGTAATTCAATCCTCACACCTCCTAGATTTGGGAATTTAAGTTGTGGGTACATACATTATTTGAGTGTTGAGTTCGGTCTCTTTTCCTCTCATGCTGTATAGTCAATTTTGAAACTTTATACCCTTTGCAAGCTCACTTTTATATTCAAGCATTATATGTTATGTATCTTTCATGTTTAGGGAATATTCAACTAATGCTTCATGGGTTGTTCCTCTCTTTGACTTGCTTCTTTTTAATCATTCATATTGATGGTTATTAGAAGATGTAACTCTTTTGAACTTGGAGAGAATGATTTAAAGGGTCTTGCATCATCTTTGCTGAGAATAATCTATCTTTAAGGGAATCTATAACAACATGTATTTTCCTTTACCTAAATTACAAAATTTTTGTAACTTGGAGCTTTGAAAAATGTATAGTAGGTTACTTCCTTGATTGATAAATAACTATGGGAAGTTGCACCTTTCTTCCCATTCCTAAAGCAAGTTGTTATTCCTTGAATGTTGTGATGAATATTCCTTTGCTTCAAGTTCATTGTGTTGTTATTCCTGTAGCTTGAAATTTCAATCTTTTTATTGCAATTATGTAACACAACTTTAAATGAAACAAATGATTCAGTTAAAATTAATGACTCAATGAAAACTGTAAAAAAATCCAAGCTCTTGGTGTTTTATCAACCATTTAATGCCATTCTATGTTATTTTGATTTAATGTGAAAGTTGTGATATTCATCATCATTTTTGTTGTTATGATTTTGAATCTCAATTTCTATTCGAACTAATTTCTTAAACATATCATGCCATGTTGAAATCTACATTTCTAACTGAAATTATTTCTTATGTACTTTGAGATTTATAGATGAAATCTTGATGGATTGTTGGTAGTCTTAGAGATAGTACTTGCATTTGAACAAAGATTTTACTCCTCGAAAGTTTGTTTTTGTTTTAAACTCGTAGCTTGTTATCTATTAGTCCGTATGATGTTGACATGTTTTTTTACTTAAAATTCATATTCTTTATGCTATTCTAGAAATGAGGAATCCTAAAAATATCGATCATTCATTTGAGCTCAAGGATTATGATGAATCACACCATCATTGTTATGTATCAAATCTCATGGCTGCAATGACTCTTTTTTTATTGTGCTACTTATTTTGCAATGGAAACTTGACTGCTTCATTTCTTGCACTGTGTAAGAATTCTTTGCATTGTAAAAGGTGAAACAATTGAAGCGTAAAATTCTACACTTTGTATTCCAAAGTAAGAGAAAAATAATGTACTTGTTAGATTCATTCACAATTCCCACATGGTTGTGAACTTCTTTGTTTAAAAATTTCATACCTTTAGATCATGTCACCTACAGGTTGTATATGGAATTTTATTGAACCTTCTGCACTTGTTTCATTTATGAACACTTTGTAGCTTTCTTTGAAAACTTATAATGAGTTATTTTAAACTTAACAAATGATGTTGACGATTTGAATTATATCTCTTCTCATCTTATGATATTCTATACTTGTACTTATCTGATGCAATCTTAAAATTTCTTTGAGATGTACTTTAACTTTCCTTTGAATACTACAATTCTACTTTTGTATGCTTTTTTTTCTGAAATTGGATGTATAATGAGTTAAAGAAAACCTCGAGCTCAACATTGAAACCCATTTTCCCTTCTTTTCCCCAAGTGATGTAGTTTGCGGAGAATGGCTAGAGAAATAATTCGAAAAGAAAAAAACCTCCTCAAGGAAATGATGGGTTTCATTTACCTCCTTACATTTTCAATTTCATAAGTATATGCATTCCTTTTCTTCATTATTTCTCACAACTTGTGTGAGAAAAATATGCACAATTATTCCTCATGAATAAATGAAATTATTTTCATGTAATGAGATGTATGTCTTTCCTTTATTAATTTTCTTCATTTGTATGGATAATAAATGAACTTATACAACTCAAAACACTTAAATAATTTACTTAATCATGGAAATAAATTAAAGTCAAGTGTACCTTATTGACGCTCATTGAAAATACATATAGTATTTAAAATTGTTTTTCCATGCAACAAACCTACAACTAAGACTGATGCTTTAGAAGTAAAGCCCTGCTTATGCCATTTTTCCCGCCTTCACCAAGGCCTTAAAGTATTCTTCAAAGGATATTGCATTGTCTTGCTAAATATGATACATTGAGAAGTGGTATACGCATGGTTTTATCTTCTAGGACAACACTTTTAGCTGCTGATTTGATGTATGGCATTCTAATTCTATCCAAAACCACAATGGAATACTAGATGGATATAATGATGGTAACCATGGAAAATTATGTTTTGTTTGATTTTTTTATTAGATTGTTAGGGGTCCCCTTGGGGGATGACCTCAAATGTGACCATGGGCTATGTGTTTAATTCTTTTCCTTTTCCTTTTATTTACTTTGGAGTATGTGATTTGTTTTGTGATGTAATTGATTTAGTCATTGTTCATTAATGTGCCTTAATTAAGTGAATTAATCATGTTTATTAAGTAAATTAGGGTTGTGGCAAATGAGGACATTTCTTAGAGTAGTTGTTCCTTTAGATCTTGTGATTTAAGTTGAGTATATTTGATTTCTAGTGTTGTAAACCCTTCCTCACTTGGGAAATTCGGATTTGGGCTTAACAACCATTTTTGGAGGCTTGTGGGACAAGTTAATATTGTCCCACACCTCTTAATGCATATACCAACTATACCTATGGGTTGGGGGGTCAAAAAATAGACCTCATTATTTATTTTGTAAGGCGAAGGTTATATTTATTGCAATTTCTTACATGAGTTTTAAATTATGTCCTTAGGGGGTGTGGGTTTGTGTTGAGTGTGTGAGAGGATTTTCATTTCTCTCAAACACCAATTTATTGTTCCTTAAAGTTGAGGTTTGACTTTTGAGATGGAGTTGAGGATAAGTGATGTGGTATCCTATGTGGCGGAACCTCACCCTTCTCTCCTCTTTTTCTATGTATACAAGTTTATTTGTTTTTTTTGGGATTACTTCATATCATTGTGCACTTGTATTTTTGGAATGAAAGAGTTTTGGGAGTGCTTGTTTAATTCTTGGAGCTTTTGTAGTTGGATTGAGCTTGAGGGAGCTTGGAGTGTGATTCTTTGATCAAGTTCTTATTATGGAAAGGTAACAACTACACCCTTTTTTACTTGTTCGTATTTATATGTGTGTATTGCAAGTAAGTGAATGATTTGTGTGCTTGTTGGGATCTTGGGTAGAATGCCTAAGTATGGTCTAGGAGAATGTTATGGGGATTTTTATATTGTATGGAGGCATAAGAGTTTTGTTTCATTTTTGGGAGTGATTTAGGTTGGGTGCCCCATCTTTGATAATAAAATGCTTGATTTTCTTACTTGGTTATTTTGAGGAGACATAAGAGATTGTAGGGAGGAATAAGAGAATGTGGGAGGCATAAGAGGATCTTGAGGGAGGAATAAGAGATGTGTAGGAATTTGAGTTGTGTTTTGGAGGGTTTTAAGGTGGGAACCTAATCCCATTGGGAGTTATAAGTGATATCCTCATATTTTCTTGCCCCATTGGCTTTGAGTTTTCAAGCCTTGTGTATTTTGAAATTGCATTCTTGTGATTGTTATATTTATATTGTTAAATGTTTGTCAAAAAAATTATTGTGATGTGGAAGCATTGTTTTATTTTCCATGGGTTGTGTCCATTTCTTATTGCACATTGTTTGGGCCTCGAGAGGCCAATGAGGAGGATAGCTTATTCTCCTCACTGGATTATTGATTGGGTGGAGACTATTTCCGGCCCCCATTTTTATTGTTTTGATTGAAGTAAAGAAATTGTGGAGCTCTTGTTGAATATTTGGGACTTAGAGCATTTATAGTGGACAAAAATGGAATCCTTCATTCTAGAAACTTTTCTTGTAATTCCCACTTAAGGTTGAAGGCTATTATTATTACATTTAAAAGAAAAAAATTTATTGTATATTTTTTTATCAAGTTGTAATGTATTATTAGAAAGAAATCTTTTTGCATTGTAATAAAATGAGTTATGCTCAACACAAAAATAAAGTTCATTGTTACTTGCGAGGGTTTCATTATTGTAAGAATGAAGGAAGAACTTAGAAGTTTTAAATCATTACGAATGTATTCTTAGAAAATTTGGAATGTAATATAGTTTCTTGTGCTTTCTTGAATAAGTGATTGTAGTTGCAATGGTAAAATGCACTAAGTTATAGTGAATTAACTTGTTGAAGTAATGAAATTCTTGTTGTAGAAAATAAAGGAATGATACTTAGGAATAGATTTCATTTCATTTCCTTCATTTTATCTTGAAAGTAATTTCATTGGAAATTTAATCTTCTACTTGTTTTCTTGTATGCTATTGAATTAGAAAAAATATATAATTTATTGGTTTTAGTCATGGAATGAATAAATAGTTTAAAATTTCAACTAGTGGCTTTAGGAAACTGAATTCAAGCTAAGGTTAAACTATAAATCACCCTAGTAAAAAAAAATTAGAATTTTTTTGAATTGATGGATCTATTTTCAAAGAAGCAGGATTGTCGCCATGTGTAGAGTGGTGGTCTCTCGAACCTCTAGCCTGATCGAGTGGTGGTCTTTGAATTTCCACCCGGGAAAGGCATCGGTTTAAAAATCATCACCCATGCATAGCGGTGGTACCAAGACTAGTATCCTACTTAGGGCGTTTGTTTCGTCACTGTCAACTAAAAATTAGAATCTGGATTGTCATGCAAATTAGGGTATAAAATGTAAAAGGAAACTACTAGAAAAGTAAAACGGAAAAAAGTAATTTTTTAAGTATATAAATCATTCACTAATATTTTAAATGTATTAAATATATTCGAGTAAATGGAAGTGGAGTTTTTCCCAAAATAGAGAACTCAAAGAATGGAAATAACTAAATAAGTACTCAAGATTTAGATTGGAAACCTCTACAATCAAGAAATAGATGACATTACAAGAACAAATCCATAAACTAAACTAAAATAAACTAAAATTGATCCTAATGAATCTCTTCACGGATTCTTCCTTCTTTGCTTTCATGTTGTCCACTCCTTGACCTAAAAATTAAAGAAAGAAAAGAGACTAAATGAGGAGGCTAGGGCAAGAAAAAGGGTTTAATAAAATTTCATAAGGATGGTTAGGTTTATCTTTTAACTCTAAGATCTAGTGGCCACAATTGATTTGATCCAAGGGTTAAGAATCAACCTTATAATTATTAGGTGAGAATATCTTTATTATGGATTTTAAATAATTGAAGTGTATATGAAAATGGATGAATGGGGCCTCTTAGTACCCTTGTATGCTATGTTAATTATGTAAATCTCCTAGTATGTTTTAATAAATGGTTTTATGGAAATTAAAGCTAGTAATTTAAGGGAACTGTGGTAAGTAAGGTTAAGGGTTTAAATATTGTGGGTTTGAATGTTAATTTTAGAGGGGGAAACTATTTAACTAAGTAAAAGAAATTAATGAACACTTTTCTAGCGGATTGTAATTATATTGTCCTTAGAAATGGGTTAAGAATATTTAATTATTAATCTAGTCTTGTTCATGTAAAGGTAATGTAGTAGATTGTTGGTAGGAGTTAATTAAATGTATTATAGGGATTAACACCCTTGCACGATCTTTTTAAAATATATATAAATTTTTTGCAACTTTCTAGATAATTATTAAGGTTTAATGTGGTTTTAGAATGTAAAAATTGTGGGTGTTACATTTGGTATCAAAGTCACTGGGTTCAACGATTAGACCATGGGCACACTTTGGGAAACATACGACTAACAAGAAAACTTATTTTCAACTCTAAACCTAGATCACACAACTATACATTATATTTTAAAATGTAGAAAACCTAGAAAACTAAAACAAACCCTATAATGATAATCTATCTTTTGTCTTGTTTTGTGTAGGAGGCATGAAATAGAAAAGGGGTTCTTACACGTGGACCTAGACTTACCACCCCCAGATAAGGAAGTAACAACCATATTGCCTCATATACTTAAGAAACTACAGGATGTTAATGCCGATATACATAGAGAATCTTTAGGATGGAAACCTAGCAGATAAGACAAAGAGATATTAGTAGAGGCTCATGCACCTTCCCCACATAGTGATGGGTATAGGGATCAAAATCCCACGTGGATTCAATGAGACAAGATTGACCACCGAGAGGTCATGAATATTGGGCTACAAGACATAGAGACATATCTAGGAGCCCTAGGCTGCATGATGATCGTGTTGAGATACATAAAGGAAGAAAGTCTACAGCGACATATCACATCGGAAGATTCTTAAAATTCATCCATCTCATTTTTCTGGGGACACTAGGGGATTTCAAGAAGAGGCATGGTTGGTCATCTTGAGTGGATGCTTCAAGCTATGACTATGTAATAGCAACATGAAGGATTTTGTTACCATCAACCTTCAGAGAGAAGGAGCTAGGGATTTGTGGAGGACCAAGGACCGGATGCTCTATGTGGTTTTCTAGACATTCACTTGGGAGCTCTTCGAGGAGTAGTTCAAGAGTATATACTTATCAAGGAGGTTTATTCAATAAAGGATAGATGAGTTCCATGACCTACGAGGCATCCATGTGAGTGGTAGAGTATGAGAGGCACATTTTGGAATTGCTTCATTACATAGAATATATGTAGGATGAGCATGTGACGATCCACGGAGTTCTTCATTAGGGTCTTGAACCTAGACTTAGGAGGGGCAATGTGCATTCATTGTCCACAAATATTAGTAGACGTTGTTGACAAGGCCTACATTGTGGAGGATACTAGGGGGAAGACACAACAGGCCAGAGATAGAGTGTGGAGTAGTATCGGGCAGATGAAGGTTAATAGTTCGAAGGGGTTATCTCATCCTTTTTATGGCAGACATGGTTCGAACACTCTTCATTCGAGAGAACCTCAAAGAGTAGTATCAATAGTCTCATTCTCCATTTATCCTCTATTTATATTCATAACTCAAAGGGAATGAAGTATGGGGCCTCCTCCTAGGGGACGAGTCATGACTAAACAACCACCTATAGCTCGGTCATGAGGGCTCATTAGCTTGATGACCAAAATAGTCGTAGAAGAATCATCGGGATCTATGGTATAAACCACTAGAGTACCTACGGGATCTTCTTCTTATTGGATGGGATCTCGGTATTTTCTATAGGGGTGATGTACTTGGGAATCATTTAAGAGAGTGGCCTCAGAACCCTAATAATAAGGTTAAGGAAGAGGTTTGAGCCTATACTAGTTGATATGGCTAGGAACCACATGATATATACGAGTGGTATAGAACCACTAGGTAGAGCACCATGGTACTTTGATTGAGATGACAAGTACCATTGATTGAATTTCTTTTTATTTTTATTTGATTCATTCTCTTGAGACTCTTTTGTTTCTCCATTTGTAGTAGAGATATGCAGTGGTGGTAGTTAGGAAGAGCTATAGTTGGATGTGGAGATGACTTATGGACCCAAGCTCACAGTGGAATCCTTAGTTAAGGAGTGCATAGTTAACCTAGGAACCTTTTCCATGACCTTGGAACTTTTTATCCTTCCTTTGGTTTCCTATGGGATTATATTTGGCATGGATTGGTTATCCGGACATAGGTATTAATTTTATTACTATAGTAAGGTAATATAATGTGCGAGATGATTTTTGAGTGGAGATAGTGATAGTGGGAGATAATATACCCACCTCTATTCACACCATATCTTTTATGCATCTTAAGTAGTGTGTACGATGACATTTCCAATTGTATGCTATCATGATTAGTGATAGATCATAGGATGAGTCTAGTGGGCCATTAGTTGACATTCTTAAGTCCTATAACTCTCATACAACCTCGATGAAACTTCTTATAATCTATTTCAATAGTTCCCCTTCCCGAGATCATCTTCAAATTGTGTGAAATCAGCTACATCACCCTTTGTCTCTTGCTTAGCGATTCATATTATTGCTTTCTTATTTTTGTCATACCATGGTTTATCACTTGTCTATCATTAGTTACAGTGAGTTACTATACAATAAAGGTTTAACTATTTTGATTAAATCATTTGGTGAACCCCACTCATGATCAAGCAATTGGATATTTATTTTTCTTGTTTTATTAGAACTCTTTTCATGGCTCATCAAGTCTCCATATATAAATTTATTCAAATGCACCCACATTGCAAATATGTTATCCACAAATAGTTATACACTATTTACCTCCCTCATAATATGCCACCTGTATAAGTAAGTTCCATTTTCAATCATCTCTCTTGTGATGACCCTATCAATCCTAATACTATAACCAATCAAACTATCTTAGAGTCAATTCAATATTTACACCATGATTTTCAAGATACATTTCAAGCTATGGAAACCAAGATTACATCCCTCAAAGATGAAATCCAACATCTTAAGGATGCTTCTCATACCCATGCTAGTTCTTATTCTACACCTCATCCTAATCCCATGTCTACTACATGTTCTCATACAAGTGAAGCCAAAGTATTACATCTACCAGTACACTGTCAAGTTCGATATAAATACTAAGAAAAATGATATTCTTCCTTAGCTCCTCAATCACAAGTTGATTAGCTTGCCACCTACTCATTACTACCCTCCTTATCGGATTGTGAAACCCAAAGGTCACCCATTTTTAATTATCACATAATTAATATAAATCATGACAATGGTTAATATGCTTTAACAAAAAGAACTAGACACCTTGAGCATGGGGTTTTATTTCATTTGATACAAAAATTATGTTACATGCTCATCTCCAATTGTTAAATCCCATTGGGCTCCCAAATATGCTCCCTCTATGTCTAATGAGAATCATGCCATAATTGATAATGTTCCTTCTTTTGTAAGTCAAAACCACCTATCAACCCAATGTCATACCACCTTTAAAAATACTTACCCCATTACCTCCTCCTATTAAGTCATCTACAATGTTACCAATCCCAAATAAGCAACCACCATCCAAGGAAGCACAACTAGTTCACTTGACACACATTTCGATCTATCACCTACTTGCATTTCCTTCATTAAGCCCAAAATATGATGTTAGTCATACTCTTGCTCCTACCTACCATTGATGACCATATGTTTTCTTATGACACATTTCAAACTCCACCACCATGGCATGATCCTTCTCACATCATCACATAGATCTCCATTACTCACAAACTTCGGGGCATCATATTTCCTCTTATCACTCTTGGTTGTCTCTAGTATCTACTTATAGTTTCCCTATTACATTTAACACTTTGCACTTTAGGATATATCTTTACTAGTAAAAACTCTCACAATACGTTCATTCCCGATGACGTACTCTAGTTCTATGGTTCATAGTTGATTTGAGGGGTAATTCTCAAATGAACCTCACATTATCTACTATTATCTTCTTTGTTATATTCTTTATGCTCCATGATAAATATTTTCAAGAATTCTTAGATCACCTCTGGTAAGCACATTTTCCATCATCAACTACAATGCATTAGTATTCAACATTGGCATTCACATCCATAAAAAAATTAGTAATCATTTTGAACCTATTAGGCTTGACAAATCACCATCCAACTACAATTCTTGCCAATTTCATTCATTATATTAAATTAAAGTCAATCATAATTTAACACTTTCATTTATACATTCAAGTACATTTATCTGTTAATTTCTTCATCTTGTATTATAATCTAAATCTTTGGAATATTATATTATCAATAATAATTGGCTAAAAAATCATGTTTTTATCAATATGTTTAGTATCCACCAAAATCACTTGTGATTCCTAGAATCATCCATGATTCTTGTCTTCTC
The DNA here is from genome assembly GCA_018340775.1 of Taxus wallichiana var. yunnanensis. Lineage (NCBI taxonomy): Eukaryota > Viridiplantae > Streptophyta > Pinopsida > Cupressales > Taxaceae > Taxus > Taxus wallichiana. The sequence continues at coordinate 702,525,718 of CM031238.1, read as the reverse complement.
TATTTACATACAACATTATTTAGACTTAATTTATCAATCATATTGTATCTTCTTTATTGATAATATATTGTCTAGAATGGCATTTTTAGATGGCAATAGAGGGTTAAGGTCATGAAAAAACTAACATCAAATCATTAATTGTTGTCCATCATCCATTACACTAGGAGAAATAAGACCTTTACATGATCTTTAGTTTTGTGCCATCCACTTCTCCCTGTTGAAAATTTAGAAAACATATTTGAATCTACTCAACGAATCTATGAAGCAACATAGAAATTTTGGGAGGCCTACTTAGAAGTTTTGCGTATCTAAGTAGATTTTTCTTGGTTTTAATTTCAATATGATCCTAAATTACATGAATTGAGCTTTGAGATTTAATCTAAGGATCAGACCAATTTAGAACATTAAGATTCGACATGGAAGATCAAGAATGAAAATACATTTCAGATTTATTCAAGAAAGACTACACTTGAAGATGAGAGCTTAGATTCTACTTAAAAATAAAAACAAAAGTATACTTGAGAAGATAGTTCCCCTTCATCGATAATTGATTCTATTTTTAGTTCATATATATTGATATTTTATCAATTATATGATTGTAATAAACTTGAAACTTATTGCAGCATTTAACATTTATCATCTATCGTATATCATAGTTTGTTTTTAAACTACTTCATTATATAAACAAAGGATTAACAACCTTATCAGAAGTCTTTAAATTTATGGAGACTTACATTTCGGAAATCCACCTAATAATTTATTAATCATATTCGGTTTAGTTTTTGTTATATTTAGGTGTTCTTCCAATAAAAGATCTTTCTCTATTTCATATATGAAGCCTCCAATATAATTTAGCTACCAATGTGATGTTGCTCTTAGCACTATCACTAAAACAAAATCCCCTAGCAATTTTAGGATGACATAAAATATCCCATTTGGCTAAATGCCATTTTTATTCTGTTGTTTTCCTCACCAAAGACACCTTTAAATAATATGATCTATATCATGAAGAATCCTAACTAGAATATGAAGAAGAGACACAATCTATATTGGAATGGCCTACATGATAGTTTTGACCGGGGTCATTTGTCCTCTATTATGCAGATCATGAATGATATAAGCACTAGTATGTAGATTATGGAAACACTTGCCAATCTAAAGAGCACTTTGAATTAAAAATTCATATTTGGGAACACTTGTGCCAAGCTAAAAATGAGAAAGTAAAATTTTAACTATTAAACAATGGCGGCCAAGTTAAAAACATTTTGCATAATTCCTTCAACTCAAACCAAGTTAAAATTCAAATATATAAGGATAATCACGTCAAACGACCACAATTTAAGTCAAACACATAGCTTGTACAAGACAAAGTGTATAATAAAATGTTTTTATTCATAGTTACATAGATTGAGAGAGCTAGGAGATTATTCATGGAGGAACTGAGAAAGAATTACATAAAAATGAATTTGGAGAGCTCATTTCTCAACCATAATGCATGGAAATATGAAGTTACAAAGAAATTGAAAGAATCATTCATGGCAACCTAAAGAAATTTTTCCATGGCTTCTCCCAGAAAATGAAAATGCAAATGAATAAAATGATCATGGTCAATATTTTTACTCATCTAGACTAACCACCTTGAAACCTAACTCAACCTAAGTTAACCGCTCAATGGAAAAGATAAAATCGTGCAAGGATCAAATGACCAACATTCCAACCACTACCATCTACCTTGCTTATCATGGCGAGAAGATCAACATCTCAAAATCAAATCAGTACAATATCAAACGGCTAAAGAATAGTCATACATTCATGTAAACTGAAATCAATACAAACTCAAATGCTCATCGAATCAATGGTTTAGATCCTACTGGGTACTTCAACCAATGCAGATAAAGATCGAGAATTAATGCAAACTCCATGTTTACCACAGTCAGAATAAAGTACAAAATCCAATGGTGTAGATCACAAAGAAACAATCAACGATACATAGTAAAAGATCCTAACTCAACTATGGTTTGTAAAAATAAACCATAATTTGAAAATAGTGCATGTGTCAGAGGATGGTGAAACCCTAACTTGACCTGAGTTAATCCATATTCCACTGACAAGTTACAAAGGGTCAATGCAATGTGAGGAGGGGAACATACTTTACACCCCATCATTATTGTTGACTTCAGAATAAAATACACAAAGTATGTGCAACGATAATTATCAAAGCGGGTAAACATTACCTTAGTTTATGCTTGAAATAATCATATATGCCGACCAATGATTAGGGTCAAGACCTTAGTTTATTAAAAATATGCCAAAATAAGAGAATGACCAAATGATTTTAACAATGATTAGTAGCTTTGACTTAGGTTGAGGTCCAAAACATTATGCCATGAAATAATCATATATGTCAAGCAAGTGAAAAGGTGAAAGCTTTATGCAATGCAATGATTATTCAAAAGATCACAATAAAGCATATGTGTAATGATGTTCTTAAAGGGGGTAAATAATCCAATGAATACCAAGTGTGCACATCAAAGGTGGCCCCTACATGGGACTTGGGAACAAACAAAACTTATTATACGTGTAGGAGAATAGTGTTTTTCATATGAAGGTTGAAAAAGAAAATTATTTCACCATGGAAATAAAGAAAATTAAATTTCAACATAAAAGCTTGCAAGTGGTCCCAATTGTAGACGAGAATAACTGGGTGAATATTTTCCAAAGTATTGCACATAAAAGAATAATTTTTTTCTCACATAGGGAGATGGAGTTTTTGCATCTACATTAAGGGGAAAAATTAAAGGATGCCTAGAATATCATTGCAATTGGACCAAGTTTAAAGTTTCACATCAAACACTTGAATATAGAGATTACATGCACTTTAGAGGTGACTTAGATAGCAAGAAAGGGATATTATTGGCCAAATATTTCATCGTACTTTATTAGAAATAGATCAATCAAGCTGGAATTTAAATGAAATGTATTTATGTAACTCGGGCTTTTAATTACCTCATTGTAATCAACATGTTTATGTTTATCTCTTTTATTATTAATGATAAAAGGATAAAAATAAGATGCATGGGAAAGTATAAATTTTGGTATATTTTTAGGATGGGTTTGGTGAAAAATATTGCTATATATTGTGTGCAATTGCAAGGCACGAGAAGAAATTTTCAGACATAGGAGTGTTGAAGAAATTTTTTCTTGTTTTGCCCCTTGAATGAGAACTAATATCTGCCTTTCCAATTATTTGCATTGGTGTGTATATCTCATTAATTATTGTGAATGTCAAATTCCCTGATTAATCATCTTACCTTGCTACAAATTTAATAATTTTTGTATAATATTAGTGTGCATGTTTATCTTTTTGTACTATTGTGATTCATTCCCTCAATACACAAAGTGTTTTTCCTTAATATTCTCTAAAAAAATATTGGTTTATGTATCCAAAATTAGTTCTCAAATTCATTGTGCATGTACTCAGTCAAATCCCTCAAAACATTTGGTGTATCACCCCATTTTCAATTCATTTACATTCATCTCCATACCCTCAAAACCGCTCAAAACTATTTTAGGATACATCAAAAGGAACTAACCTTGATATCGAGAGACTCACCTCGACAATAGGTATACCCACATATCTAAGGTGTTTACATTATATCTACAAAAGTGAGAGATTCAAAGCAAGCTTAGAACCCCTGCAGTCATCTCTCAACAAGGTGCACTTTCGAGAGATAACAATTTTGGCACTCAGGGGACCAAAATCATATATGATGAGATTACAATAATTTATAGTAGATTACAATGAAATAAAGTCATTTTTGGAGCAACAAGCTGTAATGATTTATTGTAAAGATCCAAAGATTTATTTGGTGAATCCATAAGGCTGATTTAAGACCATATTTGTAGCATATTCCATGCCTAAAGTGACTACAATATAATCGGTAAGAGGAATTATAGTTGAGTTTATTTCTTTACCTTTGAATTATGTAAGCAAAAGAAGAGTTGGCAATACTTGACCTTATAATAGGCTAGGATTTTTAAACCTTCCTCCTAATCTTCCTTCACTGTATTAATCTTATTGTTCAAACCCTTGTTATTCCAATGGTTATTCAACCACCTAGGAATTTTTTGAGTTTTACTAATGGAATCCCTTTAGTAATTCAGTTTATCATAATATTCCAAAAAATTTCATGAAAATTTTACCATTATTCACTGGTTAAAATCATATTACTCCTATAGAGCACATTAAAGATGTTCATGACCCTTTGTGTTTTCCATAATATAACTCATAAACATGTAGCCTTAAGAATTTTGACTACATCCTTTAAAGGAAAAGCCTTACAATTGTATAGAACATTAGAGATGGGCATCATAAGAACTTGGGATAAGTTAGGAGAAAAATTACTTAAGGAATTTCAAGACAATTCTAATAATTTATCCCTCGTAGAGAAGCTCTCTACAATTAAAAGTGTCCCTCATGAGTTTATGGCTGGTTTCAACATCTATTTTTCTCAAACTTTGGAAATAATTCCATCTAGTGTTAATCCTCAAGATGACCATGCTTTTCTATAATATCTCGAGAGACTTAAACAATGATATATAAACTATGATTTAGTCTATGGTAGGAGAGACTCTACTAGTAGCTTATGACATTTGCATTAGAGATGAAAACAAAGTTATTGAAGTTGGTAAATTGGCACCAAGGACTTCAATGCCTCTTATAGTAGATTTCTTACCTATTTTGCAGCTTATTACCATTATAGAACCTACTTTTTAGGTCCATCGATGTTGTGTTCAAGGCTCGTAAATTGTGGGTAATAAATTGACATCAATTGACAAAAATTACCTCATCCTAGTATGCCTTATCAGCAAAATAAGAAAAATCAACAGAATAGGTAGCCTTATTAGAAAAATAAGAATTATAGAAAACCATATCAACTAAGGTATTTTGACCAAAAATCCCTAGTTCATCTAGCACTCTTGTTTAATTTAACATGGTTTTAGAATAATAGTGTAAACCTTGTAATTAACCCTATTAATCTACTAATTGTCATAATACATTCTTGAATATAAGCCTTGTTGCACAACCTCAACTCAAGCATTATTCATGCCTCAAATGGAGGGTGGGAAGTAAGAATATCATAGTCAGAAACCACTAGAACATAATCTAGTCATCTTTGGAGAGGAATATTTTATTTCACTCACAACTAGGTATAAGGAAAAGGATCAAGAGAGATAAAAACAACAAAAGCAGGACATTTTACGCTACGCCATAGTCACCGACAAGACAAGTGTAGGTCAAACAATAGCTAACAATTCTATTGTTCCTAGAAAACTAGCAAGCAATTTAGCTCAAAAGGACAAATAAAAAATTTTTTTAGCCTGATTCTTGAAGACTCTTCATACCTCATATTTCAAAGGTTGTTAAAGAAGAGTCAATTTTTGCTAAAGCTTATGCTAAAACGGTAGAAGTTGTTTCAAAAATAGTTTCTTCTTTTAATATTGTTGAGGTATTGAAAAAGCATAATATTAATATTTCATTATGGGATGCTCTAAGTATTCCAGGACAACAAGATTTAATTTCTCATGAGCTTGTTAAGTTGCAGATTTCATCAAAACCAGTAGAAAAGGAAGCCTAGAAAGCAAACATGGTCCTTGGTACAATGGAGAAATACCACATTCAAGAGGTAAAATGGATGGTTCAAAAGGTCTTAAATTCAGATGATAAAAATAATCCACCACTATTTTATATCTCTTATTATTAGAGATCATTTAGTTCATAATTGTATGGTCGATAGTGGTGCAAGTAACATAGTTATGTAAAAAGAAATTGTAGAAAAATTGGGCCTATAGTATGATCCTATAGAGAAAAGTGTGTTGTAGCTAGATAGAACAAAAACCAACTTAGTTGGCATTATCATAAATTTGGAGGTAACCTCCCTACTTTTCCTTATGTTTATCACGAGATTTTACAACAAAGATAAGAAGTTATTGTTATCCATATTTTTCTCAGGTAAAATAGGTCAGCCACTACCCCGCACTAAAGAAACAAGAGAAACCACATTCAAATCCTAAAATCAAGAAACAAAGGGACTCTACAATGGAGTACAGGACTGTGAAAGATCAAATGACCCAGGTAGGAATAAATTTAAGAAATGGTCCCGTTGAATGAGCCCAGCCTCAAATGAAACGAGATAAGTTACAGGAGGGTTCAAATGGAATAGTAGGGTCGAGGAAGGAGACAATAGTGTAAAATAACCAGAGGCTTAAAGGAGAATGAATGGATAAGGTTCAAAGTCTTGGAGCTCTTCAAATAATTCAGAACGAGCCCCAAAATTTTTTAAGTATGGAGGAGACATTTGAAGTTGCCAAGTGTCCAAATGACGCACCTCCAAAGGATAAAATGAAAAAGGAAAACTCAAACTTACGCCAGGCCTCCACATGTCCAGAGCTCCACAAGTTGCACTAACTGTTGAAAATTCTTTGACTCAATGGAGGGTACCAAGTGTCTTATCGGTGCACATTCAAAAGTGGGATCCTGGGTGGAGACTCAAATCAGTATGGGCTCACCACATATTCTAAGTTAAACAATGGGACAAAAAGTAGGCTCTAAAATGACTAAGTATAAGAGTGCAGGTGGAAGGTGCCACATGCCATAACATTGCTACTTCAAAGGTAAAATCCTGATCAAGTTTCCAAATGAGCGTGGGCTCAGTGATTTTCCTGAGTCCAAAAAAAATGGGGTATAGAGTTACGGGTTGAATAGCCAAAGTAGAGACAAGTTGGTGGAAAGATCAAGTGTCAACATGACACTCTTTCAAAAGTAAAATGGGGGTGGGTTTCCAAACGATTGCCAACCAAGCACATATCCCAGAGTCTAAAGACATGTAGTCGGTCATTGAAAAGTCCAAAAAGCAAGTGAAGGCCTCCACATGTCTTGAACACGTAACTTCAAGGATAAAATCTAGGGGCTATTTTCAAGTATGCGTCAAGCCGCCATGTGTCTAGGGTCAGACATTTGGCCCCGTCAAGCAAGGAGACTAAGGAAAAATACAAAGGAGCCCAAGGAACCTCTGGAAGCCACCACATGTCGAAAGGTAGGGGCCCAATATTTAAGGTGCATGGGGCCGCCACATGGACCCAATATGACAGACTCTTTCAAATATTTTGTTCCTGGACTTGATTCAAATGTACAATGGCCATATCTTTTGACTGGGAGTTTAGATTTGGGCAGACGAAGACTTTATGGAAATGTCTCGATACCCTCTACACCATGGAAGCATAAAATATCACAGTTAATAGGATTTAGTAGGTGAAAAATAGGAAAACGTCTCCAAATCTATTAATAAAAAATTTGATTTCTTCAACAACTAGATCCGATTCAATACGATCCATCATTCTTTGTCCTTAGCATGCCAAGAAGACAGTGGGAACCAAAATAAACATATTGTATGAGGATTTGGGAGGGGAATTTATTAATCTTTGGTTGAGCCTTGAACAGGATTCAATGTGTATCTCAAGGTGGTTGAAGTAGGATTCTTATTTTCCCTCCTATCTCTCCTATTCTTGGTATATATTTTAATAGAGGGAAATTTTTTCGTGGTTGGTCATCGTTTCTCCTATGCCCCCTCTCTCTTTTTCCTTAAGGTAGAATTGAGTCAAAGCCTCCTCCCATGGGTCTATAATGGCATTTCTTTCCTCTTTCCCCTAACGATGTATTTGCGTAGCTTTTAGGGAAATAAAATTTGTTTCGTGATGCATTTGTCCATCCTTGGCTTATTTTGTTGTCTCTTTTTACCTCTCATCATTGCAAGGTATACTGTGTATATTATGATGTTTTTTGTAGGTCTTGGGAGTCATGTTTAATGGGTTTCAAAGTGGTTTTTGTCTGAAATCTACCTCTAGTACGTGGTGTATTCTGTCCACCCTCTCCTCTGCTCACCTCTCTCCACTTCGGGTAGTCGGGTTTGTGATCATCCACTTCTTCTTACGGTGTATCACTACTTAGTGTAGGATCTTTCACCTCTCTCTCTCACTCTATTCCCCTTGGAATGGCTAGATTAGGATAGAATAGGCTCTACCGCATTGGAGTAGTTTGTGGCAGGTAAATTAGGAAGTAAGAACAAAATTTCTCAAGAGGTCCATCTAAGGATTTGCATGTCCCACAACCTGAGAGATGCTCCCATGTTTTGCAATCATAGTGAATGCCCCACTCCATGTATCATGTCATTTGGGGGTGTTGTGATTCTGCACTAACATTTTTGTCACGTCTAATGGGAGAGGTTTGAAGCACCTTACCACTTCATCTTAGCAAGATAGTGTGTTCTTGTTAAGGTTCAACCTTTTGAGGCACATGTAAACACATCTGGTAACTCCATCTAGTCAAAAATCCCATCTCTAAAGTTGTAGACCTTATCCATCCATTTCCACTCATTTTCATCCATTTTCTTCTCTTCCATGTCTTTCATTTCCTCTCATTAAATCAAGTTGTGCAATCAAGAATTCATTCCCTTTATGGAACTCAAACTTATAACAACAATGTTGTTCACCTCCAATGCATTCCCCAACTCCTCAAAATTAGCATTATAATCAAATCCAAAAACATTATGCTTACCCATATGAGCGGGGTCAAAGTTAGTTTGGCCATGTAGCTTTTCAAGAACAAGGGGACATATACAATGGTGATATATATGTAGAGAATGTTGGTTTACTAGAGAAGATTCAAAAAATTGAGGATGACATGGTTCAATCAAGAGCCATAGCACAGATGAGGAATTCAAGATTGGTCATGGGGCACCTTGTCCATGGGAAGGCACTTTTCCAAGATATTACAACCATTAGGGAAGCTTGACTTCATGGTTGAAGTGCTACCTAGCTTACATAGTGTATTTCGGACATTGAGGCTTATGAGCAAAGTGTAAAACAAACTTTTCAATGGGTAATTCAATCACTAGCTCCCTGTCCTTAATTTTCTCTTTCTAAAACTTTATCATTTTATCATGATCAAGAGTGAAACCCTTGATTGCTGCCCCAAGTGTTGATTTTTCTTCTCCATCTCCCGATCTTCCATCCCATTTCAATTCTTCTCCCTTTTCTTTCCAAAGTATTCATTCCCTCCGGAGAAATAAGAATTTTCACCTCCCTCCGACCACAAAAAATTGCAAATATAGTTGAATCCCAACTTTGTCACTCCTCTTGCTTTCCCAAGTCCATGTTGGGAAGAAACTCAAGAATCATGTCAAGGAAAATAGCAAGAAGTAGAGCCCAACAAAGAAGAAAATGATAGAAAATCTAAAGAGTTGGGCTACTAGGGTTATAAATATTCCCTTGATGGTCAAGCCAATAGAGGAGGTAAGGGTTGAGGAGTCAGTGGTGGTTGAGGCTGAGTTTGGAGTAGAACAAGAAGATGAAGAATAAGATTAGCAGTATGTTTAATCTGAATGTAGTTTCCCTAATGGAACTTTGTCTGAAGAGGATTCTAATCTAATCCAAGCTACACAACTAGTTAAGGAGGAAGAACAATCAGATCCAAGTCCCATTGAAGAGGAGAAGATGGGAGAGATCAAATCAGAGTTTAAGCCACTCAATGAAGAAAGCATCATTGAATATTTTTTGCTTTCATTCCAAGGGCGTGATTTGATTTATGAACCCATGATGGAGGAGGAACATACAGTTTCAGAGGCCCCAAGTGCGGAGAATGCCACAAAATATCCTTCAATTATTCCTCCCATTTCATCCCCTTCATGATATGATGCTGAAGAAGAGTTTTAGCTTTCAAACTTCATGTTAGAGGATGAAGGGAGCCATGGTGATTGAGTTGCAAATCAAGAAGACACCATGGAGGAGGTAGAGCACTGCAGCAGGACAACAACAAAGAAGACTATATGTTTGACTTAGAGGATTTCTTTGACGGAGAAGATCCCATGGACATTACATCATTTGATCCTCTATCACCCACCTTCTAAGTATATGAGCCTACTGCCATAGAGGAGAACATTCAAGTGCAACAACTTACACTTCACACCATCCCTCTAGAACCAAGGTTGGAAGATATAAGTCTTCCATGTTCTTCACAACACAGAAGGAAGAGAAAAGGCAAGAGGATGTCATCATCCCTCTCACACCACCAATCCAAGAAGGTCCACCAAAGGACTCTATTTTTGAGTTAAATTTCATAGCAATGGGAACATCGAATGGATAAGACCGTGCCCAATTAGGTATTCGACTTTATTGGAGCCAAGAGAGAAACTAGAACCAGTGATGCCTACTTCAGGGCATGAGGATGAGTATAAAAGTACCAAGGGTCACCATCAATACCTCTAGGAGCCCAATGCAAGCCAATATGAGGAGGTATTTTCCATTAATGTTGATACCTTGATGATTTGGGTGGAAGACTAGCTTATTGTCATGTTTTCACTCCTACATGAAGCTATATCTAGTGTTAAATAATTTGCATGTCTACCCCTTTTTAGAAAAGTAATCTATTTCTCTATGCCTATGGTAAGATTTGTTTAGCCCCTTTTTTCTCTAGTTAGTTTAGGAGTAGCAGAGACTTTTTTTTCGAGTAGAAGAAGTGCTTGTGCACACTCTGCATGTCTCATTTGAAGCATGTATGATTTGATCTTTTTACATAGTTTGTGTTGTTGTGTTTTGTTTCTCCAAAGATAGCATATGCCTAACCCTTTAGAATAAGTAGTAGAGAGACCCTTAGTTTCTGTGTGATTGCTAATTTTGAAAAAAAAAATACGAGAACAACTAAAGCCATTTCGAGACAGTCCATTTCTAGGATAGATGAAGCCCCGGGTTAATACAACTTTCTACTCTTAGAAACCCCATTTCCAATATTTTCTTATAAAAATTGAGAGTATAGACAGTGGGGTAGGCTCGGGGTCAAAAAGCACAAGTAGTCAGGCTCACAGTGGCTCAAGAATCAAACTTTTAAAGTTCGAATCAGTATCAGGCTATTATTCATGACTCCATGCCCAATGGGTGCTTTAAGGTTACTAGTCCCTACATCTAGCAGGTAGATGCCCCTTAGAGTTGCTAAATTGCTATCCATATTTTCCCTTGGGTAAATTAAGTCAGCCATGACCCCACAGGAAGAAAATAGAGAAATCATGTTCAAATCCTATAATCAGAAACACGGGGACTCTGATGGAGGCGGGGGGATACAAAAGATCAAACAACCTCGGGGAAGAATGAATTCAAGAAATGTACCCGTGAAATGAGCCGAGGCCTCAAAACTAACGAAAATTTACATGTGGGTTCTAAAATGGAATAGCGAGGGTGGGGAAGGAGAAAATAGTTTTAAAGAACTAGAGGATCAAAGGAGAAAGAACGTAGAAGGTTAGAAGTCTTCGAGCTCGTAAATGAGTCAGAATGAGCCCTAAAATTGGCTAAGTATGGAGGAGACAACGGAAGTTGCCAAGTGTCCAAATGGCACACCTCCAAAGGATAAAACAAAAAGGCAGACTCAAACTTGTGTCAGGCCTCCACGTGTTTAGAGCCCTAAATTGTTACATGGCCATTGAAAATTCTTCGACTCAGTGGAGGGTGCCAAGTGTCTTAACGATGCATATTCAAAAGTAGGACATTTTTGGAGACTCAAATGAGCACGGTATCACCACATAGTCCAAGTTAAAACATGGGATGGAGCGGACCCCAAAATAACTAAGTATAAGAGTGCAGGAAGAAGGAGCCACATGTCTTAACAATGCTTATTCAAAGGTAAAATACTAAGTGGTTTCCAAATGAGCATGGGCTCACCATGTGTCCCGACTCCAAAAATAGGAGAGACATAGTCGGGGTTGAATAGTCAAAGCAGAGACAGGCCGATTGAAGGAGCCAAGCGTCAACATGATGCTCTTTCAAAAGTAAAATTTGGGGTGGGTTTCTAAATGATCGCCAACAAACCATGTATCCCGAGTCCGAAGAGTGCGAGTTGGCTATTGAAAAGTACAAAAGAAATAAGATGTCTTCACGTGTCTTGACCATGCAACTTCAAAGGTAAAATATAGGGGCTATTTTCAAGTAAGTGTCAAGCCACCACGTGTCCAGTGGTTAAACGTTTGGCCCCACCAAGTAAGGAGACTAAGGAAAAAAACAAAGGAGCCCAATGAACTGTGCAAGCCACCACATGTCATTTTGGAACTATTTAAGAAGTGAAAGGCAGGGTCAAAATATCCAAGGTACGTGGGGCCACCATGTGGACCTAGTACGGTAGACTCTTTAAAATATTGCATGCCCCAATGTGATTCAAATTTCAAATGGCCATATCTTTTGACTAGGTACTCAGATTTAGGTGGGAGAAGACTTTTTGGAAACGTATCGACACCCTATACACCATGGAAGACTAAAATATCATTCCTAAGAGGATTTAGTAGGTGAAAAATAGGAAAACATATCTAAGGCCATTAATACAAAATTTGATTTCTTCAACTACGAGATCTGATTAGATTCGATCCATCATTCTTCGTCCTTAACACGTCAAGCGAGATAGAGGGAACCAGAATCAACAAATTGTTAATGGATTTGGGAGGGGAATTTATTGATTCCGATTGATCCTTGAGAATAGGATTCAATTAGTATCTTAATGTGGTTGAAGCAGATTCAAATTTTCCTCCTCTCTCTGCTATTGTTCCTATATATTGTAATAGAGGGCATTTTTTCAAGATTGGTCATCATTTCTCCTCTCCCCCTCTCTCTTTCTTCCTTAGGGTATAATTTTGATTCTAAGCCTCCTCCCGTCACTCTGTAATCATGTTTCTTGCCTCTTATGCACTATGTACCATGTATCTTTTAAGGCAATAGATCTATTTCGTGATGCATCTATCCATCCTTAGATTATTATTTTGCCTCTTTTTACCTCTCATCATAGCAAGGTATACTGCATATTCTAATTTTTGTTACAGGTCCTAGGAGTTTTGTGTTTAATGGGTTTTGAAGTTGTGTCTATGTTAAATCTACCTTTTATCTATGGTGCATTTTGTCCATCCTCTCCTCTACTCACCTCTCTCCGATTCGGGAAGTCAGGTCTATGATCATCCACTTCCTTTTCTAGTGTATCACCTCTTAATGTAGGCTCTTTCTCTCTCTCTCTCTCTCTCTCTCTCTCTCTCTCTCTCTTTCCCCTTGGAACTTTAGATTAGGATAGACTAAGTTCTGCCTGCAATGGAGTTACTTGTGGCTAATAGATTAGGAAGTAAGAACCGGCTTTCTCGGAGGTCCATCTCATGTTTTATAGGTCCCACATCCTGAGAGATGGTCCCATGTTGTGCAATCAAACTGAATTCCCCACTCCACGTATCAAGCCATTTGGGGGTGCTGTGATTTTACACTAATAATTACCTTTCTTCAGATTGGTCATTTTATTCTTGACTATAAGATATGGAACTAATGTTACCTTAAATTCAGATCCTTTGACTTGATTTCATATTGAGCCGCATGCTTCAAATGTTGCAGTAAATTACGTAGCTTTGGATAAATATGATTTTGATGTTACAACACATGTTTCTGCACTAGACAATGTTTCTAATCTATTTATGGATGAAAAGACTCAAGACAAACATGTTTATGTTCCTTTCAAAGAGTCAGAAGAAGATTTTTTTGGTGTCTATTTTTGCATGTATTAATGCACCAAATCTCTTGTTGTCCAAAACAAAATAAACAACAAAAGGGCTATGTAAGCTTCACTTGAAAGAGATAAAAACAAGGACAAGATGTGGGTTTGATGCTTACTTCCCCTTCAAATGAAAGGTACTTTTCAGCTTTAAGTCTATAGTTTTCTTTCACTTGTAATGTAGCTGGATACAAAGCATTAATTCATGGCTTGTAAAGTGCTATAAAGAGAGGTATTAGTACTTTAGAAGTTTTTGGTGATTCAAAGTTAGTTATTAATCAAGTGAAAACTTTAATCTATTTAATAATTCATTGCTTAAATCTTACAAACATAGAGTTTCAAACTTAATGGATGATTTTTATGTTATTAACATACAATGTGTCCCAAGAGGTGAAAATAAACATGCAAACCAACTTGCAATAGTTGGTGTTAGCATCGATGTACTAGAAAAAATCGAAAACAACAAACTAAAACCACATATAAAGTTGATTATCAGACCTTTAGTACCTAATAATGAACAAATCTATAGATTTTTGCAATAAGAAGCTGAATTTTCTGTAGTAAATCAAGAAAAATGTAGCACTTCTATGGTGACCAGATTGTTCAGTTGAAGACAAATAAGTTACCTCAAGGATTGGTCACACTAGAAGATATTTTCAGTTCTGATGATCAGTTAAGAAAAGACAAAGGAAATATTTCAACTCATACAGATAACTATGAGGAGATCTTAGTGGATGATGAAAAGAAACTATTTATCGGAAAGGTATGTTCCTCAACTAAAAAAAAATCATTTATCAATTTATATAAATAATTCAGATATTTGTTTCCTTGGAAATACCAAGATCTCGAGAGTTTTAATCCGAGTTTATCTCAACATACAATAGAATTATGTAGTACCCACTTACCTTCGACAACTTTCTATAATGACTACGATATTGTTGGCTATACTTATGGACATTCTTGTAGCTTTTGAGTTGGTATGATGTTAGACATTAGAGAGCATAAAATGAGGTTGATTTTTATTCATATATGATGCATGTGGATTATCGAAGACATTTTATATTGATGTTGATATGTTGATTGACATGGTTATATCTATGTATGTGTTTTGGACATGTGTTATTTCGTCATATTAAATAGACCCGGATAACCTGAACTAATTTTATGTTCTTATGGTTATTGATGGAATTGTAAATGATTTCTTTACTTGCTTGATAATGTTTTGATTTATATATAGATTACTTTGGAGTTATATTGTATATTTATTTTGGATGAATCAATGTAGCTAGAAGGTTGAAGGAGGTATTTGTGTTTTTCAGGTTAACATGTCACAACAAACATCGGGGATTAGAGACCAACCACATTGGAATCCTAGATGAATTCAACAAGGTCACCATGGCAATGTGTATTTTTTATGTGTGTTTGTGTGTGCTTGTTGCTAGGGGTTCCCATGGGGGGAATCACCTTTAAATGTGACCAAGGGGTTATGTGTATTATTTTATTGTGTTTTCTTTATTTAATCTTGTATGTGATTATTTGGTGATGTATTTCCCTTTTATTATTTATTTAAATGGTGTCAAGATTAGTGAGTAATCATGTTGCTATATTAATTAATTGGGTCAAAAGAAATCATTTATTAGAGTTGATGGCTCTTGGATTATGTGTTGTAAGTAATGTGTAAGTAGCTTTGAGTGTGAAACACTCCACCTTCCTTTTGAAATTCGGATCTATCCTTAGGGGCTGATTTTGGAGGCTTGTGGGACAAGTTAAACTTGCCCCACACCTCTTAAATTTGTATACCAACCTTACCTATGGTTGGGGAGTCAAAATTATGCATTATTATGTATTTTGGGAAGAAAAATTATAATTTTTAATTCCACTATTTTACATGAATTTAATTTTGGTCCTTGGGTTGTGGACTTGGTTTGTGTGTGTAAGTAAAATGTCATTTATTCACCCACCTTTTTAATTGTGCTTTGGAGTTGAAGTTGAATTGTGAGATGGAGTTGAAGATGAGTGATGTGGCATCCTACATGGAGCCACCTCATCCTCCTCTCTCCCTCTTCTATTTATTTGAATTCCTTGGCTTGTTTTGGGGTTACTTCATTTGGTGATTTCATTTTGGTTACCTCTTTTGGTTTGAGATCTTGTAATTTTGGGAAGAGAGTGAGATATTTTTGTGGATTGCTAGAGCTTTTGGACTGTTTGGATTGGAAAAAAGCTTTTTTGAAATTTTGGAGCAAACTCTACCATGGAGAGGTAGGAGCTTGGCTCTTGGAAATATTCTTCTTTTATTTATGCATATGTGAATGCTTTGAATATTTTGCTATGTTGTTAGTAGGTTGGGTAGATTACCTAGGTATGGTGTAGGAGAAGACTATGGGGATCTCTTGTGGGGAGGCATAAGAGTTTTGGGGAGGTATAAGTTTTATTTTGGAGGGAGTTTGGGATTGGGTTCCACCGTGTAAAAGAAATAACTTGCATTTCTTTACTCATTATGGGGTTCCATAACAAAGTGTGGGAGGCATAAGGGATTGGGATGTATAATGGGTACTTGGGGGAGGTATAAGGGCATGTAGGGGTTTTGAAATGATATATATATATATATATATATATATATATATATATATATATATATATATATATATATATATATCATTTCAAAACCCCTACATGCCCTTATACCTCCCCAAGTACCCATTATATATCCTAATCCCTTATATATATATATATATATATATATTGGTGGGTTTATCTTAAGGTGGACACCCATTTCCCCATTGGGAGGTATAAGAAGCTTCCCCCATAGGTCTTGCTCCTTTGGCTTGTGCATGATGAAGCCTAAGTATTGTTTTTTATTCTTCATGTGGTTGTAAACTACAATATGTATTTAGACTGTGTTCTATTTATCGAAATTGTGTTTGTTTTGTGGAAGCCTTCTTGTTGCTATGAGTTGAAATACATTTCTTATTGCTTTGTTTTCGAGGCTCGGGGGACAATGAGGAGGAAGACTTCTCCTCTTCATTGAAATTCTTGGTTGGGTGGAGAGTGTTTCCTCTCCTCCATTTTTGTTGTGATCAAAATATATATGGTGGATCTTCTTGTTGTTGTATGGTTGAGGTGAAATTTTTTTTGTAGTTTCTCCTTGGGTTCCTTATTGTGAAATTTCCCACTTCAAGTGGATGGCATTGTAATATTATTTGTGGTGGAAAGTTACTATGTTTTGGAAATGGAACCTACATTTGAGTGTGAAAGATGTATATTCTGTAAGTTGTATTTGAATGTGAGAAGGAATGAGAAAGTTTTAGTTTGTATATTTTGGAAAACAAAGAAGAAATGTAAAAAGGAAGTGTTTCATTTAATTGAATGTTGATTTAAATTCCATCAAATGGTGTTAATCTTGTCTAAAATTTGTTGTAAATATAGTGTAAACTCTATGTTAAAGGTTGGAAATGCCTGTGTTAAAATTATTGCATTCCCATGTATTAATTGATTAGTGTGTTTTAAAAATAGAATCATTTTCTTGATTTTCACATATTGTATGAATAAAAGTTAAAAATTATGAATTAGATTGGAACGAACTTGAAAATTTAGAGAATGGTGAATGGAAATAGATCAAACCGAGTTTAAATATGTTTTACATTGGGATTCTCTGTAAAACCTACAAAGTACCCTGCAACATTGAATGAAAAGATAAAATATTAAAATGAACTAAGGATGATAAAAAAACATACCAAAATAGTTTGTATTTTCTTTGAAATTTACATAGTTCATATTTAATTAGGAAGAGAAAAAATAATTCAAATTCACATAAAGGAAAAGGAAACTCATTTTGAAACTCAATCCATAAATTAAACCCTACAAAATCCATCCAAATATTTCCAAGTGCAATCCTCCATGTCAGTTTGGCATGTTGAGGAAGAAAGAATGGTGGATTGAATTAATTTTGTTAAGTTAAAAAGTCTAGTTCACATTTTAATGGAAGGAAATACCTTTTATTTATATTGACCAATCTAAGTTTCCCAAAATTACAATTCTACACTTCCTATGCAAAGAGGATATCAATACCTTTCCAACCAAGTCCTCATTTTCCCAAATCTGAGCTTCTAGTTAAGAGTTAAGGCCATCTAAAGTTTTGTTGTAAAATTTTCCTTTACCCAAATTCCTCCGCGGCCCTGCACCCCGTGGGTTCTGAGATTCTTTTTTAAAAACACCTCCATGGGTTCATGGGCCCACATCTTCAAACTTTAGTTTTTGAAAATGGCACAAAATCTTAAGTTTCCCCACCTTCCCGCTTTCCCCACCGACACTATCGGTCCGACACATGGCATCCTTAGGCATTGATGGAGGGGTGAAGTATTTTTCACCTTGAATTTTCTCAACTCAAAAATATTAAAGTCCTAAGTTTCCCCATCGGTCCACCTTCCCGCTTGAAAATTTTGGCATGACATGTGGTGTCTCTAGGCCTCGGTGGAGGTGCGGCTCGCTTTCAAACTTTTTTCCTTCTCAACAAAAAGTCAAAAATCCAAATTACCTCTAACAACCCATCTTCTGACATGGGCTTAACAATGTGCCTCATGTCCCTTATGGCTTGGGAAAATTTCTTCCCTGGGCCCATAGGCCCACCTTTGGGGAAAATTTTCTTCCCTATAACCACGATCCGTTTTGGGGAAAAATTTCTTCCTAGGCCCATGAGCCCATTTTTGGGAAATTTTCTTCCCAAGTCCGCAGCCCACCTTTGGGGAAAATTTTCCTCCCTGGCCTGTTGGCCCATAACTTAAAAAATATGAGGAGTTAGGAGGACTTCTTTATATCATTGGAAAGGGGAAGAAATTTCCTATCTAATGGAAATGTTTTCAGGAAAAGTTAAGTGTGTTAAATGTGTGAAAAATCAGGTTGAAGTTCAAGATGAGCCTGAGAGTGGGTAAGTGGGAATTTATCCCTTTCTAACTTAAATGTTTATTTTCTAAAGCTTGGGTTGACCTTTTAGGGGGTCACGTTATGGGGTAAGTGAATGTTTTCCTAACCTCATGTTAATGTGAACCTTGGTTATTATTTAGACCTGGAGGAATTAAATACCTTGGGTATTTAATTGTTTTGGCCACTTTAAACCTTCTAAAATTTACTAGAGAACATTTAATCTTAGAGTTAATTTAATTATTCATTAAATTAACACCTAAAGGAAATTTTAAACTATACTTGGTTTAGTTACACTCATTAACTTGTATGTGGTCCTCAATATTTGTTATAATGGAAAATTTTATTCTATCTAATATATTTTTCCTTGATATTTTTTATTGTGACAACTGTTGCTAACAAAGCTGTTCGTAGTCACACATTAAACAAAAGAAAATTATTCCTTAAATATTCCTATCTAAACCTAGGTTTTATTGGGTCTTGAGTGGGAGTTTTATCGGACGTTACAAATTACAACCAATTTCCAACTAGTTAGGAAGAAGCAAAGGCCTATTAATACAAAGATAGAGCCATTAATGAGCAAAGAATTATCAAACCTGATTGAGTCATGTATTATCTTTCAAGTTAAGAATTCAAGTTGGGTAGTTAATCTTGTTGTTTGTTTGAAAAAGTATGGAGAAATTAGGCTATGTGTGGATTTTAGAGATCTTAATAAAGCTTCATTAAAAGATCATTATCCGCTACCCAATATGGATCAAATTTTAAGAATAATTTCAGGTTTAGACAGATTGTCTCTTTTGGATGGTTACAGTGGATACAATAGGATCCTTGTGGGTGAATAAGAAATATACAAAATAACCTTCAACACAAAGTGGGGTACTTATTCTTACAAAAGAATACCTTTTGGACTTTCAAATTTAGGTGCAATGTTTCAATGTGCAATGGCCATGTATTTTCACAACTTATTAAATAAATGCATATTGTTTTACCTAGATGATGTCACCATATTTTCAAAGAATTATGATGAACATACAATGCATTCAAGGCATACCTTTCAGCTTTGGAGATAGTTTGGAATAAAATTGAATCCAAAAAGTCCATTTTTTCAGTACATTAAGGTAACTTGCTTGGTGATATTGTTTTAGAAAAATTTTAGCTATTGATCCTTTAAAAATTGAGGCTATTTCAAAGCTATCCTTGCCTCATCATAAGAAATCATTGCAAATTTTTCTCAGAAAAATAAACTTTGTTAGAAGATTTGTTCCAGATTTTGTAGCATTAGTCAAGCCATTAACAACCATGTTAAAGAAAGATAAGACCTTCTCTTGGGCCAATGAAGGTAGAAACATATTTGAGTCCATCAAGTCAGAAGTTTCACAAGCTTCTACTCTTGCAAATCAAAATTTTTATAAATATTTTACAATGTATACACTTCTTGCAGAGTGAGACTATTTCAGTTATAGTAACTCAGGTTAATAATGAAAACATTGAGTAGCCAATTACTTTCTTTAGAAAGAGTTTGCATGACTATGAGACAAGGTACACCTTTCTTGAGAAACAAGTACTTTCAGTAGTTAGAGGATTGAAGAAATTCAAGTACATGCTTTACAATAATAAGATACATGTCTTAGTCTCTCATCTAAGTGTTAAATCATTCTTGTGGTACAAAGAGATGAATGAGAAGAGAGCGGTGGCTTACGAAGGTTATAGAGTATGATGTTGACATCCGTGTTACGAAAATAGTTTTAGGAAAATTTTGTGTGAACATATAATTACTTATATGGAAAAACAATAGGTGTAAAACAAGAATATCCGAGAACAACATGCTGAAATTATGTATCAGTAGATCGGATATCATAGTACAACTAGAAAATCAGCAAACCAAACTTAGTCAAGAAGTTCAGGAATCAAGATGGATGAGTTATTTTGTTAACTAATTACAACACGATACTTATCTAGAAGGTATGGAAAAGAATAAATGAAGATAATTCAGGTTTCAAACTATACCTTAAGTTTTATTTGATGGTGTGTTGTTTACAAGAGATATAAATGGAATTTTGTTGCAATGTATTTATTATGATTGAATTCAAAAATGTTATCCAAATTTCATGATAGACCTATAGGAGGTCACTTTTCATCATGTACTACAACCTTAAAAATTATGAAATCAAGTTACTATTGGCCCAACATATTCAAGTACTTGCTTCGAATGAATCGAGAAAGTGTTAGAAATGTGCTTTCTTTGTTGAAAAGGAATGTTTAGTTTTGTTTCCCTATGCAACCTATTTTAGTAGATCAACCATTTATGTAGTGGGGTGTTGACATTATTGGAATGATAAATCCACCTTCATCATAACGACACATTTGCATTTTTACTACTACTGCATCGCTTTACACACTCGGATGAAGTAATAGCCTTGAAAGAAGCTAACGAGTCTTCAATCCTATCCTTTTAAGAATGTATAGTTTACAAATTTTGTTGTTCCAACAACTATCATTTCAGAGAATGCCTTAGCATTTCTTGGTGCAAAGGCAAAAAATTGGGCTATTAAGCATGGAATCTATTTAAGTAAATCATCTAATTATTTCCCACAAGGTAATGGATTACTTAAAAGTACTAACTAAAACATTTTGAGGATCATCGAATAACACTCAAGGATAACCAAAGAGGTTGGCATCTGATGTTAAATTCAACACTTTGGGCTGATATAGTGAATCTGAAAGATGAATTGCCAATTAACCGTACAAGCTTATTTATGGAAGAGAGGAAAGAATACCCATCTAAGTTGACTTCTCTACATTGGATATGTTGCACTAGATGGAATTACTTAAGAATGAACCATTATAGGTTCATTATCCATAATTAATGGAGTTACAGGAGCTAAGAGATCAAGCTCATCTAAACATGGAAAAGAATAAAAAACAGATGAAGAAAACATTTGATAAGAAGGCTAAGTTCAAATTATTCAATGAAGGAGACATTGTGTTAAAATGGGATGTTGATCGTGTAAAGCCAGGAAACCACACAAAATTTGATACAATATGGAGTGGTCCTTACATGATTTCAACTTGCAAATAACACAATACTTTTCATCTTTCAAGGCTGAATGGAGAGGAACTTCCCATTCCTGTGAATGGTATGTTTCTTAAACATTGTTATTGAAAATCCTACAATGTTTGGTTAGAGTAGAATTTCCCTTTCAATAAGTGCATTCATGCACATTGCAATGTTTCTCAATTCAATAAATTTCATTCATACATGTGATATGGTTTCCAGATCCTTTTGATCTTTAGTTTGTTTTTCGGAAAAGTAGTTTTAGTTATAGGCTTTAACTCCATGCACAATCTAGCAGGAGCTTTCCCATAGGATTTCAAGAAATGTTGACAATTTTTGCACTCGTGCCAAAATAGGAAACTCGAAACTTTTTTACTATGGTTGGCATTGATGAAATGGACCTAACTAGGGGAATTCTTTTATGTTTTCAATTGTAGCAATTAATTAAATACATGTAATCTATAGTTATGTATGTTGTTATGGAGTGTAACACCTTACATAGATTTCCATTCGATGTTTGTCTTCAACAAAGAAACACAAAATCCTTGAAGGACCAATGAATGACCTTGATGAAATCTGGAATTACAGTTCATGTGAGAGATTAAACTCAAGAATGAAAAGCATAGTTGCATTTTTAAGGTAGTAAATTCATTTTAAGTTATAGGTACATCAAATATCATTATTTCTGCATGTTAGTTACATTTAATTATGTGATTGAGTTTTTCATTTCATTATACAATCAATATCCATGTCATAAAGCTGAAATCAGAAAGAAGTATACAACTCAAGTACAGAAATTAAATGTTATTTATTCATGAAGAAGTACGATGTTTCCCACACAAGCCATGGGATGTAACTCATAACTACTAAAGAAATAAGTACATGTGCATGAATTTAAAAGTAAAAGAGTATAGAAGAAACCCATCATTGCCTTGGGATTTTCTTCTAAGTCTTCTTATGCTCCAACTCCACCTTTTTTCATCTCTCTTGGAAGTCACAATGTACTTGAAAAATTAAAAGAAAATTCATCCAATTTGAGCTCATGGTTTGATATGTACGCATGTACTATCTAGCTACATGAAAATGGATTTATAAAAAGAAAAATAATAAGGTACATCAGATACATATACATAATTGATAAGAACAATATTCTACATCAGCACATATGATTCCTATAATAATTTCATAAAAGAGAGAGAAAAGAAAACTATGGAACATAAGAGAGGCCAAAAAGCCTAATGTTTTCTAACTAGTTTATCTAAATGTGCAGGTATAGGTAAGAAGAAGGAAATAAACACTAACTATTGTGTTTGCATATCAAAAGTGTTGCATTCTGCAAGTTGAATCAAAGAAGTGCATTTATTTCAATTCAATGAAGGATGAATATATAAAGATATAGTTGTACCAATCCATAAAATAAATATAAGTTCAATACTGTATATTCTAACAAATGAAATGCATACAGAAAGTGCAGATAATGATGTTGATCCAGCTTTAGAACTTCAGTAGAATACTAAATTGAATCATACATTAGAATAACTTGGAGAAAAGGAATATTGTACATTGCATAAGTCAAGGATGCAGATCTAAGAACCATCAAAAGTATGATACAAAAGTATAAGTACATGCGTACAAATTCCAAGGGCACATTCTTTTGAACAAAACCATTAAATACAGTTTTCAAGATGAAATAAGTACACTTATGCAGTGCAAAAAAGAAGATTGTAGTCTCATATTATCTCTAGAGCTACTGTCTACAAGAGAATATCATCATCTCAGTTAATGATTGACATAGGAGTATTTTTAAGGACATGGTAATGAGAAATGTACTAAAGAGTTCAATATCAAAGAATACATCCTATGCTGATCAACTACAATTATATCATATAGAACAAGTACAATAGGTACAAAAATGATCTAAATACCATAGCTTATCAGGAAATCATAGATTGAGAGAAATATGAATTCAAAATCAACTAAGCAAATCCATTGTTATATAGAAACAATTATTAAGGTACATAAATCAATGGCCACAAGTATATTTTCTTAAATGAAAGGAAATCATTAAGAAAAACCTCTTATTCATTTCAGTCAAGAAACTTAGAACAACTTGCAAGATGACAAAGTGCAGATAGAATCAAAATCTACAAGTATTCAAGAAGACAGTTCAAAAATCAGCATCATCATTAAAGGAATCAAGATTTTTTTTTCTTGAGCTTAAGATAAACTTTAAGTACAAAATTTCATCAAACATGGATAGAGTGGTTTTGACATTTGCTTATGAGAACTGTTTCTATAAAAAGAGTTGTTTTTCTCAAATCAAATAAACTAAAGGATCTTGGCACAGAGGTTATAATTTCATCATAGAATGGTAACCAAAAAGGCTCACTATCGATCAAGGAATGCATGTTACCATTCATCAATTAAAGAATAAAAATTAGAGTTATACAAGTTTCATAAACAAATAAAGAGAGTATAGAATTAAGATCTAAGTTATACATCAATGTAACTCCTCATATGGAAGAACGTAGAATATCATTTAAAAATAAGCATGATTTAAAATACATTAAAATGATCAAAATGGTCAAAGAAAAACTACAAATTATCGTGGTTGTATATAGTACAAACAAATGGTAAATATGAAGCTCATTAGAACTAGCTGAAGGAGATCCCATTTTTCGAATAGTCATGCTTCAAGAAGTAAAATAAAATAGTAAAATTAAAGCTTAGGCAATAACATGTCGGGATGAAGACAAGAGCTACAGCGGGTTATGAGCCAAATAAAGATGTCAAAATCATGTATCTTCAAAACATCTTTATAGAGAATGGATCAAAGAAAGGTTCCTTTTGAAGTGTTTCAAGAATAAGAACAATGCTAGAAAATAATTTAAAGTCACTTTCATATGTAATTTATAGAACCTAAATTGAAGAAGATATCCCAATATATAGTTGGAATGGAACCTTTCATATTAGCTCAAGAAACATCAACACAATGTAAGAAATAGAAGAGTACAAATTATGGAATATTATAGCATATAAGGTCAAATACAAAGGATTGATTCAGGGAAATACTACAGAACGTCTTCGAGTATGCCATACATTTACAATATAAAGCAAAGCAACAAGTTATTCTGTTTTGATTCAAAAGGAGGAACAAGTTATCTCAGTATCAAAGATGAAGTAAAGATGAAATGAAACATTTTTCATATGTTATGGAAGGATTTAGAGATACAAGTCTCAGTAGCTTGTTATGCAGAACATAATTTACATCAATATCCCAACTAGGAGAAATCGGGCCCATCAAAAGTATATTGATGAACCCAAATCGATGGTTCAAGCAACAATATTAGAAGAAAGTAAATCGGAAGAAACTTTTGAATGAAAATAAAATATAGAAAAGGAGAGGTAACCATGGATTACAAGTTCAAAATAGAAAAATCACTTTAATGTTGCATAGACAAAAGATCATGCGGTGACCAAGTACAAACTTCAAATTAGAAACAAGGGAATGACTACGGCAGAGGAATGTATAAAGAAAACTAGTTCCAGTTGAGTGAAATATCTACCAAGTTTCAGGATTCATTCAAAATGTTGCAAATACCATGTTATGCACTCAACAACCATGAAGAAACTTCATAAAAGCTAGAATATAAATATAAATATTTGAGGAAATATTCAAATGTAAAAGCGAGCTCAATATACGACTACGGTTGTACTAAAGAATTGAGCATTTTAAGACAAGTAATCAAGAACTTATATACTAAGTTATGAAGGCAACAAATTATCAACAAAAATTTGATAAATAATCATCTTTCTCTTGACTAGTCAAGTATTTCTTTAATATTTACAATGAAATTCAAGAAACAAACAAATACCTAGATGAAATTTTAAATTTTGATGCCCAAAGCATAGCTAATGAAAATAACATGAGAACCCATAAAGGGTATTTCACTTATCGAGAAAATGCAGATATAAAGACTTGAGGAAAATCCTTTACGAATGAAAGAACTAGAAAACTTACCTATTAAACAATGGCGATTGAGTTAACAAATGTTTTGTAGAATTCCTTCAACTCTAACCAAATTAAACTTTGAACATAGAAGGATACTCACGTCAATGACCACAATTTAAGAGAAACACATAGATTTTACAAGAGAAAATTAATAATAAAATATATGCATTCGTAGTTACATAGATACAGAGAGCTCGAGAGATTATTCATGGTGGAACTGAGAAAGAATCAAAGAAATAGACAAGTTGAATCTCATTTCGTAATCGTGACACATGAAAAAATAAGTTACTGAGAGAGATTGAAAGAATCATTAATGGCAAACTGAATTTTTTTGTCAAGGCTTTACATGGAAAATGAAAATGAAAATAAATCAAATGATCATGGTCAATTTGTTATACTCATCCAAAATAACCACCATGAAACGTAAATCAATCGAGTTAATGGTTTAATGACCAAGATCAAATAATGCAAGGATCAAACGACCAACATTCCAACCACTACCATCTACCTCACTTACCATGGTGAGAAGATCAACGTTTCAAAATCAAATTAGTACAAGATTAGATAGCTAAGGAATAGTCACATATTCATGTAACCCGTAATCAATACAAACTTAGATGCTCAAAGAATAAATTTTTCATATCATGCAGTACTTCAATCGAAGGATAAAGATAAAAAAATTAATAAAACTCCATTTTTACCGTAATTCGAATAAAGTACAAAATCCAACGGTGGAGATTACAAAGAAACAATCAATGATGCATAGTACAATCTCCTAACTCAACTATGGTTTGAAAACATAAACCATAATTCCGAGTATAGTGCATGTGTCAGAGTATAGTGAAACCCTAACTTGACCCGAGTTAATCCATATTCTACTGAAAAGTTACAATGGGTCAATGCAAGGTGAGGAGGGGAACATACTTTACACCCCATCATTATTGTTGACTTCATAATCAAATAAAAAAAGTATGTGCGATGATAATTATCAAAGGGAGTAAACATTACCTTAGTCTATGCATGAAATAATCATATATGCTTTGACCAATGATTAGGTCAAGAACTTATTTTATCAAAATTATGCCAAAATAAAAGAATGACTGAATCATTGTAACAATGATTATTACCTTTGATTTCAGTTGAGGTTCAAAACATTATGCCATGAAATAATCATGTATGTCGACCAAGTGAAAAAGGTGAAATATTTACGCAATGCAACGATTATTTAAAAGATCCCATTAAACTATATGTGCAATGATGGGCCTAAACGGGTTCAATAATCCAATGCGAGACCAATTTTTCACATCAAAGGTGGTCCCCACATGGGAATTGAAAATGTAACAAAATTATTATCTTTGGTAGGAGAATAGTGTTTTGCATAAGAAGGTTGACAAAGAGGATTATTAACTCGGGATTTTAATTGGCTCATTATAATCAACATGCTTATGTTTATCTCTTTTATTATTTATGATAAAAGAATAAAAATAGAATGTATGGGCAAGTACAAATTTTAGTCTATTTTTAGAATGGGTTGTGTGAAAATATTGTTATATATTGTGTACAATTGCAAGGCACGAGGAGGAATTTTTTGACATAAGAGTGTGAAGCAAATTTTTCCAGCTTTTCACCTTGAATGAGAACTCATTTCTACCTTTCCAATTATTTTCAATGGTGTATCTATCTCATTAATTCTTGTGAATGTAAAATTACTCGATTAATAATCTTAGCTACTACTTAATTTAGTATTTTTTTCATAATATTAGTGTTCATTTTCATTTTTCATGTTGTTGTGATTCATTCCCTCAATACACAAAGTGTTTTCCCTTAATATTTTGTAGAAAAATATTGGTTTTTGCTTCCAAAATTCATTGTGCATGTACTACAGTCAAAGCCCTCGACAAGTTTGGTTTATAACCCCATTTTCAATTCATTTACAATCATCTCCTTACCCTCAAAACCTATAAATTTTATTTTAGGACACATAAAAAAGAAACCGGCCTTGATACCAGAGACTCACCTCGACAATAGGTATACCCAAAGGCCTGAGGTGTTTCCATTGTATATACGAAATTGAGAGATCTAGAGCAAGTTTAGAACCCTCGCAATCATCTCTCAATAGGGTGCACTTTCGAGAGATAACAAGTGCTTTTCTTACTTATATGAATAGTAGTTTGTGATTAGGATTAGATAAATATCCAAAGTGTGTGATTTAGTGTTTACATGTTCCCTCACTTCATGTTTTTAGAAAATTATTGATAACATAAAGTAGATAAGAGATGCATACATGATAAGCATGTAGATTGATGTAAAAAATATTGCTAAGAGACAAGGAAAAACATGGAGTGATAAAAAGTGAAGCGTGGAAGCTAAAGAAGAGGAAGTGAGAAAGTGATGATAATGACCCTCGAGTGAGATAATATGTGTACATGTCACATTGTATCTATTGGTAATGTTGATTCTTATGCGATTGATAAATGTTTTTTTGACTACCGCTTTCCATAAGGATGAACCTATAAAAATAAGAATGAACAAGTAGTCAAATACGCATGTATATGATAAAAATAAGTAAAAATTATGTATAAATGTAAAAATAGAAACATGTGCACCTGATAAATGATGATTAAAAAGTGTACAAAGGATCCTAAAGATATTATAGAAGGATGAGTTTTGGGTGATCTCACACCGATTGCACTATGTGCGAGTTTTTTGGGTGATCTCTTGCCTAGTGTGGAAGAAGTGTAGGGAGAAAGGTCTAGTTTTATTTTAAAAATATTTGACTATTTACCGAAGTGTGAAAACCACTACAAATTTTGTGTAAAAATCTAATTTGTTTCAATAATTATGATCCAATGCGATAGTAGAAAAGAATATGTAGTGCATGCATACCTAGTACTAAAGGGTTGTGTGTCCTATAAAGAAACCACTATGTAAACTACTAAAAAAAATGCTAAATTAAGAAAATCTTGTCTAAATTCCCCCTGGCCACTGGAATCCAAGAAGTTTCAAGGACACCTAGGAACTACTATCTACGTTTGGGCACTAGTGTTTGTGTTGTCTTAAACATAAGGGTCAGGATCTGGGCCATTGCTAAGAATGATGAATTTGTTGTACTAGTACTACATTATGATTATAGAATTTTTTATGTTGTGATTGATTCACCAAAAATATTACCTCATCATTTGGGGTGCATATGACATCGCTGACGAGTATGTGGTGCAAAGGACGACTTACCATTTTCATGAAAATGATGCCTTGTAGGGGGAAGGTGTGTGCTTGGCAGAAACCAAGGCACATGCAAACAAAGTGGCTGGGAAAAAAAAACTGTTAGTGAAAACAATATAAACATGCATGTAAAATATGATGTGTAATCTAGCAAATAGAAATACACTTTGTATACACAAAAGAAGAAACAATAGACCATAAAAATTGGGCTTCAAACATGGGACATCACACACAATGGTGCAATAAAATCAAGGCCTTAGTGGTCGAAAGTATACAAGAAATCAGAGAACAAGAAATATATAGTGTAAAGTCCACAATAAATGACATACAATGAAAAGTAATAATAGACAATAGAATGTAAACATTAGAGAACCATGGTGGTAAATAGACCTATAAGAAAAATTTTGCACATGAAGTACCCATTGGCATATTAGAGAGATATAAATTATGTCAAAGCATGTATAGTCCGATATAGTAATGTTCTGTTAAAAATGAAATAATATCACATGTAATGTACAAAAGTGGATGCCCCGAGGAGCCGCGGAGAGACTAGTAATAGGTATTGTGTTAAGCATCCATACTACATGTATCGATATATATGAAATTTGTATCCCTAACTAGAAGGCAAGTGAATGTACATGTATATAGAGAAATATAATGACATGCAAGATATTTATCTAACATATGTAATAATAAAGTGTACATTTGGCGATAAAATGCAAGTAAGACTAAGTGTAATCAAGATATACAATATGATGTGGATGAGTGATATGGAATGAAATGTAGTATGAGTGTGATAAGAGAAGTGTTCCCCCTAAGAGAATGTTAATGAGTATGAATTTTGTGAGGTTCGTTTATACATTCCCCTCAGTAGTCGAGAATGAACCGTAGAAAAAATGTGCGTCATCGGGAAATGGTTTGAATACCCTACTAGAAATATGTGATTGATAAAGCTTAGAAAGTAGAGAGTGAAAAAGTGACTGAGTGAGTGTGGTGAGGTTCATTTGATATTGATACCCTTAGTATTCAAGTATGAACCATGGACTAGAGTGCATCAAAGGGTAATGAGCATAGTGTGTAGAAGTAGATGCAAGAAATATGAATCGTGAATGTATAGGGTGTGTATAATGCACAATAGATGTTGCGATAAGGTTATTTCATGAATATGTGAAGTGTGAAGTGCTTAATGTTTGGTGTGTGATGTTCATTTGTATAGGATGCTCTCAATAGTCAAGTGTAAACCATAACAAAAGAGTGTGTCATGGGTACTAACAATACAACCGTATCAAGATGTATAATGAAGCTCAAAGAAATGCAACATGAAAAATAGAGTGTAAGCATCAAAATCATTACCAACTAGAATGCTAGAAGGGGGTACAAATAAGCACTATCCCCCCAAGTGCAAAAATTATGGAGATCTATATAACGACGTGAGAAATACCATGCCATAGTGGGAGACCATTATTTGTGTCATAATAAGAGAGAGAGATAACAAATTATTAGGTATAAGTAATAGCATGATCATGTGAATGTGGTGGAGTTTGAAATGTTTCGATCATTAGGATTAGTTTCTTTGACATAAGTGATTGGTTAGAGCTTATGCATGGTTGATGACGTTGAAGAAGACCCGATAAGAGAAGAGGGTGTACTTAGTTTGAGAGGTGGTTGTGTTGTTTTACCTCATGATGGCGTAGATTACTTGAGATGAGGAGGAGTGAGATTGATTTTGAGACGTACTTTCTTAAGAGGTGCTTTAGTTATGTAAGAAGAAACATTAGAAGAGACGACATAATGTTCATTAGATATAGAAGGATCAGAATTAGGAGACCATTTGGATCTTGCATTTGTAGATGGGAATGCACTAGAATTTTGTGTAATGAATGAGATAAATCCTTGACACTCAAGATGCTTGATTCTTCATTATAAAGCATAGTATTCATTATCATTATGTCCTTTGATTTGATTATAAGCGCAAATTGGGAGACCTTGATATTTAATCAACCGATAAGGAGGATAGTAATTAGTATATGGAAAAATGATCAAGCGATGAGTGAGAAGTGTGAAAGAACATTTTTTTTCTTAACATTGAGATCAAACTTGAGAGGTTCAAGGAGTGGAAAGATTTGATATTAACTGATATGAAAATAATTATAATACATATAAGTGGGATGAGATATAAAGGAGGAACTAATATGAGCCTAAAAACATCCTTAAGATGATATATTTCATATTTAAGATATGTAATCACGGATTCAATATGCTGAAATTGGTCTTGAAATAAAGAATGAAAACTAAAAGTGATGCCAACATACAATAATTGGAATTAAAATAAAGATATTCATCATAAATATGATAAGAGAAAACATTAATTTGAGAAGGAGGTGTATAAATAAGAAGATATATAGTGTTTAGGGATTTTTGAAGAACCTCTAAGTTGTAAGGTGCATGTATTTGAAGTAATTGATAAAAAGAGATTTATGAGACTTAGGAACCATAGAGAAGATGATATTCCAAAGAAGGACTCAAATATCGATCATGAGTTGGGATCACAAAATGATTAAGAAAATATTTGAAATAAATAAGTTCCTAATACTAAGCTATGTAACAATGTTGAATATAAACAATTAAGTATAAAATATATACCCAAGAAAAATAACTTAGGAAATATGAAACCCTAGTTGCAAATGAATAGATAAAACAACTAAGCTGATTCAAAATTAAATTTGGAATGTTTTGAGCTGAAAAATAAAGGAACAAAAGGAGAAAAGTGTCACAAAAATTCCAGAAAAATTCAAGGGCATAATAATATGTTGGAATAGGGCGTTGGGGTTAAGTCATAGTTACTAAGGTGCTACTGAGACCTCATCTAGGATTCTCGTGATTTCTAGAGGTGCAAAACCCTATTTCATAGTGTCAAGAGATGTTTTATACTTGTCACCTTTTTCTCTTGTATTTCGTAGGAGCTCATTGTTATTCACTGAGACCTATAATCAAGAAAAAGTAAGCTGTGAAACCCTTAAGTGCATCAAATCTGAAAAAGAAAATAATGTAAATGAGGGGTCGACTGTCCTCTATTATCAAAAAAGTGAAATTATGACCGAGCATTGTACTACATCTCAAACCTAATGTATTTCTATGTGTGTTTTTGTGTGGAAATTGAGCCCTGGTTGGATTTTTGTATGGTGCACTTGATAGCAAGAAATTAGATAAATGTAAGAAAAGTAGATAAATGTGTGCATGAAAGAATGAAATTCCCCTCCTATGAAGTGTATGTAGAAATATCTATCCATTTCCTTGTGCGTGGATGGTGTATGAATTCTTTAATGCTCTTGATATTTCCTTTTGATGTAACCATAGGTCATGATAGCTAATGCTTAATGCTTGTTCCTTTATTATCACTACATAACTTTATATTTATATGATTCCTTTTCTTGAATTTTGTAATTAACCTCGAAAATTCTGACCACCAAGAAAATATGATTTCCAAATGTGTATAAATGACCAAAAATATGTGAGCAAAATACAAAGAGGTTGGGAACCATGCCTTGATATCCCGGCTAGGCACTAGTGTCCAAACTCGAGAAACCGAAGGCTCAAAGGTCAAACTGGGACAAAAGGTATGTAACACCAAAATGGATAAATGAAAACAAATAGCGAGGTCAAATATGGGTTAGTTTTTACTTTTCTTTCTTAGGAACCATATGAATAATAATATGTGATCTATACTAGATAAAAACCCAAAGTGTGTGATTTAGTGTCCCCATATACCCAAAATTTATGAGTGATGTCCTTATGATGTTGTATGGTAATATCTTGTCTCACCCTCTATAAAATATCTAATCTTCAATAAACAACCATTTACTTCTAAGTACCCGTATTTTCAAATCACTATATTTTAATCAACATTTCGACACGTCCAATGGTATAACATATCTAAATTTCTTTTTCCACCATCTATTGAAATAGTGCGAGAAAAATATGGTTATAAAATAAATGTTTATCAACATAAAAATAAACGCATGATTATATTAATTTTAGGTAATTATTCATCTAATAAAATGTATGATTGAAACCATGTAAATTTCTGCTTTAAAGACTCACATTCATGTCTTTTGAGGATTATAATTATATTATTTTAGCATTATGCCAATAGTAAATGAAAATGCACTGGTTGGTATCCGAATAATTTTATCTATGAATCTTATGCAAGATAAATCTTTGGTGGAAAATAATTCTATATGCAAGATTAATTTATATTTTTGTATTCGAAAGTAGAGCAATAATGTGTGGAAAATTCTCCATTAGCTTCCCTCCTTAACATTATATTATCACCACACTTCTTTGTTTTTGTATAAGGTATGCTCTATTCATTATTACATATCCATGAGCATGGGTAGTTGTGTTTGTTAGGAATTCAATTCAATAGTTGTTAGATTCATATTGAATGACACATTGAATAGAGATATAGTAACATTCAAAAATACTTAAAATTGCTAAATATGTTCTATGTTAATAATCGAGTTAATACAAGATCATAATACATACTTCCATTTCTTATCCCCAAATTTATTTTCTTTAAATATAGCCATTGGGTAACTGAACTAACAACTAATTAACTCAAGACTTCAAATTTTATTTTCTTTGATTATAGCGGTGGGTAACTCAACTATTTAACTCAATATTTATTCATTTAATTAATATCACATTTGACATAACTATAATTCCAATATAATCCCACATACCTCTTCATATTTATTTAGTGGGTTTCTTGAATGATTTATTTGATCAACTCCCAATATTTCCTAACATTTCTTTATTATTGGAGTCTCTCGAATGAATTTTTATATAATCGAGATCTTTATGTAGAGGGGATGGAGTGAAATAATTTGTTGAAGCATTTGGTTTATTCAAAACTGATAATAATTTTGAGATAGGGATAATTCAAAAGGTATATTATATTCTAAAACATTTTAAATGACAAGAGAAGTTGAAGATGAGAAGCCGAAAATGGTGGATTACAACAATTTTCCTTCCTCTTTTAATATGATAAAAAAATTATTAAAATTAATGAATCCATGTAGTCATCTTGAGATAGCTTAAACACACAAATTAATATAATCACAATAATACTAAAACTAATTATAATTATGATTAATTATCTTATCTAAACTATAGAACGCACATAGCTGTATATGGTTTGTTATTTTTTATTTTGTAGGTCTCTTTATCTATTTTTTGTTTGATTGTTTTGAAACTGAATTAAACATGAAAAAGTAAAATTCCATAAAAACTTATTTTAATTAAATTACTCTTAGAAGGATATAATCATGTAAAGCACAAAGGTATGTTTGAGTTGTGATTTTATTTATTACATATTCATAAAAATTGTGATACAAAACAATAGATATGCATTTTTGTGCTAAGTGGGTCCCACTCATCCTAAAATAAATAGACGAAAATTGTTGTTGGTAGTCGCCTACCCAAGTAACACTCTTAAAAGGGTGTTGATATATTTGTAGGTTATTTTCTTTAAAGAAATGGTTTTACCTTATAAAAGTAAAGATAACTTAGTTTCTAACTTGAATTCATTGTAAAAGTAATGAATCTACTTTAAATTATTATTTTAATACTTTAGATTGGTTTTCAAGTAAGGTTAATTATAGGATGTTCTTTGGTTATAAAAGTACTTGCTCTTTTCTTGAGAGGTATGCAGTAAATAAATATTTGTTGGGGGCTAGAACTTTGGATTCTCATTATTGTATTTTCAAGTTTTCCAAGTTAATACAAAGTTGAAGTTCTCTTGGATTTTTTAATCTGAATTTTTTTTTCTAGGATACACATTGTATCAATATTCTTTGTATGTTATAGTTTATTTCATATCTCCTTGTTTTGGCATATTTTATTTTAATTCATTTCTTCCATGATTGCATAAAATCCCATCATCTGGTGTTGCAAATTTGGTGGGGATGTGTTTTTAGTAGAATATCTAATATTAAATATAGTTGCACAAGAGTTGAGATTTTTAGGTTTGATAGAAAAACATTGGGTTATGTAAACTCGAGATGTAGGATATTTTAACATAGGGGCATTAGTGGATAGCAATACATAAATAATTCTTGGAGTTTTAACACAAGATGAGTGGGACAAGATTGATAGGTAGGTAAAATATAATATCAAGTTATGAGTTTTGACTTTATGTTATTGAATGTTTCTATGGAGAAAAATAAAAAGGAGTTGTGGGATAATCTACAGAAAATGTCTTAGGAGAAATTTCTAATGAACAATTTCTTTTTATGGAAGAAATCATATTATTTGGATATGGATGATTTTGACGTAACTATAAAGCACCTAAATACTTTTAACTCTTTCATAAGTCTATTAGTTTCCATTAATGTGAAGATGTATGATGAGGTGATGTGTGTTACTCTTTTCTATGCTTTTTCGAATATTAGGAAAATTTGGTAATGGTTATTACGCAGTACCACTATAAAATTGAAGCTTGATGACATAGTTATAAATTTAACATCTGAAGAGATTTGAAAAAATTATCTTTATTACTATCACTCAAAGGAAGCTTATCCATTTTGTGGGAGAGAGAAATGGATTATTGATTTAGGTGTGTCCTTCTAAATGGATCATCACTTGAAATGGTTTTTAAATGTGAGGCGTATGATGGTGGTCAAGTGTTTCGGGAGATCATTATACCTACAAAATTTTTGGTAGAGGAATAGTAAATTTTAAATTAGAGATAGAAGGACCAAGAATATCCCAGTGTTTTAAAAATACTAGACCTTCGTAGAAATATGGTGACAATGAGAAAGATGAATAATGACGGGGTAAATGTCTCATCCAATAAAAAAGGGTATAAAATGGTACGTGGAGATTTATTTATTATAAGAAGAGTGCAAACAAAAATCTATTTAAACTTGATGAAATCATGAAACATTGTGTAAGAAACAAATATGATGTAGCATAGCGGAAAAATCATAGGTTTATTCCTAATACTAGATCAAATAAATAAAATTGAACTGAAAATATGAAATAAATATCACCACAATAAGTTCGGATAGTGAAACAAAATTTGTCATAGAAATATCACAAAATCTCAATTTAACAAAAAATAAACAATTTTGTATAGAGGAGAAAGCAATGTTTTGACATGAAAGGTTGGGCCATATAGGTGAAAAATGGTTACATGTATTGCAATCAAAATACATGGTTAAATAAATTTTGAATTGTCCTTTGGAATTCAACTTTTGTTAAAATTTTATGTATGGAAAACATAGTAAAGTTTCCCACTTCTACTTTGTCAACTAGTATTTTATAGGTTATACACAAAAATCTATTAAGATATATGAAGGTAACATCAAATGGAAATTTTGTATTTTATGTTTCTTTCATAGATGAGTATTCTAGGAAGACCTTGATATATTTTCACAAGATAAAATTTAAAGTTTTCTAAACATTTAAGAAGTTCAAGGCAATATTTGAGAACTAGTTTGAGAAAAGGATAAAGTTTTTACACATAAAAAATTGAGGAGAGTGTTGTTCGAGAAACTTTTATGAACTCTATAAAAATTCAAAAATAATCAATCAAATAATCCTTATACTATATAGCATAATCGATTGGAAGAGCACATGAACATAACATTGATGTGTATGGCATTAGTATGATAAGTGGTACTAAATTATATCAAAATGTTTGGGTTAAACTAGTGGATATGAAATTTTATTTTGTGAACAAATCACCTACATTAGAATTGGCAGATAATAAGGAACATGAATCTTGGATGGGAAATAAAATACTTTTTAAACACCTAATTGTCTTTGGTTGTGAAGTATACAAACATATCCCAAAGGAGAAGAGAATGAAACTTGACTTTAGGCTTCAGAAGTGTACCATTTCTAGGTATGTGAATA
The DNA here is from genome assembly GCA_018340775.1 of Taxus wallichiana var. yunnanensis. Lineage (NCBI taxonomy): Eukaryota > Viridiplantae > Streptophyta > Pinopsida > Cupressales > Taxaceae > Taxus > Taxus wallichiana. The sequence goes on along the minus strand of CM031238.1, from coordinate 702,488,974 downwards.
GTATCAAAGGTTACAAGTTGTGGAATCCACTACTCCAAAAGGAATTTTAAAACCAAATTGTTGTCTTTATGAAATTGAAAGGAATAAAATTCATGGTAGAGAAATATTTTAAAAATACAACTCAAGAGGTAAAGAAACAAAAGGTTAAAACTCTAGAGGTGGTCTCACTATGAAATCAAGGAGAGGTTAGGAGAGATAAGAATTAGGTTTATCAAGAGGTATCAACCTAAGGGAAACATGGAGTTAATGAAGTAATACATTCAAATCAAGAGCACTTATTCAAACAATAAATTCATGAGGTGATTTATTTTTAAATCATGCTAAGGAAAAATTACTTTGCATGATAATGTTACTTATAGACTTATAAGGTTTGTAATATTTTCAAGAGAAGCTCAGAAGTTTATCTCTTACAATTACCATTTAGTATTATTTTTAGTAGCATATAATGTGGATCTAATGACAATGAAGGGAGCACTTAGTTTCTATGAGAGTAAGTCTTGGATGCTAGCTATGGTGGAGGATGTAGAGTCTCGAAGGGATAATTATATGTGGAAATTGGTACATAGACCTCATGGATGAAAATTGGTTTATTAAATAATATTATTAATTCGTAGGGAAGTTTTGAGAAATACAAAGCTCCTTATTTTTGAAAGGGTTATCTAAATTCACAAGAATTAACTTTGGTGAGGTATTTTCTCATGTTGCAAAACTAAATTCTATTAGATTTATTTTATCTATTAATCTTACGTATGATATGGAGATATATCAAATATATGTTTAAAAAAATCATGGGGAAATTGAGGAATAAATCTACACGAAGAAACTAGACAATTTTTTCATTCAAGGGTATAGAGGACATGTGTTGTCTCTTGAAGAATTCCTTGTATGGCATAAAATAACGACCAAGTATGTAGAATCATAAGTTTGATGGGTGTGTTCACAAATTTGAATTTTAAATAAGGAAGGAGGATCATTGTATGAACTGCATAGAACAAGGGAATATGTTTATGATCATAGTTATCTATGTGCATGATATGTCATTGGTTGGAAACAACACATAAATGACCAAAGAGGTGAAATTTAAAATTTTTGAGCAATTTGAAATGAAGGATCTTGGTGACATGTAGTTAATTTTTGGCACGATGATCAAAAGGGATCATGCAAGAGTAAAAATTTCACTAAACCGGAGTTAGTATATGCAAACAGAGGAAAGGTTTAGGATGTAGGAAAACAAGCCAAGAAGCACACTCTTTCATGTTGGTCCGAAATTGTCTACTTATCAATGCTTAGAGACATAAGAGGAGTTGGAGGACATGGCACATTTTTCGTATTATATTATAATGGGAATCTTGATATATGCATTAATGGTATAGAAAAGAGATATTGTTACACTTGTTGCAGGAGTACAAACTAGATATATGGAAAAATTGGGGTTGTTGCACTAGAATGTGGTTAAGAGACTTTTTAGATATTTATAAGGAACTAGCGATAATGTTATTTTCTATCAAGGAAGGCCCTTTGTGTAATAAAATATTGTATTGTACATGTTTTTGTGAATTTTTATGCGGTAGCTAATTTTATTAATGAAGATCCAAAAGTGGTTACATTTTCTACTTGCTGAGTGGAGCATTATATTGGATGAACAATAATAAAAAAATGTTGTTATTTTCACCACATAGGATAAATACATGGTGGAACCACATGCTTTTAAGAAATCAATCTAGATCCAAAGGTTATGTTACTTGATTGGATTCATATTGAAGGAAGTAAGGATAATACGTGAGTCACATAGTGTAATTTATCTTTCAAAGAACCATGAGTATTAAGCTCTAAAAAGCGCATTGATGTGCAATATCATTTTACTAGAGAATAATATAAAAGAAGTGGATGACATTAGATAATTTTGAGAAAAATTTGAACGTGGGATATTAGTTAAGGGATTGATTGATGGGAATTTTACTTGGTATAGGAAAGAAATGTGAATAATAGCCTACTGATTGTAAGAATGATTTTATTTTCTCCTTGATGGATAAGGAAAAAGGGGGTGTTATTAGTAGTTTCCTACCCAAGTAGTGCCCATGAAATGGTTTTGGGCTAGTTTTAGGTGCTTTGATTTAAAGAAATGGTCGTGCTTAATAATAGTAAAGATAACTTATCTTTGTTACTTGAGATCATTGTAAAAGTAGTGGCTCTACTTTAAAGTATTATTTTAATACTTTAGGTTTCATTCAAGAAATGATAATTATATTATGTTCCTAGGTTATTAAATTATATGCTCTCATTGTGAGAGGTATGAAAAAGAAAATTAATCGTCGGAATCTAAAACTCATGATGTTGGTTATTGTATTTGCATATTTTCAAGTTAATACAAGACTGAAGTTCTCTTGGATTTCTTTACCCAAAAGGGTTTCCCTAGGGTAAACATTGTGTCTATATTATCAGTATCCTATAGTTTCTTTAAGATGTATTCATTTTTTATTTTTTTATTTCTTACATATTTGCAAAAATCCCAAAAATATTATTCTCTAATGTCTTTTCAAATAGAGATAAAAGATAGAAATTGAGAAACAAATAATAATATATTATATTCACATTTCCTCTATAAATAATTATCATCTTAATTTTTTAGTCCCTAATTATACTTGATAGGAATTGTAACGCACCACTTAGTGAGTCTCAAAATCCAAGACAAAACTCATTAATAACTTATGAAAATTATGTATTTTGTTTTGTTTAAAATGATTATAAACATTTGTTGTGATCACTTAAGTTCTCGTGAATAATTTCTACACCTTCATAATTTAATTGAATTCAAATTAATAATTAAATATTATTAATTTATTTCCCATGATATTTTATGATTTAAAAATCTTCCAATTAAGTTCCTTTACTTTATGCAAATATCTTTCAAATCGATTTCATTATTTTACGGATAACTAAATATTCCTCATTTATTTATTAAACCATAATAAAGGAACACAACTTTATCTAACCCATTAAGTGGCCCCATTAACCAATTACCCATACATTTTATTTACATCCCATTCCCACAAAAAGTCATAACTTAAAAAGTTGTCATTTTCATTCTCCACCATTAGAGCAAAACAACATGAGCCCTTAGATATAGGTTTCCTCCCCAAAAGCCCTAACTATACTTATGTTTATTTTTATTCTTTTCTTGACCTAATCTCTTCATTTGTTCTTTTGTGATTTTTTAGGTTTGAAAGAATGGAAGGCATTGAGGCCATGAAACGTTGAGGGGAAACCATGGAATATATTTTTATTCTAGATTTGTAAATGGAAAAATTTATTCCTTCATTTTGCTCTCCATTTTAGTTTAGTTGCTCAAGGGTTTGCAGTTTCAAAATTGTATTCTTTAAAAAAAAATGCAACCAAGCTACTAGTTGTGGGTATATATTAACCCTTGTTTCATTTAACTTTATATCTAGGTATATTTGCATGTTTGTGTATATATTTGTACACACACATTAAAAATGTAGGATTATATAAGGATTATGTGGCTTATAAATTGACGGCCAACAAAATATTCGTGTTAATATGGAAATGTTTAATGGTTGAGCACACATTATAATATGGCCACCTATGTTAAAGTTGGGGGCGGCCCTCTTTATTTTCTATTAATGACATGCAGGCCACATAACCATAAACAATTACACCTCACCCTTTATATTAAACTATGTTTAAAGGCAATGTGGTTTGCCATCGACCACTTAGGAAATATTTATTAGTTTTCTTTCTTTTATATTTTTATTAATACACATACACTGCACAAATTATTAGGTGGGGTCGAGGTTCGGCCCCAATCCATTTTAATCACTTTTTTATAACCTTTTCATTAACATTTTTCTACCCAGCCGATTCCATACACATTACAACATTTTAATTTTTTTATAATAATATAAGATTATTTTATATTAATATATTTATATAAATATAAATTATATAAAGATATATATCTATATATGTGCATTTTTATTATTTTAAAACAACAATTAATCTAATTTGTTTGTATAAATAAATATAAAAGAATATTCTAATATATAACTTTATAAAATTATATAGACATTCAATATTCAAGGTTGTTTAATTAAAACCACAACACTAACATTTCACTAGTTTGATATTCATGTGAAAGCGTAAAACACATATGATCTTAACAATTACATCTTTTCCCTTGCATGAGAAACAAGAAAAAACAACATTTAAAAGGAAAAACAAATTTATATTTCCTTGTCTATATATGTATAATTTTAGATGAAATAAGAACAAGATTCACTTGCAAATAAAATATATCCTAGAACTAAGTTGCAGATTTAAATGAACTCCAACAAATAATAATATGCACATTTAAATGCTTCCATTCAACTTATATACATTTTTAATGCACATAAACCATTTCAGATTTTAATAAATTACAATCTTGAACAAAATCTAGATTTGGAAGAGTTTCCTTTCCAACAAAATACAACTTTGAAATTTCTCCTTTCAACTATAACATTAAAAATTTGATAAATTAAATTTGTAAGAACATTATTTTAAAATACAAGAAGTACAAGCCTTCCATTCTAAGTTGAACAACATGACTGAATTTACAAAATAGGATTATTACATAGGCTCAAATACAAAAATCTCCATATCAATATCATCCTGTTACTCCATCGCTTCAACTTTTCACTCTTTCATCTCATCAATTTTGAATCACATACAAGAAAAGAGGAGTAGGAAATGCTCTTTGCCCAACTTTTATTCAAATAAGATGGAGAATACATCCTTCTTATTGACCCCCGAGCCCCAACCATAGAACAATAAGGTGTGTGTGCAAATTCACTAACTTCACAAAAATAATGGCTTCCACAATACACACCCATTTAGAATTTTCCCCATTCATACAATATTTCAACACTCAAACATATTTTTGTAAACAAGATCAACAAGAGTATTTTTGCATAATTTTTCCAAAATGAACACAAATGAGATTCACATTTTCATCACAATAAAAAAGACGTAATAGTAAGCGAAATTGAGAAAATAACATGGATTCTTCTCCTTATGCCTCCCACGTGGGAAGAGTGTCCACCCAATACCTCCAAAGTGCACTATCAACATTATACACAACACCTTATTTCTCACTTTTCAAATGCATGAATAATATATAAACCCTTTTACCAACACATAGTTGGAGCACCACTCCCACGCTCCCTTCACATTTTTCTCACTAACTTTGTTTTACTTCTAAAAAAAAAAAATCCATTTCCTTCTCCCACACCACTCCTAAAGGAAAGCTACCCATCCCGAGATAATACACTCACAACACACATAACCTACACTAAATGTTTTTTCCAAAAATTTCACAACTACATACATATATAAGAGAAGCAACAATAAGTGAAGATCCTACCTCTCCATTTAGCTTCCAAAATCTTCACACAACAAGCTTCAATCACCTTCAATCCAAGAAAAATCATAAAATACAAACTCCCAAGCTCCAAGTAAGCAATCCAAGAAAAATTCTAAAAATGCTAGTGTAGAAAATGAGACAAGTAACCCTCAATTACTCCAAATTCACTTCAATAAATAGAAAAGGAGGTGAGGATGATGAGGTGGCTCCATGTAGGATGCCACTTCATCATTCATCAATTCCAACTCAATAAGTCAACACACAAAGATAAAAGCTAATAAATGAGTAAGTAAGGTTATGACATGCACAAGTTTACACTCCAAGTGTACAATAATTTTATTTTACAGTTAATTTAAAATAATTAATTTAAAACATATCAGCAAATACTAATAAAGTGACTAGATTTTTCAAATAACTACATACATGCACCCAAAAAAAAAATAACCAAAATTAAAAGAGGGAAACATCACAGCCCATGGCCACACACATGAAGTCACCCCCCATGGGAAACCTCCTAACCAAGCATAAAAATTAAACAACATGCACATAGAAGACAAGTTGTCAAATTATCCTTTTGTAAACACTCAAAAAATTTCTAGTGTTGGTCCCCTATCTCCTTTTGGTGTATAATGCTATCATTTTCATGCAATCACCAACAATAATACCTCTCTCGGCCTCAAGTCCATTTCAATCACATCGAGAAATAAATCATACATATCCATCAATAATCATCATCAAAATTAATAAATTCTATCAATTATGTCTAAAATTTCTAAATAATTAAATTCTACCATTTTACTAACATGAATTAGATCACAAGACTAATACAAACATCCAAACATAGACAATACATAACTTGAATATAATGTGTTATTATAGATTCAAAGCAATGAAATTAACATGTATAAACCTATCCAAATATGTCAGCTATCATATCATATTGTAAAATATGAATCATAACATATCGATAATCCAAATGACTATATAGTCCATCCCTTGTCATCAAAATGCAACAATAATATCCATTTACAAATTTTTTCTAATGAAAATATAATAATCATAATGTCGATATCTCTAATCAACAATAATCAAGATCATAGTAAAATAAGTTCCGAAGAATAATGGGCATTACATCTCCCTCCCCTTAGACTTGACCTCCTCCTTGAAGTCGGGGAAATAGGTAGGGAAAAATTACATACAAAACTTAAGAATAATCTCTACGAGGTTAACCACATTATAACACAAAACATTTAAATGGTAAATTGGAAAGATAAGACTTCCGAGTTATGTTGAATTACACTTCAATTTTTATTATATTAGACCAAATTAACAAATACCAATCATGACCTTAATTTTACACGAGAAACCATACTTTCTTTAAGAAAAAACAAATTCAAGTCCACACAAAATAAGGCTTAAAAATGAAGAAAGCATATAAATTTTAACTAAGGTGTTTAGAAGGATGCAGATTATCCATTGGAAGTACTCTATATAATTAAGAAGAACTCGCTTAAATGTACATGGAAATACTAAGAAAAATATTGGCCACAAGGTTCCCATAACTTGAATCTTGTACTCAAATATCGTAATACTCAACTACTAATCCGGAATTAGAAACCCCAATCAATTAGACAACATTTCTTTCCTTTTTGTGATAGAGGACCATTTCTCATACTATCATATGGACACATGAGATACTATTCAATCTATATTAAACATATTTCTTAATTTAAGTCTACTCTAGATCAAAATGATCTTAAAACGAACATGACTTAATATTATATCAAATAGGCAACAATCCTCTTCCACTAGAAAATGCTCTACCTCTTTGTTGATTCTAGAAATCTTATCTCGTATCTTCTTGCTTTTCCAATCCACAAGATGATTCTTCCCTACTGTTATATCTCGAAAGTGCACCCTGCAGAGAGACGGCAACATATTTTCTAATCCTGCAAAAGATCTCTCCCTCTCATAGATATAATGAAGACACCTCAGGTCTATGGGCATACCTATTGTGAGGTGAATCTCAGGGATTAAAAGGCCGAGTTCCTTATTGGTGTACACTAAACTAGTTTCTTGGGAGTTTTAAGGGTAAAAGATGACTGAAAACTAATAATACTAAGGTGATACACCAAATTTGAGTGAGAAATTTGATTGAGTGAAATACACAACTGATTTGTGAAGAATTATTTAGTGCATGAACCAATTAATACCTTTTTACAGGAATCTAAGGGCAAAACACTTAATTTGTACTGAGGGAGATTCACAATAGTACTAGTAAGCTAACATGCACAATAAAATTTAGCGAGAAAAGGGTAAATTTGCAGTAGGGTAAAGTGGTTAATCAGGGAATTTTCATTCACAAAATTAATGTTGACATACACAAGACTACAAAATAACTTGGAAAGGCATAAAATACTTCACACTCAGAGGGAAAAACTGGCAGAAATGGCTTCAGTACTCATATATCCAAAAGTTCTTTGGGAAGTTCTCTAAAAATCCCCCCTCTTCTGTGCTTTGCAAAGGCACACAATATATAGCAAAAGTTCACCCCCTTCCTAAAAATAGCCTAAAGGTTGTACTCACCCATGCATCCTAATTTTATCCTTTATTTATTATTAAATAAAGGAATAAAATAATACAAACTAGAGCATGTAATAAAAATAGGCATTAACAACCTTAAATACAATACAGTCAAACTGAAGTTGATTGTTCTATTTTAAAGAAAGAAAGGGTGAAAAATTTGCTAAAAATACAATTTGCTTGCTAGGCAAGTCTTCCTCCTTTGAGCATGCAAATTTGTCATCTTCTCTATTTTGTCCTGTTGTGAAGGCATGCAAAAATATAATTCCCTGTATGTGAGCAAAATACTACAACCCTTAGCAATATTTACAAAATAATAGTTGTGTGGGGACCACCTCCAATGTGCACATGCTCTGATATTTGTCCTTTTTGAATGGTCACATGAGTGATACTTTGCAAATTTTACTTCAAACCCCTTGTGGGGACCACCTTTGATTTGCTTGGTATATTATAATTTAACCTTTTAGGTGATCATGGCATATGATTTGGTCTTTTGATTATTTTGGTTGCATGTGTTGCTTATACTATAGTTTTCTTAGTCTTTAAACTTGGGACACGTGGGCTGGCCCCTTCCCATGGTGACTCACCCCTTCGTGGACTTGATTGGTGGTAACTCAACCCATGCTTGGTTATTTTGGATTTTCGAGGGAAACATTCGGGGCCCTTGATATTTGTATTCCTTTTCACGATGTCGTTGATCTTTACTACGGTTAGGGTTTTGGATCCAAGCATTCAATATGGTCGGTGTGGCTAATTATGGTTACATTTTGAAGGTTGAGCGTGATTATCCACCATCCGATCTTGTCCTTGATCTTTGCACTGTCATTGATCTTTAATTTGGTCAAGTTAGAAATTACCATCGGCTAGGTGGGGAGTTAAAAACTCGGGCTCTTCGCATTTGATCATTTTATTTGGTTTTTTAGATCCATGGGTGAAGCCCTAGAAAATTTTCTCTAGCTCTGCATTTTGCCAAAGAAGCATGGTGGTTTTGATGGCTTTCAAGCCTGCACACTTCGGTTTTGGCCTTAGAAGCCATTTTGGTCTATTTGGCCATGGATTTTCAAAGAAACCACGAAGGTATTCATTACGTTTTTCTCTTGTACATGGACTTGTAGATCATTTTCAATTTGTTTTAAAAGCTTCTTTGATCTCTGTTGAATGACCAACTTGCATTTCTTCTCTAGTTTTCTGTTTTCAATGTCTGGCTTTAACGAGCTCGAACACGAGCCTGTAAAGGAAGTTGACTGCCTTGGTTTGCTTCTTCGGCCTCATTATTTGAACAAGGTGAGTTCATTCTGCCTTCAACTTCTCTGTAATTGTTAAAATATGGAAAATAAATCCTTTCAACTATTTTGGGTTTTCTAGCTTTGAAAAAATGTGGTTCACTTTCTTGAAAACTTGATTTGTAAATGGTATTCGTTGTTCTTTTTTAGTTCTGTATTGGGTGCTTAATTATTCTTTCTTTAGATGCATATTCTAAAATATTAGGCCTATTATTGGTAGTAAATGTTTGTTTGAATCAATTCATGAGTGAAAACTTTGAAGCTTGGTTTGTTGAAAATTGACCATAAAGACTTTCATTGATCTGTCCTTTGTTAATGTGAAGGATAGATGTCGAAATGTATCGTGCCTTTTCTTTTCTTGAGATCTAGCCCAACATGTTGAAAAATTGAATTTTGTTGCAATGGATGTTCATTACAAGCCTCTACCTCAGTTAATTCTCCTTTCGAGTTGAGCATTACTTTTACATCTTTTGTAGTTTCAGTTTTGGATATATGACTTGTTCAAAAGGAAACTGTTCTTGAGTGTGAAGTTCTTTTCTCTTCTACCTGGAAAGATGAATGTCTCTATTTAAGTTTGTAGATCGTATAGTAGGTTTCAATAGAAACTGGATTCACCATTTATCTTTAGAGATCTTGATTCTGTACTCTGTTATGAAGATAGTTACATCTTAAAACTAGGTTATTTATTTCATTCTGAAACCCCCATGAGATAGCTCCTTGCATAACTTTCCGAAAAATTTAGTTAATATCATTGAGTGATTGATTTATAGGTTGGAATGTCTTGATACGTGAATCCTTTGAGTTTCATTTCTACTCGAGTTCTGTCTCCCTAGAAAATCAATTTTGTTATGATTTATCATTCATGACAACTAGATTTCTTTGAAATTTTAGTAGCATACATTTTTTTGGAACTCAAATAAAATTATTAGTTCTTCTCTGTAATGACTTTCCTTTGATAAAATACAAACTGTATTTCAATTTTAGCATTAATTTCAATTCTATTTTTTCTGAAAACCCCATTTTGCAAGGGGAGACTCTAGCAATTTTTTTCAAAATCCTTCTTTCTCCAGATTTTCTACAACTTAATCTTTCTGAAAAGAAATGAAATATCTCTCTGGATTGTTTGCTCACTTGACTGAGTTCTATTCATGCTTTCTTTGCTTGATCTATTGAAAATTTCAAAAAATTGTGAAGTAGTTGGCCTTTGATTCACACTTGAATTTGGAAATAAAAGTGAACTTTGAATAGCTGCAACTTGATGAACTTCTGGAATACTGTATGTTTCATTTGATCATAATATCAACTTAATAATGATGAAACATGTACTTTTGTTGACTTTTTGTTCCTTTTGAAGTTTAGATAGCTTATAAAGCATGTAGTAGCTAAAAAAGCATGTGTTTCAATTCTATTTTAAATCAAAAGTCAATTTTACAAGGGGAGACTCTAGAAAAAAATTTCAAAATCCTATTTTTCTCTCTCCTTTTCTAGATTTTTAGCTTGATTTATTATGATGTTTCTTTCTTCCTGTAAGCCATCTGGAAATGATGTTCATTTTCCATTCTTTTGAAAGTAAATAGTAGCTGCCTCTTTCTTAACTAGTTAAACTGATTTTTCCATTCTTATGTTACAACCTATTCCTGCAAAACTCATAAATAAGTTAGAAATATAGGCTTTTTGGCCTCTCTTGCATCCATGTGATTTTATTTTCTTCTTCATTCTTCTTCTACAAACTACTTTCAACTTCTTTTATGTGTCATCTCCACATTTGTTTCTTTTGTAAGCTATTTCAAATTTTGCTTTTCTATATCAATCCTTAGCTCTTTTATTTCATTATGCCACCTGAAGCTCTTTACATACTCTACTCTCTTTCACTGCCAATTCTATCTCGTATCCCTGAGTTACCTTGTGTCATGTGCCTGTATTTCTTTCTTTCAAGTACCATTAGATACATTGAACTTAGAATATGTATTTTCTTTAGAACATGTGTATAGGAATAAAAATGTACCCGAGCTCAAATTTGACAGGTACTGCTCTTTGTCTTGTAGGTGAAAATAAGATGAAGATGAAAAGCGGAAGATGGAACGAGCTAAAGCTGGAGATGTGGATGATGTGGAGTGGAAAAGAGGATAGAGTTCAGGCAATGATGGGTTCACTTTTACTCCTCTACTCTTATTCTTTAGCACATGCAATATTCTCATTTCCATGTATATGATGTTGTTACTTAGTCACATCCCACGGCTTGTGTGGGAAAACTTATGATCTCTTATGAATAAAGCATTAAATTGAAATAATGAGTTGACTATCTCTTTCTGCATTCATTTTTCCTTTGATTGTACAATGATGTAAACAACTAAATATCTCAATAAAATGAATTAATATAAGAGATAAACTTAAAATGAATACTGTAACCCCAGTAAAAAACCATTGAATGAGATGTGCCTCCTTGTATGCCATTTGATTTCCTTAGCATATGCTCTTCATTTTGAATCCTTCCTACTATTTCCATTTAGACATTATTGTCACTGCTTGTTTGGTGGTATTTTCTTGATGGAAGTAGCAGGAAAGGATTCACTTGTACATTTTATGATAGCATAGATGGATGTAATTTAATTTATCACAAAAACTTTGATGAATACAGAGCAATAAATCTGATGAGCACAATCATAATAATAGTGAATCTGATCATTTGAAAACTACAACTATGTTTGTTGTCCCAGAACCATACACTTCACATATTCTGCAATCCGGTGTCTTCATCAAGACAACACAACTATCCTTCGGGGCTTGTGTTCTTTTGTTGAGGATATTCGTGAAATTGTAGACTATGTGATCTGTTATGTTTTGTAACAACACACATAGCTACTGGATTTCACTTAATCTTTTTCATAAATCAGCAGTAACAATATAATCTGATATAAATTCCCCTAGCTTAGGTATACTTCACCAATGCTAACCATCGTAACAAAGTTTTGAGTTGCCCATTTCTGCACAAGTGTAGAAATTGTCAACACCTACTTTGGCTAAAACCAGCTCGTCCCGAAAGGAAGATGAGGCCCCCTAATTTATTCTAATTGATCTCCTAAAACTTTAACAATTTTCTTTTTCCTTAGCCTTTAAGGCTAATTAAGCATCCTCCATGCTCTTAATCCTATGCATACTTATCTCATCTTCAATAGAAAATTTTAATCCATTTAAATACCTTGTAGCCATTTTTTGTTTATTTTCTTCATGCTCTACATGAATGGACAACTTGTAGAACTCATCGTTGTATTCTTACACTATTTGTATGTTCTATCGAGATTCTTAAACCTCTAGTAAAGGGTTTGTGCATAATCCATAGGCATAAATTTATCTTTCGTCTTCTTCTCCATCTTAGTATAGGTCCTAATTTTTCTTTTCCCTTTCTTGACTGCTCTTTGTGTAGGTGATCCCACCATAACATAGCATGATCTTTCAATTTTGTGCATGTAAAGTTTACCTTCTTTTTTTCTATCATAGCCTTCCACTCAAAACATTTCCCCATAGTAGTCAACAAGTCTATTAGCTCCTCTGGTTATAGAATACCACCATACTTTGAAACATCAAATCTTATCCCATCATTCTTTCCTTCTAATGCTTGAAGCATCCTTTCTTTAAAATCTAACGGTGGCATTTGCATCTCCTCCTCTTCACAAACTTTTTCTTCATCTTTGTCATCTCTACCGTGATTTTGTCTATGGGTTATCATTGCAGCAAACATAAGCAACTTGCCTTTTAAGATATTGCATATTTCTATTCATCATGCAATACACGCCTCCTCTTAATGCTATTTTTTTAAATACTCAAACAAGCTCTACTACAAGATTATGTACCCAAATTCTAAACAAACTTGATATCTGCAAATAATATGAACTTCAAAAGGAAATAGATCTCCTTCTTTGTTATTGAATAATGAATTACAATGTTTCCTAAATAGGAAAACAACTCCCAACTCCAGTTGCAAAGAAAAATATAACTAACTTTGACTAAATCTAATCTAGGTGGCAGAAATTACTATTTTTAGTAGTTTAATAGAACCAACTACTCTTAATAAGTTCGCATGCTTATTCATACGGGCACAAAAATTACCATGCATCTTCTACATTCCTAAATTAGAGGAATTGCCAACTTTCTAACTCATAATGCAACTAATAGACTAAAATTAACTAATGCCAAAAATAGGAAAAAACTGAACTATAACTTAAATCCTAATTTTCATCCTCAAGATGGAAAATTTAGGGCCCAAAAATGTGCCTAAACTTGCTCCACCAGTAGCATGGGTTGATGGTGCATTCGTCTCATCGAAACATGTGGTTTAAAAAAGCAGACTCAAACGAACACCTGAAGCTCAATTTATGAACTTGTCAAGTTCCTGCTAATTTTGGCGCATCACAATTTATCTTGTGGTGAAATTGTATCTTTCACACTTGATTCACATGTCTTCGTTCCTACTTGTAATAATAAAGAAAATGAAATGATTCTATATACATTCAATTGATCACTTAAATTTTGAGATAAAAAATACAATTTATATAATCAATTAATATCCATATAGAGATATTTACCAAAACTATATACATTCATACAATACAAAATATACATAGTTGAAATATCATCGAAATAATATTCATCCCAACAACAATGAAACTAGCAGAAATGGAAACAATATTGACATTGTGTGCATTTATCAAGTCAATTTAGCATATTCCAAATAGAGATGATAAGTTCAAATACATTTATTGCAACAATTAATCAATATAAGAATTATCCATAATATCATTTGTGTAACCTTAGATACATAATACCCAACAAATTATATCAAAACTAGGTGGTAAGGGTAAGGGTGGTAAGTCGGCGTCATGAACCCCATATGTCATCCTACTAAGGAGAAGTACACAAGAGATAATATGCAACTCATAGTAATTTAATCCAGTAATAGGATATTATACACATAAATGTTTGAAACATGAATGTATTGTAGATTCAACATTTAAACAAACAAGTAAAGTTGATTGACACTTCATTATATACACTTTCTTTTAGACACTATAAAACAATTATATTTACAAGTGAGTTGACATCGGGAAAATGACATGCCAATGAGAGAAGCTATAATAAACAAAAAAGTTAGTGCCCCGCCAACAACATAATTTAGTTTTTGGTGAACTTACATTATCAAGTTAATCGACCTTGGATAGTATTAATGTCAAACTATTGCCTAAAAAGAACTCAATGTAGCATTATTATCTTCAAACTTAGTACACACACACACATGCAATAGTTTCAATGTTATATAATGACTACAAGTAGAAGAGTTTTTTTGACATGAGTAGTGCACTCATTTGGTCACTAGGTTACATAGATTGTTGACATATTTTCTCATGCTTCGGAGGTAGCATATTTGGGCACTAGATTACATAGACTCTGGACATCTCTACTCATGCTTTGGAGGAAGCATATAACATATTTAGTCTTACATGTAAGTGTACTTGTAAGTGTATAATTGAACTAGTGATTGCCTTCAACTTAAGCATCTATGAGTAAGAGGCATCTACGCCATCAAAGTCAACCAAGGCACAACCATGGCCTCAATTGTTTTCACTATCCGTGTTAGGGATCTCCAGACTTTGCATTCAAAAAGACTTTATCCTTGGTGGACTCATGAAAGCCATACAACAACACCAATAGACAAAGCACCATTTGATAGTAGAAGAGAATTTAGATTTGCCTTTCTTTAATATTGGAGCAATAGAAGATCCTCCCACAAATTCATTGAAGAATAAATTATTGAGAAGAATGACAATTTTTGATAAATTTTATTTCGACGCTTCTACCTACTCAAGGAGGCTTTGATATTGAATAAATTAGCTATGCAAAAATTATTTTTACTAGCTTATCATAATTTGGAGATTAATGGTTCCCCAATAGTGTACACTAAAATTATCGTACAAATACTAAAATGCAATCATATAGATAGCGTAACTCGAATTTTCTTTATATTTTCCAGCTAGAAAATGCTTTAATATTTTTTGATTACGATTTAAAAACCTGAATGCTTATTTATAACAATGTCATGTATTGCCTTTTCGGCCTTAAAATTTCAGATATAGAGGTGTAGTAGTTAATTTATAAACTCTTTTTGATGCGACTTTATCTAAAATATTATTTAGATTATAACTTGGAAGATGCATCTAGCACCGCTATTTAGATTTGGGAATTAGATTTGGTCCGAATCTCGAGTCAATTAATTTATAAATGTAAATTCACACCAAAACATTAAACCGGGGTACTTGTAATCATCAATTGCTTTGATCATTTAGATCGATAAGCTAAGAAAACTCTACCGTCCTGTGTCGATCTTTAAAACTGAAATTTGTGTTACTAATTACACTAAGCACTAACATCTGTGTTAATGACAGATTGTTTTGAAGGGTGCCAACTTTATGACGAGTCTTTCCATAACAAATTATGGATGCCATTTTCTACTGATATATATAGAGAGAGACAGACATAGGTTCTGGTGTATCTTTCTTGTCCCATTTTACAGTAAACACTTAGTTGATTGATTCAGATTAAGTTGAGAAAGATTGGTAATTATTATCACTTTCTATGTTAGTATAGTCATTTGTGACGTAAGTATGGACATGTACGAAAGGGCAGAGGAGTTGGTAAATGCACTATTCATATGTGACGAAGATAGGACATGGTGGCATGAACTCCCGCAGGATGTTCTGTTGAATATCTTATCAATGGTCCCACACGTTATATTTTGAGATTGCACAGTGCCTCCAAACAATGGCATGAGGAAGAGAGGAACGTCCTTAAATTAATCTACGGAAAAGCACCTAGAGTTCATAAACGCCCTGCATTTTTCATTCAGATCTGGTGGGGTGATGTGAGAGAATTTCCTTTAGGTGATGTGAAAACATGGATTATAGAACCCGAAAGTGCAAGTTTGTACAAAGTCCCTACCCCGGCGTTCGATAACAGTGATATAGTGCAATCTCGTGATACCACATTATTGTATGCTTGCAAAAGCATTTATTTATGCTTACAGATATTAAAAGAAAATAGGCGTTTTATTTTCAACATATGCAATCCTAGCACGAACACATGGAGACGCCTTCCCCATCATCGGATTTTTAAGAGCTATAGTTTTACTGCAACGGCGTTTGATCCCTCCACCAGGAAATGTATTCTGGTTGTGGGTATAACTGAGTATGACCCAGATGTGATAAGTAAGGATGATTGGAATACTCGTGGTATAGATGTATTGATGGATATTTATGATTCAGAGTCTAATCAATGGACTGAAATGGATATGGCTTTGCCCCAAGGATTTAATAAACCTAGAGGGCGGGTTTTTTTGGAATGGAAGATTTTACTGGTTGCAGAAGTCTGGTTGGGGTCACTTGGTGGGGCTGAGTGTTGACAAAATGAATTGGACTAAAATTTTAGAGCCGCAGTGGGTCTATTTTCATGATCAGAAATATATTGAATTTCTCATAAGAGAACAACCTTTAATTTATGAAAGAATGAGCAACAATGTGGTTGCTTGGGAAGGCCAAATAGCTTTTAAGGAGAAAATACAAGACTGTTATCAAGATCATTTCAATCCCAATGATTGGAGGTTTACTGGAACTGATGATGACAGATTAATGTTGATGAACGTTAGAATTAATTGTATTTGGGAGTTGATCCAGAATAGCAATCAGTGGAAACAAATAAAAATAATATTACCAAATCTAAATCCATCCTTGTAATGAATAGCAGTGGGTGGACATTAGCTACTGCCGACAAAATATATTTGTACGACCGAGAGAGGAGAGAAAGACGAACAATTGAGTATTCAGAGCTTCGTGTAGATCCCCCAATTCGTTCTAATTTTCTCCTTTTCTCAGTATCTGCATGCGAGTTCAACAATGTAACATGGTGGCCATAAGGACGTCTACATTTCATGGCCAATGGTAGTTGCCCTCGTAGCCACTCGTGTTGGTGACCATCTTCGCTTCAAACCGATAATCTTTTTTTAAGCACCAACATCTAATTTCTGTATGGAATTCAGATATTATTTATTTTTATAATATTAGTTTGTGTAGTGTCACTTCCCTTCAACATTTATTACATTTTTATGGTATTAGTTGGTTTAATGCCCACTTCCCTTCGACAGTTATTACATTTTGATTTGATGGTTCTTGTTGGTTATATATATGGATATTATTGTATCATTTTGGCTTAGCATTATGATTAGACGATAGAGGTGCTTTGATTATTGATGGATGTCGATTCTTAGTATGATTGTTGGATTTCTTAGAGAGACATTGTTTATTGATGATGATGTGTTGTTGACATATTTATATATTTCTGACATTCAATTTTTTGTCATATTGAGTAAAATTTAATAGTGAACTAATCTTGTGATTTTATTGGTATTGATGAATTATAGAATTGAGATGTTGGAGTTATAAAATATTAACATTATTTTCTTGGATGAGGATTTAATTTATGTATGGATAATTGTTGACTTATATGCATATATTTTACCTTGCATGTTTGATGTGGTCACGAGGCCGAAGAAGGTATTATGTATTTTGCAGGTGATTATATCACAACAATCAAAGGGGATTGGAGACCAACCACATTGGAATGCTAGATGGATTCAACAATGGTCACCATGGCAACTTGTGTTATGTTGTGTGTGTTTTATTTGTTGTTAGGTGTCCCCATGGGGGGATTACCTCTAATTGTGACCAAGGGGTTTGTGTGTTATTTTTTTATTTTTATTTAATTTTAGAGTATATGATTTTATGGTGATGTAATTCCATTTTATCATTAATTAATTTGTGTCTAGATTAGTAAATTAATCATGTTACTAAACTAATTATGGATGGGACAAAAATAAGTCATTTATTAGATTAGATGGTTCTTTGGTTTATGTGTTTTATATTGAGTGTATGTGATCTTGAGTGTGGTACACTCTACCTCTCCTTAGAAATTGAGATTTGGTCTTAAGGGCAAATTTTGAAGGCTTTTGAGACAAGTTAAACTTGTATCACACCTCTTAATATATTATATCAACCCTACCTATGGGTTGGAGGGTCAAAAATTGACGTCATTATGTGTTTTGGAAGGAAAAAGGTAAGTTTTAATTGTACTTTTTGACATGTGTTTATGTATTTGTCCTAAAGGGTATGGGTTGGAGTGGTGTGTGTACTTGAAGTTTTTACACCTCTCGACTACCCATTTATTTTCCTTGGAGTATGGGTTTGACTTGAGTGATGTGGACTTGGGAAGAAATGATGTGGCATCCTACATGGAGCCACATCATCTCCCTCCTTTTTCTATTTATTGAAATTTTCGGAAGTAAATGCGGTTACTTGTTTAGCTTTGGATCTTAGATTTTAGGAGTGCTTGCTTGTTGGAGTAGAAGGGTGCTTTGAGTTGCTTGAGTTTGAAATATTTTTGGACTTACTTGAAAAGTGGAGTTTTACCATTGCAAGGTAAGATATTGCACTCTTGTTTTGTTCTTATCTTCTTGTATATTATGTGTTGTATGGATGTGTGTTCTTGTTTGAATTGTTGAATAGTAAATTGACCTTAGAATGTGTTGATATTTGGAAATTGGGATGAAATATGTTGGGATTCCTAAGATATTTTTTGTGTTTAAGAGAGAGTGATATTTTGATGCCCCACCTTATTCTATTCTTTTATTTTGTGTATTGTAGGAGCCTTAAGAGAGAGGGAGACATAATAGTGAGGGAGGCATAAGAGACACTGATTTATTGTTTTGGGGAGGCATAAGATAAATTGGGATTGATTTTGTTGTGGATGATTTTACATGTAGGCATCCAAACCCTTGGGAGCCTCAAGGGCACCCCCATGTTCCTATCTCTATTTGGCTTATTTTTGAGCCATTGTTTTGGGAATTTGTTGTGTTTAAAAATACGTGTTTGTTGTGGTTATATTGTCTTGTGTGTGTGTGTGTGTTGCTTGATAGTAAGTTTGAAGCATTGCAGAGTTGCCATGCATTGGATCCATCCCTTATTACATTGTGGTTGGGACTCGGGGGCCAATGAGAAGAATTGTTTCTTCTTCTCATTGGGTTTTTGGTTAAGTGAGAGTGTTGTCTCTTCCCCATTTTTGATTGTTTTGATTCAAGTGAAGAAATATGGAGTCTTATAGAGTTTTGATTCTTGAAGTACTTGTAAATACTAAACATTCCTCCATTGTAGTGACCTTCTTATAAAATTCCCACTTCAAATGAAATATTTATTGTATTATATTTTGGAAAAAAAGTTGTATTGATTATTATTTATTAAGATTGTATTGTATGTTGTAAAGGAAAGAAAGACATTTTAGCAAAGCTATTTTTTTATAATGGAAATATAGTTGAAAAGAAGACAACTTGTCCATATTGAGTTGATTTATTACCTCACATGGGTGTGCCATTCTTGATTTAAAATTATTGGAAATATTGTTGAAAGTCTCTTGTGGGAATGTTGGAAATTTGTATGAAGAAAATATTAAATTTTATTGTATTATTTGAAAGACATATAATGGAAAAGTTAGACTATTTTTGTGCATTTTTTGTATTGTTTGAAAGAAAGTCAAACTTTGTATGCTTAGATGGAAAGAACTTAAATTTTTCTTGTCATTTTCTTGGTTAATAAAATAGATTAATTCCTAAATCTAGTGGAGTAGAGAAATTTCTTATTTACTACTTAGACCATAGCCTTATTGAGAGTATGTAAACTTAGTATTAAGTTACCATAAATTTATATATAAAATTCATATAAATTTATAAAACAAGTGGAAATACAGTTGGTTTTAAAATCCCTATCAAAATGCTATCAAATTTTAAACGACATTTTGAATGTAAAATTAAAATTAGTGAATAATATAATTTGTATTACTCATTGACATTAGCTTTGATATTAAAATATTATAATAATAATTTTGATAAAGTTAGTTATATATATATATATATATATATATATGTATGTATGTATGTTTGATATGTATGTATGTATGTATGTATGTATACATACATATATATCTATGTATACATATACATACATACATACATACATACATACATGTATGTACATACATACATACATACATATATATATATATATATATATATATATATATATATATATATATATATATATATATATATAATTAAATATGTCTACACACACACACACACACACACACACATATATGTTAATAATCTTTAAACAAACAAAAAAATATCAAACAAAATTTTTTTGGACTAAGTTTGTTAGCTGCGACCTCCTGGGATTTTACAAAGGAAAGGGGTGTAGGAAGGTCTCAACCCCACCACCCACCCCATTAACAAATGGGATGGGTGGTGGGGTCGAGACCCTCCTCCCAACCCCAAACATAGCCTCATAATTAATAACCCCAACCCCGAAATCATTGTAACCTCTCGCGCAAAATCCTCACCGGCATGTGGAAAGTTTAACCTACGGCGAAGCCAATATTTAAATCGTGTTATATATATATATCTGTGTGTGTGTGTTTTAACAAATTGCATTTTATTTGTATTCGGGTTTTATTCAATAATTGAAATATATATATATATATATATATATATATGTATGTATGTATGTATGTATGTATGTATGTATGTATGTATGTATGTATGTATGTATGTATACATACATATGTATGTATGTATATACATATATATATATATATATATATATATATATATTATTTTACACAAATGAAAAAATATAAAAATTTAATCATATCACTAAAATGGGGCAAAACCCATAAGCCCATTTGGGAAAATCTTAAAAATATGAGTAAAATAAAATAAATAAATACATTGAAACCCTAAATGAGGGTGTAAAAAAAATAAGAAAATAAATGAGGCATGTATGTCTCTCCAATGATTGAGATGGCCTCTAATGGCTACTTCCTCCTCCACACATCTCTAAAACAAAGGAGAAATAATAAGTAAAAGGAAAAAGAAAGAATCCTTTCATAATAAAACTTAGGGTTAGTGAAATCCCTTGATCTTGTGGCCCCAAATGAATCCATCCAATGGATGAGATTCATCCCTAAAAAAAGTAGGTAGGGAGTGGTTGAGTAAAATTTAAATTTTAAATTTTAAATTCATTGGATTAATTTTATAATGTAGGTTTCGTGGCATATAGGTCATCGTGCCCATTCTAGAAAGTCAAATTTCATGAAAATCAGAGCTTCGAGTCAAAAGTTATGGCCGTTTGAAGTTCGGGAGGGTCAGGCATTGAATTTTCCTTTGTATGCGGGCATTTCATCTATTTTTGGTGTTTGTGTCATGGCTATCCGGAGAATTCTCCGTTCCACTCGTAATCCTCCTTCGCATCATTTTCAGCAAAATTAGGTTTTCAGAGAACTCGTGTCCCACGTGTACTTAGACCATCTGGGCCTCCATTCTTCACCTTTATCGATTCCATCTTGGTGCAGTGATTTCGGCCTTTTATTTCTTGAATTTCCCAGCATTGACCTCTTCTTCCTTTGTATGTCTCTTCCCTTTGAAAATCAGTGATTTTTGCCATGCGGGTCCCACGCGTCCCAGTGTCCTGTGTGCCACTTTGTACATTTCAACCCAACTTAACCAATTTTTGGCTATTTCACGAAAATCAAGTTTTCAGGTCCTAATTGTCCTAATCGAACCTATGCATTCTGGGACAAAATAATCCAATTTTTGCCTCATTTCACGGGCTCCTTAGCATTTTAGGCCCAAATTTGGTACGATGAACCCAGTGCACAACCCACAATGGTTCCATGTGTAGCCTTAAGACCCGATTTGCATTAAAATAGGCTAGTGACTTCATGTTTTCATATTTTTACAATTTTTTACTATCTCCTTAGATTTTTCATGGACAAGGGAGTTAGAGAAAAGCAGAGAGGTGCCCCGAAAATCCAAATTTTGGCCCTCAAACCATTTTAACCTATTTGACCATAAAGAAATGATGCAGGTTATCAAAATTACCTTGAGGGGTGGATTTTGGATAACAATAACCTTTGATTAATAATATATTTGTTGCTACCAATTCAAACTTCCTAATAATGATCAATTACATTTATATGTCATTATTATCTTAAATGTTGAGGTTCATGTAAGCTTGGAGGTGAAATATTTAAATATCCATGATTATTACACGTAGTCACATGGGCACATTATGGGTAGGCCTACATATTGATAGGAAGGAGATGATCCTTTTGTTCATATGAGATAGTTTTTTGAGAGGCCAGGACATTTCCTAGTGAGCTTTAGGATGTTTTTGTGCATATTATTCTAAGTTCCCATAAGGGGGTGATAATGTAATGCCCACAATTTTGTCGTTATAAAACCGCATTAATCCTTAATTAATTATCTAGAAAGTTGTGACAATTTTAATATTTAGTTTTTTTAATTTACAAGGGTGTCAAACTATGATATACATTTAATTAGTTTTCACCAGCAATTACCACATTAGAAAGGATATATTAGGTCTAGATTATTAATTAACTATTATCCAAAATTCACCCCCTCAAGGTAATTTTGATAACTTGCATCGATTATTCAAATTCTTTAGTCCCAAGCAAATAGATTGATTTAAGGCCCGAAATCATGTTTTTGGGGCCCCCTCGGCTTCCTTCTAACTCTCCCATCCAAGAAGAAAACCCAACGAGTTAGAAAAGGTGGAAAAATTGCAAAAAAACAAGTTTGGGGCCGGAAAAAATGAAGAAAATCAGCTAAGTCCTAGTCGGCACAATATTGAGATAGTTGGGACGCGGGCGCAAACCGGCGAAAATCCACTGGCGATGCACTGACAAAGCGATTGGAACAGCCAGGACAAAGGGACGTAAGGGACGCAAAAGGCCTAACTGGATGAAAGTGGAAAAAATTGCCAAGTTTTGTTATCGCGCGGTTTGGGACATCTGGGCCAAAGGTACGTGAGGGACGCGAACCGGCCGAAAAGCCGAAAAACAGTCCATTTCAGGTGGATCGGAGATATTTGTTCCAGGAAGTCTGGGACATCCGGGACAAAAGTATGCATAGGACGCGAACTGCCCGATTCAGCCGAAATAGGGGACTTTCGTTCGGGACAGTTGGGCTAAAAGTACGCGTGGGATGCGTGGAAAGCCGAAAGAGCCGCCAACAAATGGAATCTCGCCACATGTCTTCACCGCAAACAGGAACAAGGGAGCCCGAATCGGCCGAAGCAGGAAATTTTCATCCGAGACAGCCTAGACAAAGGTACACGCGGGACGCGAAAAGCTGAAACGGCCGACAGAAAGAAGAAAAGTCAACATTTGACCCGTGAAACTTCAAACGGCCATAACTTTTGACTCCGAGCTCCGATTTTCATAAAATTGGACTTTCGAACGATCACGATGTCCTCTATGCCAAAAATTAATTAGTATTTTTAATGACGGTATATATTTAATTAAGAGAAACATATTCGGCTCCGGTCGGTTAATGCTCATTCCGTCTAATGACAGAAAACCCTATTTGACCCAAAATAGCTGCCCGACTCGCACTAAGGCCATAAATTTTACATTTCTCAATGAAATCACACAAAATTGGTACCGTTGGAATCATGGCTCCATTTTTGACACATAGAATCAAGAAATTCTTGATTTGGTGAGAGATCGATGGAGATTTTTATAAAACATGGCCGAGTTCATAACAGTGTTTCATTTGGTGGTTGGGAGTACAATTAAGAGGCATGGTCATCATTATTTCTCTTTTGCAGCACTTGGGACAATATGGGGATCCTTTTGCAAGTAATATATAATCATTTACTCCATTTAATGTCTCTCTACAGTGGTTGAAGGACAGATTTTGGGATTTTCATTTTCCCTTTTCTTTCCCTTCTCATTTTTCTATAAATTGGAGTGTTGGGCTCTATCAAAGGAGAGTTTTAGATAGAAAATCTCTGTCAAAATTTCTTTGTGAAGCCAATGTGCTGCAAGCCCTTGTAGTGGACTCCTTGCATGGTGATCCAAGCCCTTATCTTGTAATAGATTGAACTATGCATATCATGAAGCAATAAAATATCAGTTTGTGGATGTATCTTCCCCTGCTGTGTTTTCTTGCATTCTTCTTGCCCCTTTAATCTTTCTACAAGAATATTGTGTCTATTATTATGTTCTTGCAGGGATCCATTATCATTGTGTATGCTTGGAATATTGTTGTGAATGCATTTTGCTAGACTATGGAGAACTGTCATCACCTCTTCTACCGTGCACTTTGCTTCAGTATTTCACGCATTTGGAGACTACTCTCACACCCTCCTTTCTACGGTGTATCTTCGCTTTAGTGTAGGCTTTTGTTTTATGCATTCTCTCTCCTGGTCCTTTGGAAATTTAGATTAGAATAGTTAGTTTCCTGCATTAGAGTAGATTGTGGCAGGTAGTTTAGGAGCAAGAACCAACTTTCTCTGGAGGTCTATCTCAAGTAGCAAGTCCCACAACTTGGAGATAGTACCCATGTTATCCAATCACACCGTGAGCTCAAGTATATGCACTTGTATAAACACAGGGGTGCTGTGATTCGGTGATAACATTAACTATTTTTAATCCATACTTAATGTTAATTTAATTATCATCACAATCTAAGTGTCCATTAATTTCTTTCACTAGGTTAAAAATAGTTTCCCTCTAAGGAATTAAAATTTCAGTTCTGATTTAATAAATTCTTATCCTCAAGTTACCTCGGTTCAGAGTTCTCTTAAGTTATTTTCTTTAAATTCCATTAAATTAATCACTGAAAAAAACTACTAGAAGTGTTACATTTTTTATTGAACATACTAGAGCCCTAAGTGGTCCCATTCACCCATTTACACATATATTTGATTTATTTAAAATTTACAAACATAATATGAATATTCTCACCTAACACTATACGGTTTATTACTAACCCTTGAATCAAATTAATGGGTACTACATGATTGGGTATACTCTAAAGAAACCCTAATCATCCCGATGGGAGTCTTCTTAAACATTCCTTACCCTAATATCATTCATTTGTTTTTGTTTGGTTTTGCAGTTGTCAAGGAGTGGATGCCATGGATCTAGGGAAAATCATGAAAGAGTCTTCTTGGAATCAATGTGCAAGAAGAAGGGATTCCATCCAAATGGATCCTCCTTTAGAATAGTTGAATCTTAGATTTAATCATGCATCCTAGTTATTTAATTTCAATGCAAACATATATCCTAGATCTAGTTTGAGATCTATTGTTGATTAGTTCTCTATTTTTTATTTTCATTGATGGGGAAGAAACCCATTTTGTAGATCAAGAGTTTAATGTATTTAAATCCCTTTATGCAAGTTGGAGTATGGGTCCAAACAAGCATACACGACCACATAGGTTGGATCTACATTTAGGTGAAGTTTAGATCCATAAGATTCAATGGATTGGCGAAAATACTTTTTCAAAAAAAAAAATTCCACGCGGTGAGCGAGGACAATAGTCTCTTGATCGACCGTGGTAACCTCTATGTTAGCGACTTCGGTTTCACAAAAATCTTTAGTTTCGAGGCATCAATATAATTTAGATTATTATTTTAAATGCAAAGGATATTGGATTTGTACCAGGAGTAACTTATTATTCAATTTCATGATAGCATAATAGTCTCAAAGGCATTTGATTCAAACAAAAGCACAAAAATGTCTTTCAAGTTTGAAAAATTACAATTTATGCAGTATATAGTGACCGATGGGCAATCATAAGAATGTTGACGGTGATTTAGTCACCAACGCCGATTCACATTAATTGAGTCTATTTTTATAAATTTTAGCATATCTTCTACATTTAGTGATCTACACTTTTCTAAATGACATTTCCAACAATCATACATTAAATTTGGGTTTGCTGAGCAAGTCATAATATCATTTAAGTTGAAATCTAATCTAGGAGTTAAAATTTCAAAACTATAAACATGAAACACTTAGCGATGTCGGTCTTGAGTACATTGGCGCCATTGAGACTAACCGGTGCCTCAGAATCGTGTAGGCCAAAGAACTCTAAAAATGAATGTTTGAAGGAATATAGATATCAAGAGATAACTTTAACTTTAAATATATCAAAACCAGAGAGTGTTTAACTATTTCAAACAAAAATAAAGCTATGACAACATTTCCAATTCATTTTGTGATCAAACATTAAAATTTACAACTTTCTTTTCTTTCAACACAAGGTAAAATTTAAACATGATATCAATTCTAATTCATTCCTTTACATACAAATAATTTGAAGAGAAAGGAAAGACACATTACTTAATGATATTTCTTCAAATATGATATTACAACTTAATAAAAAAATATACAATACAACTTTTCTTTCAAATACAATCTACTAGTCTTCCACCTTAAGGGAAATATAAGAAATGTTTTTTACAAAGAAGGATTTCTCTTGATTCCAACAAATTCTCTAAGTTCCAGCTATTCCAAAATAGCTCCAACATTTCTTCACTTTAATCACAACAACAAAAAGGTGGGAGAGGCAACACTCTCCACACAACCAATAATCCAATGAGGAGAAGGAGTTATCCTCCTTATCGCCCTCGAGCCCCAACCAAAATGCAACAAAGGATTGATCCAACTCATGACAACAAAAAAATTATTGAACATCACAAACAAAAATTTAGAACCATAGAGCACACATTCAATACAAGACAACAATCATAATAATACAACTTTTCAAAGTACACAAGGCTTGAAATGTAAACTAATGGAGCAAGGATCTATGGGAGATCACTTATGTCTCCCTACAATCTCTTATGTCTCCCTCAAAAGAACTAAGTAAGAAATGTAAGATTTCCCTTTTCCAAAGTAGGGTGTCCAACCCAACCCCCTCCCAAAAATTGAATAAACACTTATTCCTCCCTACATATAGAATCCCCATAGCCTTCTCCTACACCATAATTAGACATTCTACCCATAGAATACACACAAATAAAACCAAGAAAGTAAAAAGAGTGTAGCTCCTACCTTTCCATGGTAAGAAATTTATCAAGTAATCAAAATATAAGCTCCTTCAAGATCAATCCAACTCCAAAAAGCTCCAAAAGTCTCTAACTCCAAAAATACAAGAGCCCAAATGAAATGAAGTAATGCCCAAACAAACAAATAAGCTTGCATATATAGAAAAGGGAAGACGAGGTGAGGTGGATCCATGTAGGATGCCACATAACATATTCTCAACTCCACAACACAAGTCAAACCTCAACCCTAATGTGTAATAAGTTGGTGGTTGAGATGAATGACAAGCCTCTTACACACACAATAAAAACCCTCACCCTTTAAGGAAAAAATTAAAACCCATGTAAAAAAAATGCAATCAATGTCACCTTTGGTCTTACAAAAAAACATAATGCGGTCTATTTTTGACCCCCAATCCATAGGTAGGGTTTGTATATGAAATTAAGATGTGTGAGAAAAGCTTAACTTATCCCACAAGCCTCCAAAAATGGCCCTTGACCCTAAATCCAAAATTCTAAGATAAGGTAGAGTGTACAACACTCAAAGCAACATACACTCAATCAAAATCACATAATCCAAAAGACCAACAACTCTAATAAATGAATCATTTTTGTCACATCCTCATATAGCTCAACAACATGATTTATTTACTTAATAAAAGCAAATTAATCAACAATGATTAAAAAAATTATATCACAAATAGATCACATACTCTACAATAAATAAAATAAAATGGAAGAATTACGAGACATGCCCGTGGTCACAATTAAAGGTCATTCCTCCCATGGGGACCCCAAACAAAAAAATAACAAAACAACAAAATTACACAAGTTGCCATGGTGACATTGTTGTATCCATCTAGTATTCACTGTGGTTGGTCTCAATCCCACCTTTTGATTGTTGTGATATAATTACCTGCAAAATCACACAATACCTCCTTCGGCCTCATGGCCACATCAAAAACATCAAAGATAAAATATACGCATATCAATTAATAAACATCCTGATATAACTAAATCATCATTTCAACTAAAAAATGTTATCATTTGTCTAAAATTTCAACAACATATCAATTCTATCATTTATCAATATAAAAGAGATCACGAGATTAGTTCAAATGATGAGAATCTTGAATGTCAGTAATATATATGCCAACAAGACATCATCATCATCACTATAAAAATGTCTCTATATGTATATAAGAATCCACACAATCATACTATGAATCACAATCCATCAATAATCAAAATATCTCTATCATCTAACATCATGCTAAACCAAAATGATACAATAACATCCATGTCTATAGTCAACAGTAATCAAAATCAAAATATAATAAGTTTCGAAGAGGAGTGGGCACTACATCCCCCTCCCCTTAGACTCAACTTCCTCTTGGAATTCACTGAAATAGGTGTTAAAATTGAACTCGTAGCAACGTAACATCATCCTATGTAGACAAATGCATCATACCTATCCCAATGGACTCACACCTGATCAATCTCTTAGCCTCAAAGGCCTAGGGTCGTGTGCTCTAAAATACACATGGGCTCCACCATCATCTTCCCCTGCTCTTACACCTGCAATGCGGTCCAATCCAATACATGAGATGGATCTAGGATATATATCCTAAGAACATATACGTGAAACACATCATGCACATGAGACAAGATGGGTGGAAAGGATAGACAATAAGCTAAGGGACCGATCCACTCTAGGATCTTGAATGGACCCATGAATCTAGGAGAAAACTTATAGACTTTTCCATAATAGATATGACTCTTATGAGGTCTTACACAAATAAACACCTTCATTCCCACCTCATAAGTATGGTAGACTCTCCTCGATCTACATGTAATTATTAATCATCTCTTGGGCCTCGAAACATTTGAGAACTAAAAAAATTTTGTTTCTCAATGTCATGTAACAAATCTAGTCCAAGAGATACTCTATCCTCCAATTTGTCCCAACTCAATGGCATCCCGCACTCCATGTCATGAAGTGCTTGAAAGGTATCATGTCAATCTAACTCGAAAACTATTTTTGTATGAAAAATCCACCAAATAAAATTACTCCTCCCACTTCGACTGATGATCCATTATATACATCCAAATCATATCCTCTAAAATTTGATTTATCCACTCCGTCTGACCATCTATCTCTAGATGATAGGTTGTTCTGAAGTTGATACTTGTCCCAAGGGCCTGTTGCATGGTAGTCTAGAAATGTGATGTGTATAAGGGATCATGGTCACAAATTATCTTCCACGGAATCCTGTGTAATATAACAATCTCATCCAAGTACACTCTTGCTACTGCACTAGCTTTATATGTGGTCTTACCAAAGAAAAATGAGATACTTTCATCAATCGATCCACTTTGTGACCATGATGGAATCATGGTAGTATTTTCACACTTTGGTATCCCTACTACGAAATCCATAGAAATGGTGTCCCATTTCCACTCTGGGATGGCATATGGGTAAAGAAAGCAAGCCGGATGCCGATGCTTGGCCTTCACCATCCGAAACTCTAAAGAGTGTGACAAAAACTAAGCTACATCTCTCTAAAGAACTCTCTCATGGTAAAGTTGTCTCAATATGGAATGTATATTCTTCACTTGTGGATGGGCTTAATAAGGTGCACGATAAGCCTATGCCAAGATATCCTATCTCAAACCTCCATCCCTAGAGATCTAGACTCGTGCCTTAGAATTCCATATCACTCTAATGAAAAACCATAAAAATTACCCTTGAGGGGTCTTTGATACTCAATATCTTATCTCATTGTAAGGTAGAAACTATTACGAGGAAGCTATCACAAAATCATGCTATGCAAATATGTACCCATTGAATTACCCATAACCAAATGTCTACGTCTACTCGAGCATAAAAAAACATTCACTTCTCCCTTTACATGATCTATCTCCATATCATACTTGCATATTAACTCCATCCAACTCCACCGACAAGCATTGAGATTGGGTTGCATGGATTAGGTTACGTAAGCTCAAATGGTCTGTCTTGAGAATAAATATCTTGCTAAGAAGGAAATGTCTCCATCAAACCACAATATGTAGAAAGTACTGCTACAAGCTCTAGTTCATGAGTCGAGATAATTGAGCTCATGATCCTTGAGTTTATGATAATCAAAGGCAACCACACGACCCTCTTCTATCAATGCACATCCTAGTCCTACGAAGGAAGCATCCGAACAAACGAAGAACTCTCATGCGGATTTGGCACTATAAGAATGGGTGCTCGAGGTAAGGCATCCTTCAAATGTACTAAAGACCTGCTAACATCCGTCGGACTAAACAAACTTCTTCCCTTTCGCTAAAGGAAAGTGATGCATTGCATAATTTGGGAGAAGTCTTGAACAAATCTCCTTTAGTAACCTTCCAACCCCATGAAAGCGTGCAACTAGGTCACATTAGTTGGCACGAGTCAATCCACAATGGATCGAATCTTGGAAGGATATAATTTAGTACCTTCCCCGATATGATGTGACTCAATTATTACACCTATGACTGAAATAATGCACACTTATCAAGGTTCCCGTAAAGCTTCTTCTCATGAAGACATTGCAAAACCTAACGAAGGTGCTCTCTCGCATATACATGAGTAAATAAGAATGTCATCACTAAAAATGAGCATGAAGCAATCTAAAAATTTCCAAAATACCCCATTCATAAAACTCATGGATATTGCATAGGGGCATTAAATCGCAGGACCAAAAGGAACTATTGTTAACTCATAGTGGCCATATCTCATATGAAAGGTTGTCTTATGAACATCTTCCTTGTGATCCTAAACCGATGGTATCTAGACTTAAGATCTATATTAGAAAATACTATGGACCCTTTCATCTAATTAAAAAAATCATCAATACGCGGAAGGGCTAAGGATTTTTGATCGTTACTTTGTTCAGCTGATGATAATCAATACACAATCATAAAGATCTATCCTTCTTCAAAAAAAAATCACCGGTACACCCCAAGGGGATACACTAGGATGAATTAAGCCTTTCTCCGAAGGCCTTCAAGCTGCAACTTGAGCTCATAGAGCTCAGGGGTAGTCATCCTATAAAGTTCTCATGAGATAAGCTCTACTCCTGGAACCAAATCAATGTGAAAATCTATCTCACGTGGGGAGGTAACCCTAAAAATCCCTTGGAAACACATCCAAAAACTCCCTCAAGATATGATGATCATCAAGTGACAACCCACTAGACTCATCCTCGATCTCGTTACTCATGACAAAAAAAGCGGCAACCTCATCATATACACTACTTAAGTGCATAATAGATATGGTGTGAATAGAGGTGGGTGTCCTAGCTGTAACTATCATTGAATCCACTCCTAAATCATCAGCACATGAAATTACCTTACTGTAATAATCAACCCTAGACCTATGTGTAGATAACCAATCCATATTGAGAATAGTCCTATAGGAACCCAACGGAAGGATAAGAAGATCCAAGGTTGTCGAAAAGGACCTAGGTCAACTATGCACTCCTTGACTAAGGAGTCTGCATGAGTTTGGCTATAAAATCCATTTACACATCCCAACTATTGCTCTACCTAACTGCCACCAACCTACATCACTCTACTAGAAATGGGGAAATGAAAAAATCTAAGGAACCCGGATCAAATAAAACAGGAATAGAAATGGCATCAATACTACATGTCGTCTATATCACCATACTCTGGTTCTCTTCCTAGTGGTTCTAGACCATTGCATATATCTTGTGGCTCCTAACCATGTCACTTATTGTAGTCTCGAAACTTTAAGCTTACCCTTGTTATTAGGGTTGTGAGGGCACTCTCTCCAATGATTCCCAAGTAATTCACACCCATAAAAACTACTAGGTCCCATCCAATGATAAGTGCCTCTTGTAGGTACTCTAGTGGCTGTGCCGTGGATCTAGATGATCTTGATATGAAGCTGTTGTGGTTTGCTACCGAGTCGATGGTCCCCAGGAGGATGCCACATGTTGTTTCCCCTCGAGCATCAAATATCGTGGAGGCCTAAATGGAGGGTGAGTTTATTGTTCTACTGTTGATGTTACTACTATGGTGGTCGAATGAAGAGTGTGTAAAACCATGTCTACCACACGGGAGGAGGAGCTGATCCTCTTGACTGCTATCCTGCATCTCTGCTGGACATGGCTCCGTAATCTATCTTAGGTCTATTTCATCTTCCCCTTGTTCTCCCTCGTAATATAGGCCTTCTTAATGACCTCTGCTAGAGTCTATGGGAAATGAATGCATCTTGCCCTCCAATGTCTAGATTCAGGCCCCTGATGAACCTATGGATCCTCACCTACTAGACCTCCATGTAGTCTACATCTTTGAAGTAGGTATAGGAAACAACTCTCATAATTTGTCACTTTGCCATCGATGTTTGACGTAGGTCGTAGAACTCATCTATCCTCTATTGAATGAACCTCCTCGAAAAATATTTTCTCTTGAACCTCTCCTCAAAGAGCTCCTAAGTGATTATCTCGGAATCCACATGGAGCTTCTACTAAGTTCTCTATCAAACCACAACTCGTATCTCATAAATTGGATGGAAAATGATCCTTCATGTTATTCTTGGTACATAAACATAGCTTGAAGAATCTGATCTAGGTGACCAAACATGCATCTTCCTGTAATCCTTCAATGTCCCGGTGAAATGAGATGGATGGAGTTTCGGTATCTCTCTTATGTGATACTTTCATTGTAGAATATCTACCCCTATGTCTCTTGACACAATCATCATGTTGTATGGGGCTCCTAGATCTTTCCCCGTGTCCTGCAGTCCTCTCTCAATGACCTCTCTATGTTACGTTGGTATCCAAATTGATTCTCCTATGTGGGTGAGTAGCAACATCATGAAAATGGTAGGATGCTTAGAGACAGAGGAATCATGATATGAGTCATTTTTAGTTGGGGAGGGCATTCAACCAACTCTTTTTGACTTAGGCATTGGAGAAATGTATAGCACCTTACTAAGGGTTTGATCTACCCTCACTACTTTAGGTTGTTCCTTCAACATGGGTGAAAGGACCTATTTTGTAACCCTTGTTGGTGAAGGATATCAAGAGATCCTTATTTGCATACTATTCATGGGAAATTTGAGAAAATATCAATACAACACAATATAACTCTCACGAGTTGTCACACTAGAGAGTGGAGATGTTTCATGGACAAGGTTCAGGTTACTAAAGATAATAATTAAAACTTGATTGTCTCTACATATTTTGGTAGTGGAATTTGTTCATTTGTGGATACACAGTACAAATAGGGGTGGTTCATGTAGGATTTATCATTTGAGAAGTTTTGGTGGGAAGTTAAGCAAGATAAAGTTGATTATACTAGATCTTTGAGAGCCTTTAAAAAAATTGGAAAACTCATAGACAAAATGCTTCAAAATAGCCAAAATATTCCTTCAAGCAAAAGGTGTGTATCAATGGAGGCCCAAAGATGCACGGTTTCATACACTCTTAAAGAATTCAACATTAAGGCTCATGCTAAAGGATCAATTAAACATATAAATTCCCTGATTTTTCACACCTAAGATACGCTCATAGACATACAAACAATATTTATTAACATAATGAAAGTAAAGTGATATTAAATTATTTATTTTCATCACAAGATGATAGCTCTTCTGAAAATGAAATTGCAAATGCAAAAATACTAACACATGGATGATATCTTGTGTGATTCAGAGGGATTTAAACATAAGCTTGCAACAGAACAAGAAAAACTATTTGAAAACATTCGAAATAAGAATAAACACAATTATGCTCATGATTAATAGAAATTCATTTCAAGGTTCATTGGATTCATCAACGGGGGAGAGTTTCTCTAACAATCTCGGATATTTTCAATGGTTGTACACTTTGCAACTATCTTGATGCAATTAAATCTAAAATGCATGAATATAAACAGTTTCTCAAAGCAGTCTCTTGGGAAAATGGTTTTGTTGAGAATTTGCACTTGTGTAAAAATGGGCAACTCGAAAATTTATTACGATGGACATCATTGGTGAAGTATACCTAAGCTAGTAGAGATCACATCAGATT
Organism: Taxus wallichiana var. yunnanensis; assembly: GCA_018340775.1. Lineage (NCBI taxonomy): Eukaryota > Viridiplantae > Streptophyta > Pinopsida > Cupressales > Taxaceae > Taxus > Taxus wallichiana. The sequence continues at coordinate 702,454,610 of CM031238.1, read as the reverse complement.
ATGTCATTATTTCTAATTTATTTACGTAGGATTACATGAAATCTGCAACTATGTGTGTTATTACAAAATTTAATGAGATCACATAGTCTACAATTTCATGACCATCCTTAAAAAAGAACACAAGCCCGAAGGACAAATTGTGTTTTGATGAGGACATCCAAGCTTGCAGAGTAGATGAAGTGTAACATTTTGGAACAACAAACATAAATGCAGATCATAGATAATCAAAGTTCATTTGAATGCTACAAGTTCTATTCAATGTTCTTTCCTTTATGATTAAGACATTCAATTATGTTCTTGAGTTGTTTAATTCATTATACAATCCATACAGTAAAGTAGAAATTCGAAAGAGATATACAACTCATTTACAAATTCCAATGTTTTATTCACAAGGAGAGTCAAATGTTTTCCACACAAGCCATGGGATGTAACTAAAAGTAAAATATAGGTACTAAAAAGAAATATACACATGCTTGAAGAAAAAGCAAAGGAGTATGAGGGTGAACCCATCATTGACTTGTATATTCTTCTTTGTGTAGAGCATATCCTTGCCAGTTCATTCATCCTCAAGGCATGGTACCTTAAAATAAAAACATGTAAATCATCAATAAAGACCTCATGGTTAATCCATATTCCTACACTATCCTACTTCATGCATATGAATCTTCCCCTAAGCAGGAGATGTATTCTACTTAAAGGACAAACTACATGCATGCTTTAATCACTCAGAAAGAAGAAAGTAAAATAAAGAAGAAAACATGGACATAAGAGAGGCCAAAAAGCCTAAATATTTCCTAACTATTTTCCTAAGTGTGCAGGTATAGGTTACAACCAAAGAGAGAAATAAATAAGTCATAAGTACATGCTAAGAAGAAGGAAAAGTGCAACTCAAAGTTAAACAAACATTCTACAAATGGAAAATGTTAGAGCTCAAAAGATAGAATGGAAAATAGAAGTACATTTTTCAATTTGCAAAGAAGAGGGAGAATCAGATTTCAAAAGTTGAAGCTAAAAGTAAAAGGATTACAGCTGAAATAGGATGAGAGAGAAGATTCTAGGAAAATTTTGACAGGGATTTGCCTTATAAAATAAACATTTCATATTTTTCAGCATTCATATCAAATTTGTAATGAAAGGAAATATAGTATATAATGCAAAAAAGAATTCTTTATAACTAAAAACCACTGAAGGGAATTAAAATTCCAAGATAATATTACAAATTGCAACATTTCTAAGTTGCAGTTTTAAAAATAAAGTAGATATGAGAGCACAAAATTTCTACAATGTCAATGAAGTACACTCATTCAAAAAGGTAGTACTCATCTACAACATAAGCAAGAAGCCATTACAGGTGAACAAAAGAATCTATCTCATGATGACATTAAAAGTAGATATAGGAACAGTTTGAAATAAGCTATAGAAGACACAAAGTGCATGAATGATCATCATATAATAGCTATACAAGTAAAGACCAGATTAATCTACAGGTCTTCATGAGCTCAAATTTTTTCAGAATAGAGGGGATACTTGCAGGCAAGGATCATGTTTAGTTTGCAAAAGTTTTGGAAGAGAGAAAATTTTGGAAAAAATTTGGGAGGGCTTCGCCATGTAAAATCAAAATTTTAAACTTTTCAAACATCTATATCAAAATTGAAATCAAAGAAATGCAATGAAAGTAATAGAGTAAACATCTAAATCAAGGCTTATGCCTGCAGATGGTGTCACAACAGGTGAAAAATTGTTTACAATTTCTAGAAAGCCACTTACAATATTACAAAGAACCATCTCAGAATTTGAAATAAAGGAATATAAAGATTGCAGGTTCAGAATTTCATTAAGGAAATCATCAAATTCAGAGTTTGTTTTGCAAACAGGTAAACAATATTTCATACTGACAAGAACAATAAGGCAAGCATGTAGAACTTCATTACCTATTCGAGGAAAAGATCAAACTTGGAGTAGAAAGGTTAAATTGTGCATCAGATCATCATCTTTAGAATACAAGGTAAATAACCATACAAATGGCTCTCATATCCAAGTCAAAGAGTTACAGAAGAGTCAAACATACAGATATAGTTTCGATAAAGATAACACTTTATTTTCTTCAAAACTAACTATATATTACAGTCCCAAGATGATGGAAAAACTAATTTCTGAGTTGGAGGATTCACAAGGAACAGACAATGTGATAAGTAAAAGAAACTATCAAATTGAAGCCACTGTTCAGTTCCGAATGATAAGGAAAAGGAAATTTCATCATTAGAACAAATCTAGAGCTATGAAAAAATAGAGATACAGGTTTTTGGAACAACCTCCAAGAAATGTATCAAGGAATAACATAGTATAGAGTTTGAAGTGATCAACCATGGTGGCCACTTCAAAGAAAAGCTCGAAAAGGAGAAAACTGAGTCTCAGAACGACCACATGGAACTCAGAAAAGGCCAAGCTTCATGAAGGAAAATGGTGGCCATTGTGGAATATAGTATTTCTTACAAAGGCGGTTAGGTTTCGAAGAAATCCATATCAAAACCCCCGTAATCATGCAATGGCGACAAACCCACATGGCCGTAGAGGATAAAGCAAAGAAATCACAAAGAAGACTAGGTGGAGTGACTATCAAAGGTAAAGAATGCACAAATACAAATACCCAGAACAAAATTATCTAGAAAACCCTCCACAAGTTAGGAAAATGAAGTAAATGCAAAATCCTCTATAACTAAAACGAATACCCAAATCAAAAACAGTCCTCTGAGGATATGTTTTTGGGTTTTAAAACAAAGACAATCAATCACAATGACATATCAGAGTCTCAAAATTTGAACAAGGTACATATTTTTTTATAGACCCATTAAGAGGTTTCGAATCAAAAGGAGAAGTAAACACTCACTGGTAAAATCAAAGCTGAGAAGACTCTTGAGATCTCATCGAGTTTAGAGCTAAAAGAAACAAATCCAGAATGATCTCAACTCGCAAATGACAAAGGTTATCCAAAAGATTACACCACCAAAAGCAAAAGGATATGGGTATTAGTTTTAAATCAAAGTGATAATGATCAATTACCATCGAAAAATTTAGAGACAAAACTTACCATACTTCGAACACCTTTTGCACAGTCATCTCAAAAGAACAACAGTTGCTACAAGTAGAGGAGTTATACGAGTTCCGAGAGTAAAGATGAGTTTCTAACAAATATACAGAAGGGTCAAGCTCCAAAACATCAATAGAGGCCAACAACTCTCAGGGACCTCAAAAACAGAGAGAAACCAAGCTTCAGAATGACCACGAATTCAAATACCACAAATATATAGATGCTCGAAGGCTGTGAAGGCTGAAAAATAGACTGAACCGAGCTTTAGAAGTTTCAACCATGGTGGCCAAAATTTTTTTCAAATGAATGGCTTCACCCCCATGAAGAAAATCTAAAATGATGTGATCATTAGGATCAAGTGATCTTTACCACTCAAACTCAAGATATGAGTTAAATGAAACTCAACCACAGTCAGATAATCAAAGGTAGAGATGGAAAAGTACCAAGATCAATGCTCAGGGATCGATCCCCAAATTCGAAGCAAACCATCATGGTTAGATGCCATTACTATGCCAAACTCTAGGTCACAAACCCTAACCACGAGTCAAAGATCGATGGCCTGGGATTCAATGGATCAAAGATCAACAATTGGAAACTGATCAATAGAGTTCAATGCAAATCACCATGGTCACATTAACAACTACCACATTAAATGCTAGGTTAGAAAACTTAACCGAGGATCAGAAACATCAATGACATCGAATTCACAGGTACAAAGATCAACGGCCAGTTTCATCATTGATATCAAAGAAAACTCAACACAGGTTAGATTGCCACCAACAAATGCATGGAGGGGTGAGTCACCATGGGGAGGGGCCATCCCATGTCAATAATGAAATATCATTACATTAAACTTTATTAACTATAGTGCATGCTAAGAAACTGAAAATGCTGACCAAATCATACACAATGATCACCAAAAAGGTGAAGTATAACCTTATTCCAATCAAGTGTAAAAGTGGGGTGGAATACCTTATAATATTCCTAAGTCCACAAAGGTTGCTGAATGTTACATGGTGGCCCTTGTATTATTTCAAAGCACAAAATTTAATAATACCACAAGAGTGGCCAAACCGAATGAAGAAAAAGGTTCATAACCGCAAGTGGCCCCATTTGATTGTATGTGAATTGGAATGCATTTTTTCCATGTGATCACTTTAAAATAGAATAAGTGTAAACATCGAGAGAAAAGGTGGTCCTAATTAGGATTAATGTTTGGATGAATTATTTTTACAAATATTGATAAGTGTTGTAATAATTTTCTCATAGGTAGAGAGTTGTATTTCTTGCATGCTTTGAAGATAGTATAGAGAAGAAGCAATTTAGTATAGATAGAGAAGAAGACGAATTTGCATGCTCAAAGGAGGGAGACTTGCCTAGCAAGCAATTTTATTATTAGAAAATTATTCACCCATTCTTTTCTTAAAAATAGAACAGTCAACTTCAGTTTGACTGCATTGTAAACAAGGCTATTAATGCCTATTTTTAATTGCATACTCTAGTTTGTATTATCCCTTCATTTGTTATTAAATAAAGGATAAAATTAGGATGCATAGGCGAGTACTGACCTTAGTCTATTTTTAGGAAGGGTGGGAAAGTTTATTTTTCTATATATTGTGTTCCTTTGCAAAGCACATGGGCTTCTTCCCAAAGGACTTTTGGATATATGAGTACTGAAGAAAATTTTGCCATTTTTTCCCTCTGAGTGTGAAGTATTTTCTACCTTTCCAAGTTAGTGTATGTTACATTAATCTTGTGAATGCAAATTCCCTGATCAACTACCTTACCATGCTGTAAATTTCATTCCTTTCTGCTTAAGTTTTAATGTGCATATTAACTTATTAGCATTGTTGTGATCTTCCCTCAATGCAATCAAGTGTTTTTGCCCTTAGATATTCTGCAGAAAAACTATTGGTTCGTGCATCAATAATCCTTCCCAAATCAGTTGTGCATATATTTAGTCAAATACCTCATACAAATTTAGTGTATCACCTTAGTTTTATTCATTTTACGGTCATTTTTACTCTCAAAACTCCCGAAAGCAGTTTAGTATACAACAATAAGGAAGCTGGTCTTGATACTAGAGACTCACCTCAAAATAGGTATACCCACTGACGAGAGGGTTTCCATTATATCTACAAAAGAGAGAGATAATTTTTGAAGCTTAGAAAACCTACTGACCATCTCTTTATAGGGTGCACTTTTGAGAGAGAAAATGCCGGTGGGATGACGAATCAGATCTGCATGCATGTTTCAGATCTACAACATATTTACAACAAATTAAAAGTCACTTTTGGGAGAAAACTATAGCTAATCCATTGTAAAGATTTTATGATCTTTTGGTTACTCTGTAAAGTTGAATTCAGACCAATATTGCAGCATGTTCCATGCCTAAAGTGACTACAAGATCATCGGTAAGAGGGATTCCTTCTGATTTTGTTTCTTTACCTTTGAATTCTACTAGAAGGAGAAGAGTTGGTAATACTTTGCCTTATAATAGACCTAGTTTTGGTAACCCTCCTCCTAATATTCCTTCACCACGTGTCAATTTTTCTATCAATATCCCAGTTTTTCCAATGGCCCAACAACCACCTAGGAATTTTGTGCCCTTTACTAATGGCAGCCCATTAGTAATTCCAGTTTATCATGATATTCCCAACGCTGCCATGAAAAGTTTGCCATCATTTATGGGTGAAAATCAGGTTACACCAGCTGAACATATCAAAGATGTTGCAGCCCTATGTGCAGTCCATAATATCACTCATGAAGACGTAGTCCTAAGACTTTTAGCTACATCTTTTAAAGGGCAAGCCTTGCAATGGTATAGAAATTTAGAAATTGGAAGCATAGGAACTTGGGATATTTTAGGTGAAAATTTTATGAAATAGTTCCAAGACAACTCAGATCATTTGTCTCTCATTGAACAATTATCTACTATTAAAATAGCTCCTAACGAATTTATGTCTAGTTTTAATATCTATTTTGCCAGAACTTGGGAGAGAATTCCAGCAAGTGTCAAGCCTCAAGCTAATCATGCATTCCTTTATTATCTTAGAGCATTAAAATGTGATATCTCAACTATGATTTAGTCAATGGGTGGAGAGACACTCCCAATAGCTTATGATATTGCTATCCGAGTTGAAAATAGCCTTATTCAAGATGGAAAGTTAGCACCAAGGCCATCAATGCCTTTTTCAGTAGATTTAGCACCTATTCCTTAGCCTATTACAATCATAGAACCCATTTTTATAGCTCCATCAGATGATGTATTCAAAGCCTTGAAAACTATGAGAAATAAACTAACCTCAATTGAGAATAAAATTACATTACCTAGCAGACCCTACTAGGCTCCTTATCATCCCTACCAATAGAATCAACAAAATAGGTAGCCCTATCAACAAAATCAGAATTATAGGCAGCCTTACCAGCAAAGGTAGTTTGACCCAAAGGCTCCTAGTTCTTCTAATGCTTTAGTTCCAGTTAATATGGCTATAGAAGAGTGGTGTCAACCTTGCAATCAACCTCATTTAGTTGTAACTTGCCCAAATGCTTTTCTAAATCTGAATCTTGTTGCATAACCTCAATCTGAAACATTGTTTATGCCTCAAATGGAGGGTGGGCAACAAGAAACTCATGTTTAGAAAGCACCTGAATAGAATTTAGTCATTCTTAATGAGGATTTTATTATAGTCACTACTAGGACTCAAGGGAGGGTTATTGAAAATCAAAAGCAACAAAATAGGCCTATCTTGCCTACCATCACTGATAAGACAACATCTACAGTTCCAAAGTCAACTAACAACCCTATTGTTCCTCAAAAATTAGAAAGTGTCCCTATTGATAAAATTCATCAAAGACATATAAAACCTAATCCAAGAAATCATTTATACCTTAGATATCTAAGGCAATGAAGCGAGAATCGAGTTTTGGCTAATCCTACTCTAAAATAGTTGATTCTGTTTCTAAGACAGTTGCTTCTTTTAACTTGTTGATGTAATGAAAAATCATAATGTTAACATCTCAATGTGGGACACTCTAAGTATTCTTGGAAAAAATATTTACTTTCTCATGAACTAGCTAAGTGTAGATATCTTCAAACACAACGAGAGAAGGAAGTTGTGAAAATAGACATGGTCTTGGAGCGTTTGAGCAAGACCATATTAAAGAAGTTAAGTGGATGGTTGAAAGTTCGAATGCTCATGACCTCAAGAAACCACAACCATTTTATTTATCATTGATTATTGGAGAACATTTAGTTCATAATTGCATGGTGGACGGTGGCGCAAAGTAGCACAGTTATCCAAAAGCGATTACAAAAAAATTAGGCTTGCGGTATGAGCCTATAGAAAAGTGAGTGTCGTACACTTGATGGAACTACAAATAACATGGTTGGTATAATCAAAAATTTGGAGGTGAATTTACATTCTTGCCTAAATGTTTCTATTCTGCAGAAGACATTCTTGTTTTGGATCTACCTCCATACTTTTCCTTGTGCTTATCTAGAAATTTCACAAGCGAAAATAGGAGGTTATCTCTCTTGATTGGTCCTTATTTTTTACTACATGTTATGGAACTAAGGCTACTATCAATTAAGAACCATTGGATAGATTCCATATTGAGCCTCATACTCCAATTGCAGTAGCTAATTACTCATCTTTAGAGAAATCTGATTTTGATGATGTAGCTCGGAGTTTGAGCATTAGATGGTGTTTCTAGCTTTGTTTATGGATGAAAAGATAGTTGAAGAACACACTCATGATCCTTTTAATGAGGTTAAAGAACATATTGTTGGTGTGTATTTGATGCATGAAGAAAATACACCACTTCCCTCACTATCTATAATAGATGATTCAATGAAGGGATTTGGAAGCTTCATTTTGATAGAGCTAAGAACAAGAAAGGATAGGGAGTAGGTTTGATGCTCACTTCCATGAAAAATGAAAGGTATTTTGAGCTTTGAGTCTCAATTTACATGCACTTGTAATGTGGTTGAATAAGAAGAATTAATTCATGGCTTACTTTGGGTTAGAAGAGAGTAGGCACATTACAAATCTTTGGTGATTACGAGTTAGTTATCAATCAAGTAAAAAAATTTAATGTTTGTAAGAATCCACTAATGAAGTCTTACAAACATAGAGTTTCAGACTTAATGGAGGATTTTGAAGCTATTAATATACAATCTATTCTGAGATCCGAAAACAAGCATGCGAGATAGACTTGCATCGATTAGTGCTAGTTTCAAAGTGCTGCAACAGATGGAAAACAATAAAATTCAGCCTCATATTAAGCTATTTATTAGGCCTTCTATACCACGATAGTGAATCAAATTGCCAAGTTTTTGAAAGTGATGATGATCAAATCTATAGGTTTTGTAGTAAGAAGCTGAATTTTCTGCAGCTAATCAAGATAAGTTACAACATTTATATGGTGATCAATTTGTTCGATTAAAGACAAATAAATTACCTCGAGGTCTAGTCACATTGGAATACATCTTCAACATTGACAATTAGTTAAGAAAAGATAAAACTAAGTTGTCAACACATGCTGATAATTTTGAAGAGATTTCAATTAATGAGGGGAAGAATTTACTTCTTGGAAAGGTATGTTCCTTAACCAAAAGTAGTCATTTCTTGGAAATACCAAGACACGAAAGGGTTTGATCCCAATCTAGCACAACATACAATCGAGTTACATCCAAATGTTAAGCATGTAAGACAGAAATAGAGGCTTGCAAATCTAATAATAAAATCTTTGATGAGGAAAGAACTATCTAAATTGATTGAATTAGGATTATCTTTCTAGTTAAGCATTCCGGTTGGGTAGCCAATCTTGTTCTGTTAGGAAGAAGAATGGTGAAATTAGACTATAGCCAATATTGTTCATGTTAGGAAGAAGAATGGTGAAATTAGACTATGTGTAGACTTGAGAGATCTTAATAAAAGCTTCATTAAAAGATCATTAACCACTTTCGAATATGCATCGATTTTGAGAGCGGTCTCAATTTCAGATAGATTATCTCTTCTAGATGGTTGTAGTGGCTATAATAAAATTTTAGTCTAAGAAGAAGATAGATATAAAACATCTTTTACCACCAAGTGGGGTACCTATGCTTACAAAATAATGTCTTTTGGTCTTTCAAATTCTAGTGCAATGTTTTAACGTGTCTGATGGACATGGCTTTTGTAGCTTATTAAATAAATGTATCCCTATCTATTTAGATGATGTGACTATATTTTCAAAGGATTCTAAAGAACATCTAATGCATTTAAGGAGACTTTTCAAGCATTTGTGCGGGTAGTTTGGAATATCTTTGAATCCCAAGAAGTTGATCTTTTCAATACATCAAGGTAAATTACTTGGCCATATTGTTTCTAAGAAAGGTTTAGAAATTGATCCTTTCAAAATAAAAGCTATATCACATCTATCATTGCCTCATCATATGAAGGCATTGCAAAGTTTTATTGTAAAAATTAATTTTTTAGAAGATTTTTCCAAATTTTTCAGCATTGGTTAAACGTTAATAGGTATGTTAAAGAAAGAAAAACTTTCTCTTGGACTAATGAAAGAAGGGAAGGTTTTCAAGAAATAAAATCACCTATCTCTAGAGGCTTATACTCTTGCACATCTAAATTTTAGTACATATTTTACAATGTATGCACTTGCGAGGAGAGTGAAACAATCTCGGTAGTTTTGACTCAGGTTAATGATGAAAATATTGAGTAGCCAATTGCTTTCTTTGAAAGAGTTTGCATAATTACAAAACAAGGTACAACATTTCTTGAAAAACAAGTACTTTCGGTGAGTCGGAGGACTAAATAATTTTAAGTACATGCTTTCAAACAATAAAATTCACATTCTTGTTTCTCATCCAAGTTTGAAATCTTTCCTTTTAAATAAAGAGTTGAATGAGAAAAGAGCAGGCTAAATAACGAAGGTTATGGAATATGATGTTGATATCTAGGTTGCTAAGATGGTTCGAGGTAAAGGTTTATGTGAACATATAATTGCTAATATGGAAAAACAAAAAGCTATGGAACCTGAAGATTCAGAACAACATACTAAAATTGTGTATCAACAATCAAATATCATGGTCCAACCAGAAAATCAGCAACCTAAACTTGCTCAAGAGATCCAAGAATCAAGGTAGATGACTAATTGGTTAACTACTTATAGCATGGCACCTATCCAGAAGGTATGGATAAGAATAAATGAAGATATTTCAGATTACAAGCTATTCCTTATCTTTTTGTTGATGGTGTGTTGTTCAAAAGGGATATAAATGGGATCTTGTTGTGATGTGTTGATTATGATAAAATTCAGAAAATATTATTAGAATTCCATGAAGGACCTACAGGAGGTCACTTCTCAGCACGTACTACAACTTTAAAAATTATGAAATCAGGTTACTATTGGCCTAGCATATTCAAAGACTATTTTGAATGGATTAGAAAGTGTAATAAATGTGCTTTCTTTGTTGGAAAAGAATGTCTTTCTTTGTTAACTTTGTAGCCTATTTTCTTTGATTAGCCTTTTCTATAGTGGGGTCTTGACTTTATTGGCATGATAAACCCACCTTTCACAATGACATAAGTGGATTTTAATTGCTATAGATTATTTTACATGATGGACTAAAGTAGTAGCCTTGAAAGATGCTAACGAAGCTTCGATACTATCCTTTTATGAAGGAATAATTTGTAGATTTGGTGTTCCAGTAACTATCATATAAGATAATGCTTTAGCATTCCTTGGTGCAAAGGTAAAATATATCTAAGTTCTTCATCTAATTATTACCCACAAGGTAATGGTTTAGCTGAAATTACTAACAAGAACCTGTTAAGAATCATCAGAAGGACACTCAAGGATAATCAAAGAGCTTGGCATCTGATGTTGAATTCCACACTTTGGGCTGACAGAGTACACAAATTGGAGAACTTTAAGGACAAACAGGGTGAGACCAAATCGATCACCAATAGGTTGTCTATCATAAATATGTCTTCTCACCTTAAACTCATATATAGTTGGGGCATAGATCCTTAGGTGCAATTGGAATTATACCAAAACCTTGGCAGATTAAGGGGTTAACTTGTGGGTAGAAATTGTACATAACTCTTAGAAAATGTAATTGTATTTAAAATAAGTTGACTTAAGAGAAGTGTAGAAAAAAATGGGTATCATTACCCCATGTGCCCAGTTGCCCTTTTGTACCCTAGTGAGTGGCCCAAAACAAAACAAAGGTAGTTTTCCTATGATATTCCTATGATTGATCTCTTGGTGGGATTAAATTACACAAGTGGATGTCTTGGTTGCAACATGCATTAACACTGCAGTGTATAAGAGAAAATAATTGGGTTGTCTCGTGTTGGGTTACACTCCTTGTAGTAGTGAATCCATTAGTGAAAAGTATGTGTTATTTTGTTTACAAATGTTATAAAATGATGCTAATAATGAGACCATAGTGCAATGTAAGAGTAAATCATATAAGAGTAAAACAATATTTGAGGTTAGGAATAATGTCACTCTTGGAGTCCTTATAACTCAATTAGACATTTACTTATGTTAAAGAGAATATGAATTTCCTTGGTGAGAGAAAACTTTGAGAAAACAAAAGAAATACTTCTTCAAAATGTTAGACAGTACTATTATAAAAATTCACCCTCGAGGTAACTTTGTATAACCCGCATCATTTCTCCGGACTTGAGAGAGAAAAATTAGTTCAAGGAAAAAAATCAAGTAATGGAGGTCCCTTTGGCTTCACTCTAACTTCCCCATCGAAGGGAAAAATCAAAAAAGTTAGAAAAAATTAAAAAAATCCAAAAAAAAATTCTTCAACTAGTGTATTACGGAAGAATTGGATATTTTCATTTGAAGCCGCACGAGTTGAGTTACGAAATTTGGGACCCAAAAACTCAATTTTCCCAAAGTGTTCGAAAATAGTGAAAATTGGCAAATTCAAAAAAATGGGCTCGAGCGGTTCGTGGGATGAAGGGACAAAGGGACCGACAAAGGTGAAATGGCCAATTTGCAAAGGAATCGGTTAAATCAAGTTTTTCTTTTCCAAGCCGCACATGTTCACGAGAGGCGTCTAGGATCCGAAAATCCAAAAAGTCAAAGTCAAAGGGAAATTGGCAAAATCAGAACTTTTTGTCCCACATGGTCCGCTAAACAGGTTGGGAAATGTGGAACCCAAACTTGAAATCACCGAAAGTAAGGGAGATGTGGTAAAGGCAGAGGTCAATGTCCCTTACGGCCTAGTCAACATTGGGACAACGGGGACAAAAGGGCCCAAAATAGCGAAATGCCCACATGAAAAGGAAAAAATGCAAATCTGATTTTGAACTTCAAACAGCCATAAAGTTTTCCCTCGAGCTCCAATTTTAATGAAATTTTACTTTCTAGAATGAGCATGACGTTAATCAAATGCTCATTCCCATAAAATGATGAAATGTCGGCATAACCAAAACAACCTGTATACACTCGAGAAGGTCATAACTTTTTATTTTTAATGAAAATGCACCAAATTGGTCTTGTTGGAATCATGGTTTCAAGAAAAATGCACATAGTTCAATCAATCTATAATTTGATGATGAATTTTGGAGATTTTTAGAAAACGTGCTCGAGTCGAACAATAGTTTTATTTGGTAGTTGGAATGCATTCAATGAAGCATGGGCTAGCATATTTCACTGCTATAAGTTATGGGACAGTATGTGGGGCCTTTTACAAGAAACATAACATCATTTCACTTCATTTAATACCTCTTGAAAGTGGTGGGAAGTTAGATTTTGGGATTTTCATTTTCCTTTTCTCTCTCTCCTTTTCAGAATGCTATAAATAAGAGTGTTGGGCTGCTTGTAAAAATATATTTTTAAGTAGAAAAATTTTGTCTATTTTTTTTTATGAGGCCAATATGTTGCGGTCCCTTGTAGTGGACTCCTTAAAGTGTAATCCAGGCCATTATTCTATAATAGATTGAAATGTGTATATCAATGAAAGCAATAGATACAATTTTGTGGATTTCTCTTCTCGTGTTGTGTTTTTTGCATTCGTCTTTCCCCTTCAATTGCAATGCATGTATATTATGTCTATCTTATACTATTGCATGGATTCATTATCATTTTGTGTTCATGAAATATTGTTGTGAATACGGTTGCTAGATTGTGGAGAATTGTTATCACCCCTTCTAGTATGAACTTTCCTTCTATTTTTTCACACATTGGATATTATTCTCACACCCTTCTTTTCTTTTGTATCAGCACTATAGTGTAGGATTTATTTTCATGCACTCTGTCTCCTTGGTCCTTGGAAAGCTAGATTATGACAAGATAGTTTTCTTGTATTATAGTAGATTGTGTTAGGTAGTTAAGGAACAAGAACCAACTTGCTCTAGAGGTCTATATCAAGTAGTGAGTCCCACTGACTTGGAGATGGTACCCATGTTATCCAATCACAATGTGAACTCAAGCAAACACCCTTGTACAAAGCATAAGGTGTTTTCATTTGGAGATAATAGGTAATTTCATAACTCTTCATGTCTTAAAGTGATGCCAAACAAAGAGACCTAAGAAAGAATGTAAATGAAATGAGAAACAAGATTATATGTGATAATGGTTTATGAAATTTTTTTATCTTGAATTCATTATGGTAAATTTAAGATTTGAATTTTTTTAAGAATGGATACAAATTGCTTTTGGTGGGACTAGGAATTTGAGCCATTATAGAGTCCACTAAAAATAAAATAAAACAAAATTATGTCACTTAAATGCTTAATTGAATCAAAATAAATTTTGAACTAAAACAACCATAGTAAGAGAATAATTGTGCTTCTAATGGAAGGAAGTTTATTGTTATCAAATTTTCCCTCATGAAAAGTTTGATCAAACAAGACCTTCCACACAAGATAAATGAAGAGGTCGGTTTAGTCATGTGAGCCCACATTTCAAATCTAACAATCATGTTACAAGAAGCCTCAGCTATGGAAATGGAATATTGGATAATTAATGGTCAATGGAAATGTTAAAGAAGATCAAAGCTCTAGTGAAAAAATGCAGAAAAGATTGAAGTTTTTAGGCTTCAAATTTTTGGGGATCTCATGCAAAAGCATGAAGGTTGGAAAAAATGAAAAAGCTAACTTAGTAAGAAAAACAACAGAGCCAGTGGAAGCCTCCACATGTCTCTTCGGCTCACTTTAGGTATGATGCTTAAAAGAAACATTCCCAAACAAGTGCAGGATCTACACGTGGCCAAAGCTCAAGAAAGTTACTGTTATCACAAAATCACAACACCCTTTTTGGTTTATTCAAGTGCATATACTTGAACTCATGGTGTGATTGGATAACAAGGGTACTATCTGCAAGTTGTGGGACTTGCTACTTGAGATAGACCTCCAGAGAAAGCTGGTTCTTGCTCCTAAACTACCTGCCACAATCTACTCTAATGCAGGGAAAACTAACTATTCTAATCTAAATTTCCAAGGGACCAGTGAGAGGGAATGCATAAAATGAAATCCTACACTAAAGTGGTGATACACCAGAAAAGGAGGGTGTGAGAGTAGTCTCCAAATGCGTGAAATATAGAAGCAAAGTGCACACTAGAAGAGGTGATGACAGTTCTCCATAATCTAGCAAAATGCATTCACAACAATATTTAAAACATACAAAATGATAATGGATCCCTGCATGAACATAATAATAGACACAATATTATTGTAAAGAAGAGGTTGAAGGGGCAAGAAGAATGCAAGAAAACACAGCAAGGGAAGATACATCCACAAACTTATATTTTATTGCTTCATAATATGCACAGTTCAATCTATTACAAGATGAGGGCCTGGATCACCATGCAAGGAGTCCACAACAAGGGCCTACAACACATTGGCTTCACAAAGCAATTTTGATAGAGCTTTGCTACAAAAACTACCTCCCATTACAATGAGCCCATCACTCCAATTTATAGAAAAAATGAGAAGAGAGAGAGAAGGAAAATGGAAATCCCGAAATTTGTCCTTCAACCACTTGTAAGAGGCATTAAATGGAGTAAAATGATTATATATTACTTGAAAAAGGCTCCCCATACTATCCCAGGTGCTGCAGCAGAGAAAGAATGATGACCATGCCTCTTAATTGCACTCCCAACCACCAAATAAAACACTATTATGAACACGAGACACGTTTTCTTAAAAATATCAATCAATATCTCATCAAATCCAGAATTTCTTGATTTCTATGCATCAGGATCGGAGCCACGATTCCAACGGTACCAATTTTGTGTGATTTCATTGAGAAATGCAAAAGTTATGGCCTTCTGAGTGCGGGTAGCTATTTTGGGTCTAGCAGGCGTTTTCTGTCATTTGACGGGAATGAGCATTAACTGAATGGATCTGAATATGTTTCTCTTAATTAAATATGGTGCTGAATATTTTCTATCGTGCTCATTCGAGAAAGTCCAATTTTGTGAAAATCGAGTTCGGAATCAAAAGTTATACTTTGTTTGAATTTTCACGGGTCAACGTTTACTTTTTTCTTTGCCTTGGCCGATTCGGCTTTTCGCGTCCACGCATACCTTTTCATGGCTGTCCCGAGACAAAAATCTCCTACTTGGCCAATTCAGGCTTCCTTGTTCCTATTTGCGGTGAAGACACATGGCAAGATTCCATTCGCTCTCGGCTCTTTGACTTTTTGTGTCCCACGCGTACTTTTGGCCCAGATGTCCCAAACTGTCTCAGATGAAAGTCTCCTGTTTCGGCCGAATCGGCCGGTTCGCGTCCTCCGTGTACTTTTGTCCCAACTGTCCCGCGGACTTCCTGAGACAAATATCTCTGAACCACCCAAAATGGGTATGCAGTCGGTGAATCGGTGGTTCGCATCCGTGTGTACTTTTGGCCCAGTTGTCCCAAACCACGTGAAACAAAAGACTTAGGCAATTTTTTCCATCTTTCGACCGATTCAGCTTTTCACGTCCCACCATCGCCAACTATCTTGCTTGGAGACCGCCTAGACTAGGACTTAGCCGATTTTCATGCCTTTTTGGCCCCAAGCTTGGTACGACGAACCTTAGTTCAACCCGAACTGGTACGACCCGAGCCCTTCAGACCCGAAATGCCTCAAAACAGTCCTGAAACCTTATTTTTGCATTTTTTCCATTTTCTCAACCTGTTGGGATTTCTTGAGGGTGAATTTTAGATACTTGATTACACCTGACCATTGAAAATTCTAATCATAGGAAGCAGCCAACAATGACCTCCATGTGCCTCATCAATGCAACTTCAATGGTAAAATCCAAAGGTTAGTTCTCAAATGAGCATAGGCTCTCCACGTGTGAGCCCGAGAAAGTCACTCCACCATTGAAAATTCTAAGCATGGGAAGAGCCAGGAAGCGTCCATGTGCCTCATCAATGTAACTTCAATGGTAAAATCAAAATGATGGTCCCAATCAGTGAAGGATCTCCACATGGCAAGAGCTCGAGAAAGTTGACTTTGGCCATTGAAAATTCTAAGCATGGGAAGAGCTAGCGGAAGCATCCACATGCCTCATCAATACAACTTCAGTGGTAAAATCCAAAGGATGGTCCTCAATTGAGCGTAGGTCCTCCACATGTCTAGGGTCAATCAATGTTTCTCCTAAATAGTATGGAATTAGCCAAAACACAAAGAAAGCAAAGCAGTTTCACAAACAATGCCGGGTGTCCAACCCTCGCTACTTCAAGAGGTGAAAGGAGGGGTTAGAGTCTTTGAAGCCCACTAGGTTTCCACATGGAGCTAGCTACAAGGTACCACCTGAAAGTGGGTTTTGACATTATATGTAGTGGGGCCCTTTACTCACCCAAAGGATGAAGCAACATGTTTGCGGACAGTGCCAAGTGTCGGCACGTTACATTCCCATGACTCTAAAAGGATACAAAAATGTTAAGAATGAGTGGGGCTTCCACGCGGATCTTGCATAGATAGACTCCAAACCTAAAGTAGATTGGAAAATATTGGTGGAAGTTAAATTCAATAAAAAAATCATGAAGCCAACCGTGAATTTTAAATGCTTAGATATTTTAAAATATTGTTAGATCTCGTGAGGAATGCTCAATGCTAACCTTTAGATGATCATAAATTTCAACTAGAAGATCATATTTGATAAAGAGGAATTTTTGGAAATCCCTTGACATATACTACTCAACTACAATGTTGTATATCTTTAAATTAGTGGAACTAGGTTCTTAAAGGGAAAAAATATAGTCCACCATTTTCAAGGCTATTAGGTTTTCACCTAGAACCGTAATGAAATATGGGCTTCCTTTCTTTACACCCATAAGTAGGATTTGATTTCTTCTCTCCTTTCTCTCACATATTCTTGATAAATATTGTAAGGAGGGGCACTTTTTGGGGGAAAATTTTGCTTCACACCCTCTCTTCTTCCTTGTCTGCAAGTGAAGTTCGTGGAGTTGTAATGAAATTCTCTTCCTCTTTTCTATTATAATGCACTATATAAATTTTGGAGCAATAAGAAAAGTCTATAGATGATTTCAACCAACTCTTTTGTTCATTGCATCCTCTTGATCTCTCATTACATTTATTGGTTAGCTGTGCATTTGATTGTATTGCATTTCTATGGTTTTGTTTAATTACAAAGTAAATTGTTCAACATTCCTTTGGTGCATCACCTCTGCTAGTTAGGTTTATTTTCTTGTATCTTCTTAACCCTATCTCCTTGGAAAATTAGAGTAGATTTTAGAGTAGACCCTCTACAAATTGTATGTGTGCACCTGAACAAAGGAATAGGAACCAACCTTCATCCAGAGAGCTTTCTTGATTGCAAAGTCCCACACTTTGGGAAAAGCTCCATGTTATACAATCACACTAACGACCTCAACCCATTGAGTTGGAAACATTAGGGGTGTTTCAATTACATATCTCAACAATCAATTTGGAGAAACAGGGGATAATCTATTGTTATTGGAGCAATTGACAAAAAATCAAGAGGGCTCCTAATGAGCAGTTGACCAATTTCAAATTCAAATTTCAGAGGACATGGGATAGGATTCCATTAGCCATGAGACCAACAACTGAAGGTGCTTTCTTATACTTCCTTAAAGCTTTAAATTTTGATATTTCCATGATGATTCAATCTATGGGAGGTATAACTTTACCTGCAGCCTATAACATTGCTATTAGAGCTGAAAATTGTTTAATTCAAGCTGGTAAACTTGCACCTAGGCCACCTATGCCTCTATATCAAGAACTAGGAACTCTAAGCACTAGTCAAGAGCCCACATTAGCTCCCATTCCTGCCCCAAGAAATTAGAATTCAACTGAATCTTCTACCTCATCTTCTAGCACCTCAAGCGAGCTCCAAGAAGTCATGAAGAAATTACAGAACTTAGGTAATGAGTTAGTGACACTTAAGAGGCAGCAAGCTCAAAATTTCAGATCGTATCAGCCTCAAACTCAACCCAATAGACCTCTATATCAGCCCAATAGGCCACCCATTCAAGCTACAAATCAGAACCAAGTAAATTCTCCTGCTAATAGAACATTTCATCCATACAATCCTAATGTCGCATCCATATCTAGGGCCTTGGTACTAGTGAAAAATAACATGGACTAGGAATATGATTGGTGTTTTCCATGCAATCAATCTCATAACCAATCAACATGTTTCAATGGTGCTTTGAATCAAGCTCTTATGATCACAACAATGGGTATAGAACAAGAGATAATCTAGGAAGGAAATCAATAATAGGATGTAACTCAACAAGAGGCACCTCCCAAGGAGACCACACTTATCATTTGGTAGGCTAAAGATTTATGTGGTATTAATCAAACCCTTTCTCAAAGTGTAACAACTAATACATGGTCCCAAAAAATAAATATTGGAGAAGGAAATTCATCAAATTGAAATGATCTACGGCCTCCTATTACTCCACAAGGTGTTAACAATCAAAGTGCATATCTCAATGTGCAAGCTCAACCCAAGCCAACAACCCATGTGCAAGAGAAGAATGTGCAGAGTATGGAGCAGTAGAAGGATAGCTCATCTCCATTTAAAATCATTGAGAAGATGACTAAAATGAATGTAAACATCTTGATGTGGGATTCATTAGCTATCCCGAGACAAAGAGACCTATTGTAAGCTACTATGGAAGATTGGTCGAAGCATCAAAGCATTCACCCAATCAACATGAAAAATTACTTACCAATGTAGCTCATCGGGGAAGGAATCCATGGAGGTGACTAAGGTAAGAATTTGAATTCCCCTCCATTCTATATCTCATTAATAATAGGAGATAAGTTAGTGCATAATTACATGATTTATTTGAGAGAAAGTAGCTTAGTGATGCTAAAGAAAATAGCAGATCAATTGGGTCTAAAGTATGATCCAGTGCTGAAATGAGTAGTGTAACTAGATGGGATAGTAGTACAAATGGTTGGGGTCATCAAATGTTTAAGAATAACACTACTTGCATGTCAAAATGTCATAGTCTTGCAAGATGTGTCTGTAATTGAACTCACACCAATATTTGCACTATTTTTGTCAAGATACTTCACTACTAAAATTAGTGGATATCTATCAAAGCACATTAGTCACAAATGTTATTGAGAATAAGGTATTGAGCCAAGGCAACCATCAGGTCATAACCAATTGCAAACCTTCACATTCAGCCTCATGTGTGAAGTCCTATCAATGTAAATTACTCATCCTTCAATTAGGAGGAGTGTTTAACTAATCTAGAAGAATATACCAAAGTTGGATGCATTCTAGTCTTGAATCTTGATGAATGGGAGAACAAAAGGCTGGAATTTGATCCATACAAGGAGATAGAAGAAGTTGGGTTAGGAGTTTATTGTTTGCATGAGAGAATAACCCTCTCAAGCTAGCATCACCAAGCTAGACCGCAAGGATTATAATTTAGTATCAAAATTATTCTTTGATGTCTTTAGAAGTAGACAAGGTGCATGAGGAGGAACTATGCTTGTTTGGCCTCATTTTTAGTTTCTAATTTGCTTGTTCAAACAACACGGAAAAATTACTCATGGATTGCATTTAGTTTCTAATTTTCTTGTTGGTGATAATGACTGATAAGTCAGATGACAAAATACAAGAATGATTCATTGAATAACTACAAGAATTGGGTATGGGATCTCATTGAAGATTTTAAATATTTTGGTATCAATTCCATCACAAGAAACAATAATGAAGAAACATATGGAATGGAAGTGATTGGGGCTGCATTTGATGTTGTGGAAATTATAAAAAATGAGAAACCCTAGCCTCATATCAAAGTGGTTGCAAGGCTAGCTTTTCTAGACAACAACAGAAGTTGGCAAGTCTTCAAGAATGATCAAAAATTGTTAATTTTCTAAAGAAGAAGCTAAGTTCTCCACCGAAAAACAAGAAAAGTTGGAAGAACAGTATGGTAACCAAGTGGTACAACTGAGAACCAACAAATTACCAAAGGGCCTTGTAACTTTGGAGTCAATCTTCAACCCAAATGATCAGTTCTAGAAAAAGAAAGAAAACATTCAGGTAAAGGATGAAGATTCAGAGCCCATTTTAGTAGTGAAGGCAAGACATTACAAATTTACAGGTAAATACACAACAAGAAAAATCTTAATTCATTTAACTTTTTCAAGAATTCTGGATGTCTTTTCTTGGAGCTATGAGGAGCTATGATGATTTAATTCAAAGTAGGAAAAACATAACATAGAACTGGATCAAGATGCTAAGCTCATCAGGAAGAAGAAAATACCATTCAACCCACACATCGAGCCTCTTATGAATAAAGAGCTAAACAAGCTAATAGAGGAAATCATTATATTTCCAATTAGGCACTCATTCTAGTTTGCCAACTTGGTCTCGAGTCAGGAAGAAGAATAGAGAAATAATGTTATGTGTGGAATTAGAGACTTGAATAAGGTATATCTCAAAGACCATTATCCACTCCCTTCAATGGAACAAATCTTGTAAGTGGTATCCGGCTCAAAAATATTTCCCTCCTTAATGGCTACTTAGGGTATAATGAGATAAAGGTAAAGGAAGATGACCAATTCAAATAGGCTTTCAACTGCTAAGTAGGCCACTAGTTTAATGATGCAATCATTTACCCCTAGGTAATTGAATGCATGAGATTTAGAATACTAAATCTCGAGTGAATAAATGAATTAAAGAACCCATGAAAATAGTGTTAAACTATTATTTAAGGTAAGCGATGGTAGTTAGGGAACTATTTTTGGCCAAGGGATAATTGGTGTTGGTTAAGAAGAATAAGTCCAAAGTTACAAAAACTAGCTTTGATCTTTTCTAGTTTTTGTGTGATCATGATTTTCATTCCGGGTCTTAAGTGGAGAATGGATCTTAGATAAGTAGGAGTGTTGTTAAGGAGGTAATAGGGCATTAATTTTTGGGATTATACTAAGTCCCGTTTGGTTAAGGTGAGTTGGGACTTAGTCTTTGTAAATTAATGAGGTGAGAATAGGTCTTGGGTGAGGTAGAGACGTGAGGTGGCTTAGGTGAGATTGAAGGATGAGGTATATAATTAGCATAATTAGGGTAATTAAATTAATTATAATTTGTGGAAAGGGGTAATGTCTAGGCATAGTGTGAATTTAATTGATTAAAGTGTGCTAGAGGGATTATGAACAAAATTTGGTGTCCACATTTACCACTTTTTGTTGCTTAGCTTTGTTTGAAGTCCTAATACAAGTGTTTCACATTCGGCCATATTATTTGTTTTGGTTTTATAGTGCATTGAGGCTATCCAAGACAAGATCTCCGCTATCCAACATCCCTTGGATGAAACTTTTAAATGTTACATAATTACCATCGTTATGACATTTAACATGGTGATATTTTCTGTAATCGTGCTCCATGTACTATGTAGGCACAAGACATGAAGGATAAAAAATAGTATGTGGTTTGATGGGTGGAAGAGTTATGGCTCCTAATTATAGAAGATTATCTAAAACTAAGGAGTATGGCTCTCCTATGGGATTATATCATCATTGTTCACAACTATATTGTAAGTTCGAACACTAGAGACAATAAAAGATAGTTTTGGTTTGTTAGATGGATGAGATGGACCTGCCTTCAGGACTAACATGTTGGTGGATACTTTGGGTTTTGAATGATTAGTTTTTTTTTGGAAGAATAATAAGAGTTATTTTATTTGAAAGGATAAGTCTTTTTGTGTAATTGTAATGAACTTATTGTCAATAACACACATTTCAAGCTTCAGAGCCATTGTGAACACCTCATAGAATGTTTAGAAGGTTTGAACTTGGAGATTTGGAGAGATATGTCTGGCACAAGCTCTAGTAAACAAATCTATTAGTTCATTTTGAGGCAATTGGAAATTGAGTTCCTTAATAAAGTTCCACCAACATGCAAAACAATTAGCGATAAACTTATCTTCATATTGGCGTATCAAATACAAGTCGGTAATGGTAACCTTCTTGACAAAGTTGATGGAGAAATGATCAAGAAAGGCATGGGATAATTGATTAGATATTAAGATAGAGTGCCTAGGTAAAGCACTATACAAGTCTAAGGTAGGTCTTGTCAAGGACATTGAGAAAGTTCAAAAAATCAAGGCTTTAACATGGGAAATACGATAACATACATGTTAAAGAGATCGTAAGTGATGCTGCAGATCCTCTTTACCATTAAATCGGTTAAAATTTGGCATTTCCCAAGGTTTGAGGTAAGGATGAATTGGAATATAAGGGTGAATACGCTTGTTAAAAATCTCATCGTAAGTCAAATAATTACATGAAATAGATACAGACACTTCCAAGGTTTGTATCTTATCCATCATCATTTTTATGGGGTCGGTCATAGGATTAGATGAAGGAGCATCTCCTATGGTGTAAGGAGGTAAATAAGATGAATAAGAAATGGACGACCCTCTAGTGTGTGGTGGATCCCGGTAAGTAAACTATGATGGGGGATGTAGGAAAGAATAGATGTTGAAGGAAAGTACCTAAATAAGAACTAGAAGTAATAGGCGCTTGTTGAGAAAAATGTGTAGGTAGGAGGGGATTGCATAAAATCCATTGTGGAGATAGGTGGTAGAGACTGTGGAATGGAAAGAATTATGTTCTAGAAGGGCACGTATGAGTAAGCTGAAACTAAAGGTAGTTAGGAAGCCATGGGTATATAAGAAGTGGATGATATAGGTATCCCTACACTAAGGTTAGTAGATGATGGAGTGATGGACATCGTAGGGGATACATACATCAAAGGTGTGATAGATGTCATAGGTGTGACAAATAATGAAGATGAGGGGTTAATCGAGAAGCAACATGCTTTATGAGGTGTAAGTGAGTAATGCTACGCTGGTATTAGCGAGAAATGGAGATGGGGGAAATAGCAGAGGAATGGATACATGCATCCTATATATAAGGTTTCTTCACGAGTCACGAGTAGATGAGTGGGAAAGGTAATGTTTCAAGGATGCGGGATTATGATCAAGGAGTTTTTCAAACTCCACGTCACCAATGTGTATAGAGATAGAAGAAATGGGATCCATAGGTGAAGAAATGGAAGACAACGAAGGACTAGGTTGTAATAGTTGGTGGCTAACATGAAAAACTAGAGTATTGACTTGTCTATGAGTCAAACCCATGTGAATAGTGGTTGGGTAGGTTATTTTATATCTATAAATGGTACACAAACATAGAAACCGAAGATAGAAGGGACCTAGTGAATACGGAAATTAGTCGATGTTTTGATAAGAAAACCAAAACACCGAGACCAATGTAGATTGGCTAATTGATGCAGTCACTAAACAAATGTCATTTATTGTGAATAAATGGAAGATTTATAAATCTAGAGATGAAGAATGTAAATTGGGTGGACTCTGATCTCTATTGATGGTAACAGAGACTCATAAATGTTATAAATGGTAGAAAAATGTCACTCAAAAATTTATGGATGTGAATTGAAAACTATTTTTGGACAAATAACCAAAACAACGAGAGAAACAATGGCGGTTAGTCAACCAATGCTGATGTGAAGAGGTAAATGATGTCGGTCCATTGATCAATGCCGATTACTATGGAATTTGAGAAGATGAAAATTTGAATTTTTAGGTGATTAAGTCAAATGAAAAACTAACCCTTGAGAAAATTAGTATGGTAGTGATGAGTCCTAACACACCCAATATGAATTGAAATATACCAGTTATGATGATGGGGCATGAAGGATAAGAAAAATAAGAAGAAACGATGTCACTCCTCAAAAAACAATTTTAAAATTCAAAAGGTAACAAAAATGCCAATCCTATTCTTCATATTTTAATGTTATGTGGCTTATGGCATTCTAAACTGAATATGAGTAGAATATAGTTTTTGGTCAATGAGGGTACCCTATAAGTAGTCTATGGCTGGTTTTAGGTGTATTTTGGTTAATTGTCCCCAATATATACTTCACAGTATGTGAGGTCATAATATAATATGATTACTAACCAAAACAACAACTGGATCCACCATCAATCCAATTATTAATCATTTTCACAAAATACTAGAGAAGGAATGGATTACAACATATAAGTGTGTCCCACTTGGTGGAAAAAAATATTTTAAAATATGACCAATAAATAAATATTTAAAAATACACTAAAAACTTTTAAAAAGTAGGTAAATTTTATATTCCTGCACCTTGGTATTTATAATCTCTTAAAAATACATTTTTGTTAATTTAATATGTGTTTGGTCATGTTTTGGTTGTCGGACAATTTTTTTGAAAGTACAAAAACTATAAAAAATTGGAACACGGTTATATTCTTTGACACGAAGATGTTTAAGAAATGAGTAAATTGTTTAAGTGATCTGGATAGGGGTGTGTGTGCACAAAGTGTGTACTACGATTATTTCCCACCAACCATCAACTACAAATGACTTACAGTATATAGATTGCAAATAAATTTTGGCGATCTAATGAAATAATATATACAAATTTTAAAACCCAAATTGATAATGAAATTTGATGAAGCAAATAAGTAATAGGTAAAGAAAATTATCTTTCACTAAATGCAAGTGCAAAACAAAGGAAAAATATTCCTTTTAAACACCAAATGAAGAATGTCTTTTAAACAAGTAGAAGAAGAGAAGATTAACCATACAAAATTTAATGTGAAATTTTTAGAAAGAAATAAACACACAGTTTCCTATATGAAGAAATGCGAAACCCCAAAAAGGGGTCCCCTTTGGGTGTGGAAAAATGTTTCACCTGAAATTATGAGACAAAATAGATAAAGGTAATGGGATTAGGAGGAATACTTGTGAATAGACCGAAGAAACTTGTGCACGTTGTAGAATTTGATCAAACCGAATGTGAAAGCTTCCTTTTTGTCTAGGAGGAACTACCTACAAAAAAAAACAAGACCACAAGAGAGTTAAACAATATATGGTAGTGGAGTGCCTAACGATTTCTAGTTTGTGGAAGTGTGATACTTCACAGATGGTTGCCAATCCACTATTTTACCAAATTAATAAAAAATACATGTGAGAAATAAAGGTCCTATTTCTAACACTTTGATTTAGATTTCTCAAAACTTTATCTACACATTATATTAAGCCAAATATTGAAATAAAAAACTAATCTAGCATTCAAGAGGCATATAGTTCTAGTTAGAGAAGGTCACCGAGGTATTAGGCAAGGTGCGGGTGAATTTTTCATCGGTTATAGGTTGTTTGGTGAAAGTTATAAGCTCGTTGTTCTAGGAAAATTAACATTAATTGGAATCAGTATCATTTACGTGACCAATGCTAGTAATGAGAGCTAACCGATGCTAGTTTGGTGAATGATGTCGGTAGGGGAAATATTGTAAATATATTAAAAATGGGTGTTTTGGGTCTCTCTGTGATTACACAGAGAGTTGAGGGGGTTTGGGAAGGATGATATGATTTTTGTTAAGGCTCAACAAGGGTGGTAGAGGTGTTAGGATGGGTGAAATGGTTCAGGTTGATGGAATAGGTGGTAAATAGGTGAAAGGTGGTATTCGAGATAGAGAAGGATGAGATGAAAGACATAAATTAAAAACATAAGCTCAAAACAAAATATTAAAAATAATAATAAATTACTTATTTCGTAACCTATAGATCTGAAGGTGGGTTTTGATTTACAATCATTCATGGGAGATAGGAGAATGTGTCCATTTCTACAACAATAGATCCTATGTGCTATGTTGTGATGATATGGAGTTTTGGATGAGATGACTTGATGTTGATGATGATATGAAGGACTCTGGTTTGTCCTCTTGTAGCTTAAATACATGATATTTAGAATATAAAATCTTGAGTAAATGAATGAATTTAAGAACCCATGAAAATAGATTGAAACTCTTATTTAAGGTAACTTATAATAGTTAGGGAACCGATTCCAGTGAGGGATAACCGACATCGGTTAAGGAGAATAAGTCCAATTTACCAAAACAACATGATCATCGCTAATTTTTGCGTGACCTTAATTTTCATTCGGGGTCTTAAGTTGTGACTGGATCTTGGATAAGTATGAGTGTTGTTACGAGAGGTAATAGGGCATTAATGTTGGGTGTTATACTAATTCTTTGTTGGTTAAGTGGAGTTGAGACTTAGTCTTTTCAATTAATGAGATTAGAATAGGTCTTGGGTGACGTAGATAGGTGAGGTGGCTTAGGTGACATGGAAGGGTGAGGTAGATAATTAGAATAATTAGGATAATTAAATTAATTAGAATGTGTGCAAAGGGGTAATGGCTAGGCATAGTGTGAATTTAATTGATTAAAGGGGGCTAAACGGATTATGATCCATATTTTATGTGTAAAAAGGGTAAAAATAATCAAAATGATGTGCAAGTGATTTATTTCTAATTCTTAGAGTATAGGATAAGTAGGTATGGAATTTTTGATATGTACGGATGTTTTGGTGGTTTCATACCTATTTGGTTATTTAAAATGTCAATTTATGGCATTTTATAAATTTAGTACCTAAAAGGAATGATAACTAGATCATACCAAACAAGGAAATCAGATGCTAATCGAACACCCGATCAATAAGATGAAATAAATTCACCATAATAACTTTACATAATCCTTTGTAAACAAATGAGAAGACATGTCATATATTATTATGGAACTCAATCAAATATAATGAGAATGGACCTTGGTTATATTGGCAAGGAATAATAATCTAAGAACATGTGAAGGTGGTAGATCAAGACATAAATAAAAAAGAACTAGTCATCAAAGAACTAGTCAAGACCATAAATTTAGGAGAGAACTAGAAATCAGGATCTATTCAATACCATAGATCAAGGAAATAAGTATACCTAACAACCAAAGAATATCCACCTAATATCAAAATAAATAAAAAGAAATATCCACACACATAAGTGGGAGACGATAAATACAATAAAAGTAAATAAAGTACCTAGGTGAACATGAGCTAAGGTAAATACCTACTCTAATAGCACCTATGTAAGACAAATATATGCTTAATAGTGAAACCCTTTACACAATATTATCATATCGACCTTGAGTTACCATCATGGTTCATGTATTTTATAGGCATGCACAATTAGATTTTTATGGGGTTGAAAGTAAAAATGTGAAGTGAGTGATTAAGGAGTATTAGTTCTATATAAGTGATGAAAAGAAACATGACACCCGAGTTCATGCAATATTGTTTTGAATTATTTTTCCAATATCTTAATCAGGGAGGAGTACAAATGTAGATCAACATTTTGTTTGGTTGTATGGTTGCACATCATAATTCAAATCTTCTCACCCTTTATTTGCACTCATTCACTATCAACTTTATCTCAAAATACGATTTATGGATTTTTTTAAATATTGGTCATGGAAAGGGAGAACATGATGGTGTCAGTGCATGCATCAAACATGCTATAAAGAAAAAAATATTTCATTATGAGGAGATCAAGTGATAAATTCCCAAACCATTTTTGAATGGTGTAAGAAACATTTTTAATTTTAGGAATTGACATCACATGAGAGTAACATGCCCCCACACAGGGTGTTTTGGGAGATAACAGGTATGAGCATTTAAAAATATGTATCTTGATGTGAAATTGATTACAAGTTACACATAAAATTATATACATGTATATTTATTTTTCATAATTTTTATGTTTATTAAACTTTATTGATTTTGCACATGATTAAATAGATATAGATCAAAGGAAAAAACATTGATGTGAAAGGATTTCTAATTCTAGGTCTTTACACTTTGTGATGATTTTGGATACTAATAAATGAACATTTTGTATAAGAAATTATTCTTGTATTTTTAATGAATGAATGAAAAAATCATATACAAAGTGCAATAGTAAAAACATGGGTATGTGGTGAGTGGAAGAAATTCCTTTAGTTACGGATGAATGATATTTATCGATTGTGATCATAGTTTTAAATATGTGCAATTGATTTCACCTGATTATGAACACATATATTGACTTATTAAACAAGGTATTTTTTTTAAAAAAGGATTGCATTTCATCATTGAATGTATATATATATATATATATATATATATATATATATTTATAGTATACAAATAATTGAATATTTATTTGCATTTAATTCTATCACAAAACTTTTTTGTAAAATGATTTTGTTCTAGCTGATATATTTGCAATCATTGTAGAAGAAGACAATATGGAGAAACTAGAGTAATACTTCTTGCGTTGACAAAAGAGAGAACAAAGATAACAAGTGAGGAGAATTTTTTTATACTAGTTGAGTTGTATTACGGGGAATATATTTACAACAATTGAAAGCCATCAGAAGTGGGATTAACTTTGTTGATTACAAAATGGAAAAGAAGGTATATCATTACGCCCATCACATAGTTTCTACCGGGTTACAATCGCATCGGTGAAGAATGCACGTGTTCCATGTAAAAATTTTAGACTAGATGTAGAATATCATGACAAATTTTTTAGGTCATTGAACAACAAGATGAGCCGCTTGGTATTATATAGAAGGAACTATAATGTTATATATTGATGATGTATTACGAATGAATTGATTTCTCTATTTTATTTATCATGTGGCATATATATTTGAAAAGTTTCTTTCTATGAATTAAAACTTTAATCCTCCTATATATTTTATGGATTATAATTTCTCTCTATGAATTTAATATTATAATATGGGGTTAATATTATTAGTAGGGGTGATTATAATACATATGGCATTAAACTAGTATCACATGAGATATGTATTTTAAACTTATGTACATTTTAGTGTTAAGATGAAGAAATAAAACAAGATAAATAGTCAATAGTATCATCCCATTCAAGTGTATTTGAGTATATGAGATCTTGGGTGATGTGAAAAATCTAAAGACAATTCAAAATTGAGAGCACAATATGTGAAACTATCAAGAGCACATTTCTAAATATAAATTTCTCATTATCTCCTTAATGATTTTATTTTGATCAAGTATGCCCAACATGTAATCATATTTTTTAATTTTTTACAATCCCAACTTGGATTTGTTTTTTTCATAGACTTTTTAGTATTATCAAAGTGATCAAACTATTATATTCCTCATTTTATTTAAATTAGGTTTCCTCCTTGAATCTTCTTTGTGCCTCCTTGAATATAAAGTTAATTTTTAACTTTTTTAGTCTTATATCACAATCAATTATGTTTCCAGATATTGAATTTGTAAAATTCCAAATGCACACTTCACTATTTTGGCTTGTAACATGTGTTTGTGCAAGATGTAGAAGACATGGGATATGTGATCCACATGATCCTCCCAAGTATTGTTGAAGATGAAGATGTCATTATAATATAAATTTCACATTAATTACATAAATGTTACTAGAACAATGATCAAGATTAAAGACATAAACATGGGAATTCAAATAATTCTTGTTGTGTCTTGAAAATTATATTATATTCTATGCATGATACTCTAAACTGCATGATATTCTATGCATATTCAACATGATCCATAATTCTTGGGGTAAAGGACTATTACATACACACAAGAATATGGGTTTGGGATAAATTTTCCTTGATAAAAATATCATGTTTTTGGCACTAGACCATCATTTTTCCAAAGTGATAGGTGATATAGAGGACATTATAATAAGAGAAACAATATAGGACATAGTAATCAAAGAATTGTGGGAAGGCTCTGCTTAGGGCGTGTAAGAAGTTATTGTTCTACGTCAATTATTTTTTTAACAAAAAGTATAAAGAATTCATAAGTATCATAGTGTAAGCATTTCTACAGAGGAGAAATAAGGATATGACAAAAATGAACTAGTTTTCTAAGTCACTAGGATGAACGATAAGTTTATTTATATAGGCATTAAAGGGTAAGATGTAATCTCGAATAGGTTCGGAAGAGCCCTGATGTAGATTATGAATATGATGAAGGAAAGTGCCATCCATGTCATAGAAATTGATAATAGATCCATAAGGGAGATGAGTATACCATTAAAGTGCATCGTCAAGGAGACAAAATAGTAAGTCCTTAAGAAAGAGTCTATCATTGGAATAAAATGCCATAATGGTGTGGTAATGTGTAATATGAGTATGAGGGTCATTGTACCATCAAAGCATGCAAATGTGGGCATGATGAAATATTTTGGAAATTCTGAGTTATATATTTTTTTCATCGAGATTACCATGCAAAGAATTATTGTCTGTAGACATATTCTAAGCCCTAATTTCTAAGGCAACGGTGTGAACCTGAGACTAAATTTGTTGTACAACATGCATGAGAGATATAATGTCATGTGATGGAATAGAAGAAGATGGAAATAATTTATTAAGAGGTTGAAGTTTTCTATTGTGTGTGATCATGGTTATATCAAGAGGTAAGATAGTAAGTTCAAATGCTAAAGATGTATGGGGAGTGTGTGTAGGCGATGTGAATCCAGCTGCAAGAGGTTTAAATACCTCTAAAAACACAAATAAAAACTTTGCAAATAAACCAGGAGTTTCAAAATATCTTACTTGTCATTTTGGAATTCACACTAATCTATTACATCATTACAATTCTCCTTTTATTTAAAGACTACTCTAAAACCCTAAAATTCAAAACAACTCGGATTGACCCCAAAATTTTTGTGCCAAATATGCATTCATAAATTAGGGCTCACGCGAAATTTGGACTTATTCTGACAAGCACAACAAAAGTTATTAAAGTTCTAAGACCTAGTCAAAAGCGGAAAAAACATTCAGAGCCAATTTTAGGCCACTAGATGACGGAATCCGAGCCTGAAAACGTGCCAAAATGAGCACAACCTTGCAAGAAAAGTTTTTTAGCATAGTACTAATGTATATCTACCACCCTGTAAAATTTCAGGACGATCCAACGGTCGGATCAAAAGTTATGGCCTCTGCAAGTTATGCTCCCGCATCATTCTCCCCTGGTTGAAAAGAATTCAGCTCCTGCAAATTCTGTTGACGGAACTCATCTAATTTTGCACTGTCAATTTTCCTCAACTCCCACTCAGGAATCCAAGTGTTTTCTTCTTGCTGCAAACCTTCCCACTGTACCAAATATCTGTTGTAGCTCCCATGTCTAGTAGTGATTGTCTTTTGGTCCAAGACACGCATTACCCTCTCCTTTTTCTCCTTCGGCATCTGTTTCTTCTAGTTTATTTCTTCCTCCTCCACAACATTTTCATCATGACCTGGAAACTTATATAAATCAGAAACATTAAAAACTGGTGAGATAGAAAAGTTTTCAGGTAGCTCCACCTTGTAGGCATTATCACTCATTTTCTTCAGAATCCTACATGGCCCAATCTTCTTATACTTGAGTTTATTATATGTTCCCTTTGGAAACCTCTCTTTTCTAAGATGAACCATCACCATATCTCCTTCTTCAAATACACTTACTCTCCTACCTGGCATCTACATTTGTTTTATATTATGCATTACTCACTTTTAGCTTTTCCCTCACTTCATCTTGTAGCTGTAGAATGTGTTCTGCAAATGCTTCTGCATCATCACTAGTTTCATCTTCACCTGGTAGAACAATTAGATCAAGGACCCCCTTCGGATTCCTACCATATACAATCTGGAAAGGAGACCTCCCTATTGACCTGTTTACCGAGCTATTATATGCAAACTCAGCTTGAGGTAAAGCTAAGTCCCATTGTTTTGGCTTTTCTCCAACTATACAACGTAGGAGATTTCCCAAGCTTCTGTTCACTACTTCAGTTTTCCCATCAGTTTGGGGTGATATGCACTACTGAACTGTAGTTGTGTCCCCAATTTCTTCCACAGAGTCCTCCAAAAGTGACTCAAAAACTTCGTGTCCCGATCTGAAGTGATCGTTTTTGGAATTCCATGCAATCGAACCACTTCTGAAAAAAACAAATCTGCAATTCTGGAAGCATCATTAGTTTTTTTACAAGAAATAAAATGTGCCATCTTAGAGAATCTATCAACCACAACAAAGATAGAATCATTCCCTCGTTGTGTGTTAGGAAGCCCTAACACAAAATCCATACTCAGATCAACCCATGGCCCTGTAGGGATAGGCAATGGCATATATAACCCAGTATTCTGTGCATGACCCTTAGCCATTTGACACACTCTACATCTTGCTACAACCCTACTGATGTCCCTCTTTACCTTTGGCCAATAATACTTTTCTACGACAAGAGAAATTGTCTTACTTATACCAAAGTGTCCAGCCAACCCTCCACTATGCAATTCTCTTATAATATTTTCTCTCATTGAACTAGCAGGGATGCACAATTGTTTCCCCCTAAACAAATAACCATCCTGTATCAAATAATCAAAAGAATCACTACCTACTATAGGCTCCTTTAGCTTTCTGACAACATCACCAAAATCAAGATCACCTTCATATAATTCCTTAACTGCCTCAAACCCTAGGACTTTATTTTCCATTGTTGTCAAAAGGGCTACACACCTACTCAAGGCATCAGCAACTTGATTCTGCTTACCAGACTTATGCTTTAAAACAAAAGTATATTCTTGCAAAAATGAAACCCATTTTGCATGCCTACTATTTAGTTTCTTTTGTGTGTTTACATACCTCAAGGCTTCATGGTCAGTGAAGAGTACAAATTCCTTTGCTACCAAGTAATGTCTCCAGTTCCTTAATGCCTGAACAATAGCGTAAAATTCCACATCATAAGTAGAATATTTCCTCCTGACTTCATTTAGCTTTTCACTGAAGAATGCCACTGGTCGTCCTTCTTGACTCAACACAGCTCCAATCCCAACATGTGAGGCATCACAGTCAACCTCAAAGACCTTGCTAAAATCTGGAAATACCAAAACAGGTGCTTCTGATACTTTCTTCTTCAACAATTCAAAACTATCTATTGCTGCCTTGGTCCATTAAAATCCCTCCCTTTTATACACTCTGTTATGGGTGCAGCAATGCTACTCTGAAATTCCGATGAACTTCCTGTAAAAAGTTTGCCAATCCATGAAAACTACAAACCTATGTCACATTCCTTGGAATAGGCCATTCCAGAATTGCCTTTACTTTTTCCTCATCCATCCTCACTCCATCCCCTGATATGACAAATCCCAAAAAAACAAGACTCTTCTGAAGGAATCTACACTTCTTTAAGTTTGCATATAGACTCTCTTTACGTAACAAGTCTAGCACCAATTTCAGATGTAACAAGTGTTCTTCCACTGTCTTACTGAATATCAAAATATCATCAAAATAGACAACAACAAACTTACCATTGTATTCTCGGAGTACTCTGTTCATCAACCTCATGAATGTACTGGGTGCATTAGATAGCCCAAATGGCATCACCATCCACTCGTATAATCCATCTTTTGTTTTAAAAGTAGTTTTCCATTCATCCCCTTCACGGATTCGGATCTGGTAGTAACCACTCCGTAGGTCAATCTTGCTAAAATATCGGGCTCCCGCTAGCACATCCATCATATCATCCAATCACGGAATTGGAAACCGATACTTAATTGTGATCTTGTTTATGGCTCTACTGTCTACACACATTCTCCAGTCTCCATCTTTTTTGGGAGTCAATAACATTGGAGTTGCACATGGACTCATGCTTTCTCTCACTAACCCTTTCTATATTAGATCTGTCACTTGTCTGTTCAACTCTTCACTCTGTGTCGGACTCATCCGATAGGCTACCTGGTTTGGAAGGGCCGATCCTGGGATCAAATCAATATGGTGTTGAATATCTCGCTTTGGGGGTAACCCATCTGGTAGCTCATCTGGTATGACATCTTTGTATTCTTTTAGTATCTTTTCTGATGTAATACGTATATTAAAGCCTTCTTTCTTCTTTGACATTAGTGCATAACAACATCCAACTTCTTCCATTTCTGTAACAAACTCTTTTGTAGCCAATAAGCCCTCACTCTTCTCTTCTTCCTTGAAGGGTAATAAGACCACCTTTACACCATCCTTCCAAAAGGTATATGTATTTTTCCCTCCATCATGTGTAACCTTTCTATCATATTGCCAAGGCCTACCCAGTAATATATGACATGCATCCATTGGGATAACATCACACCACACCTCATCCCTGTAGGTATTCCCAATTGAAAACTTTATAAGGCATCTTTTATCTATGGTTACTTCATTTCCTTTCTTGAACCATGATATACGATAGGGATATGGGTGCTTGTCACAGCTCAGATTCAGTTTATCAACCATTACAGTTGAAACCATATTTTCACAACTACCACCATCAATAATAATTTTACATACCTTTCCTCCAGAGGTGCATCTTGTTCAAAATATATTTGTTCGAAGCCACGAATCAGCTCCAGCAACATCACGTTCTTTCTCCTTCCTTGGGACAATCATCATCCTCCTTATCATGAGGGTTTCACCCAAGTCTGCAGCAACCTCCATTTCTTCTTCCTCTTCAGCCTCAACTAGATTTACTCGTGGTTTTTCTCCTTGCCATCTATCTTGTGTAGGATAGTGCGGACACTCAAAAGCTCTGTGCCCCTCTTCACCACATCTGTAACATGTATATTGCCTTTGGGGGCTATTCCAGCCCCGTCCTCCATTATAACCTCTTCCCCTCTGAAATCCCCTACCTCTTTGGTAGTTACCATGGCTTTGACCAGAATCTTCATGCCCTTCTGTATTAGAGGATTCACCTTTTAGAGATTCACCTTTGGAGATGATGATGGACCTCTCTTCACATCTAAAATTACTCCTCTTGTTCTTTTCCTCTACCTTTAATGCAAGTTGATAAGCATCATCTAGGCTATGGATCCGGAGCATACTCAGCTCATCTTGTATGGTGTAACTCAACCCATTTATGTATTGTGTAGCCTTTTGTTCTTCAGACTCTCCCTGTTCCACCCTAATTGATAACTTGTAAAACTCATTAGTATACTCCTCAATGCTGAGATCCTTCTGTCTTAGGTTTTGGAACCTTCGAAAGAGTGTCTGAGCATAATCTACAGGAAGAAACTTTTCTTTCATCTTCTTTACCATTTTATTCCAGTTTCGGATCTTGCCCTTTCCATTCCTTTATCTTTCATTTTGTAGGTGATCCCACCAGATCAATGCATTTCCGGCTAACTTAGTGCATGCAAACTTAACCTTCTTCTCCTCTGAAAGGGTTTTCCACTCAAAGAAATTTTCCATGCGATTTAACCAATCAATCAACTCCTCTAGTCGTAACCCTCCACCATAATCAGGAACATTAATCTTGATGTCATCATTCTTTCCCTCTAAAGCCTTGATCAATCTCTCCTCAAATGGTCTCTCATTCAAGGTTTCTTCGTCTCTCTCATTTTATTCTTCATCTCCTCCTTCATTCATTAATGGAGTCTCTTCTTCAATATCACTATCTGGGTTTGCATCCCCATTTGCATGTCTCCTTCTAAGGCGGGTAACTTCCCCCATGAGCTCAGCAACTTGTCTCTGTAGCTCCTACATATGCCTATTCATCTGGGCATAACCTCCCCTCCCGCGTCTAGCCATGGTTATATAAAACAGAGGTAAAAACTACACATAAAAATGTAATATGTTACCTTAACTATTTCCGCAAGATCAAAATCTAGCTCTGATACCAATTGATGTGAATCTAGCTGCAAGAGGTTGAAATACCTCCAAAAACACACATAAATAGCTTTGCAAATAAACCAGGAGTTTCAAAATAGCTTACTTCTCATTCTGGAATTCACACTAATCTATTACATCATTACAATTCTCCTTTTATTTCAAGACTACTCTAAAACCCTAAAATTCAAAACAACTCGGATTGACCCCAAAATTTGCGTGCCAAATATGCATTCATAAATTAGGGCTCACGTGAAATTTGGACTTATTCTGACAAGTACAACAAAAGTTATTAAAGTTCTAAGACCTAATCAAAAGCGGAAAAAACATTCGGAGCTAATTTTAGGCCACTAGATGATGGAATCCAAGCCCGAAAACATGCCAAAATGAGCACAACCTTGCAAGCAAAGTTGTCCGCAGCATAGTACTAATGTATATCTACCACCCTGTAAAATTCAGGATGATCCAACGGTCGGATCAAAAGTTATGGCCTCTGCAAGTTATGCTCCTGCATCAAGAATGAAATATAGGAGATGTTGAAGGGGAAGTTTCACTAACAATATGATAAAGAATATGAGGTATAGGAGAATTGGAAGAAGTAAGTTTAGATAAATTAGAAAGAGAATGAGAAGAAATAAGGAAAGGTGGAGACTCGTGCACTATGGTATAAGTAATCGCAAGAGAAGAAGAATACTAAGAGGTGAAGCACTCTCAAAGACTATAGAAGGAAGGAGATTCCTTAGGAACAAGAAAGGTAGTATTATGGTCAATGTAAATTAGAAGAGTACTATAAATAGGATCATCAAGGTGGTAAGAATTTTTCGGGGGACTAGATTTAGAGGTCGAGAAACGTAGTGAGAAGCGATAGGAGACAATGGAGTAGAAAAATGCGTATTGGAAAGAGGTAAGTGTTAGACCATGTTGTGAATCAAGGATAAATAAATAATAAATAATAGAAGGATATAAAACATTGAGTGGTGTATTAGAAGAAGAATAAGAAGGAACACATGCAATGAGATGGCATGGCGACAATGAGTAAAAGCAACAGAGTCATCAATAAGGAATATGCCAATATGAGAATCAACAAGATTAGTAGGTACATGTTTTTTCCCTTCTAAGAGGACTTATTAAGTGGCTTCGGGTAATGTCAAAGGAGCACTATATAAATATTTAAGTTCAACTATGGTAGCCTCATCATAAATAGGATTGACACTAAAATGAGACATAATTAAAAAATAAGAAGTAGAAAAACTATGCTAACCACTAGGGTATGAAAGAGGATCAATAACAAGCAAACGGTTCGAAACATGGGGTTCACCAAAATGATTAACTAAAAATAGGAAATTGATAACTAGATATGAATATTTAATATAAATAGGAAACCTGAATGTCTTTGTAATGGAAATGCAAGAATTTGGTTTTTATGTGTATTATATATCAAAGTAAGAAGGAAATAGAAGGGTATGTTACTAACCTATAAATAACTTACCTCACTATGAATGGACTGTGATATAATGGTGTGTGGACTTGGAAGCCTATGAAAAAGTGACTTCAAAAGGGAATAAGTGATTTGTTTAATTGTCCGAGGCACCCGAAGTGGTACTAGGGAACAAAGTGGGGTGCCTTGGTCTATGTTCGGGTGCTACTGAGACTATGGAAGTGCTCAAAAATTCAAACCTGGTAGTGTCACTATATCCCTATGTTATCTTCACCCCCTGTCACATGGGTGTCATGATAATATTTCTATGTCATCAGAATCGCTATATGAAGATATAACTTCAAAACCCTAACCAAAGCATCAACTCCTAAAAAAGAAGAATGCATATGAATAGGTCGATGACCTCAAGTGCAAAACTAGTGGCCTTATGACTAAGTGATGCACTAAATTTTAGAACCAATGTAGTTATATGTGCTTTTGTGCCTAGGGTTCGCTAACGTCAATGATGTAGTAGTAGCGGGAAATAACTAGATGCAAAATGCAAATGGTTGATGGAATTGAAAGAATACAACCCTTTCCCCTTATGCAGTGTATGAAGCCCAAATACAATCTATTTCCTTAGTAGATAGCTGCCCTTGATAGTGAGATGTCCACCCATAATTTTTGTCTTAATTTCTTTCTTTATATAGGGATCTCATGCTCAAATTTCAACACTAGTGACCCAAAACTACCAACTATGACCTAGGGGAATGCACGGGGTAACCATTAAAACTTATCTCAAACAAATAAATTAAGACCACAAATTATGATGACACGGGTGCCTAAAATCATAGACTTGGGTGCCCCGAGGCACACCAAAGATAACCCTAGGCATCCAAGCACATATCTAGAGATGATAACTAACCAAATTACAACACCTAAGACATCCTAAAAGATGCCCAAAACTATAGAGACAAGTGAAGAATGAAATAGAAAAACAAGTAATATGCCCGACCAACCAACCACAACATCTAAGGATGGGTCACTAGTGAGTACTTTAATTCTCGCAAGATCCATATATAAAATAACATACTCGACAATAGAAATGTAATAGTAAGTGAGTGATTTGATGACTACACAAACTACATAAATTAAATTAGATTTTATATGGATGTTGTTGTTATTTGTAATATTATCACATAGTTATGTGAATTTTGTTAAATTATGGATAATAAATTGTACTAATCAATTTCGTAGATTTTCACATATTCATATTTTTCCCAAAAATCATGTTGGAGTAATTAATATGAAAATACATAAACATCATTAAATTTTATGAGAAAATTAAAATACAATTTAAATTTTTCTTGAAGCAAATTATATGAATGATTTACTCAATGCATACTTGAAAGTATATAGAAAATGAGTTCTATTTCTAACTTCTAGCTTTTAGGCTTATAAGGCCAAATCTTAAAATTTGACCTTTCTTGCAAACGACCAAACCTAATGCATCTAGTGTATTATCCAATTTGTATTTATATAAAATCAAACACATAAAAAGTAAACAAAAAAATTACATATCAAAATCAATAAAATACAGTTAAAGAAGAAGAATTTTTTTTTCAAAACTAATTAAAAATAAAAATAATAGAAATTTCTATTTTATCAATGAGATATGCAAATGATTATATTTCATTAATAAGATATTAAGATAATACTATATTATTATTATTTTATTTGCATTCTAAAGTTTCCATTTTCAGTTATGCTATATTTCTCATGAATTTCACAAACTTGAAATACATAGTGTTAACTTAATATTTAATTTATTAACATAACACAACACACACACACACACACACACACGTGTGTGTGTGTGTGTGTGTGTGTGTGTGTGTGTGTGTGTGTGTGTGTGTGTGTGTGTGTGTGTGTGTCTATATATATATATATATATATATATATATATATATATATATATATATATATAATTCAATGGTAAAGTTTTTAATATACGTATCATTTTTGTGTTTAAATTGTATATGTATCTCATCAATCATGATGGTCATATTTTAAAAGTGGTTATATTTTGACATCTAAAATGACTAAAAACGTCTAAACACCTTACAAAATTCAACACTTTACAGGTGGAGTCCAAAATCCAAAATGAGAGTCTCTAAAAGGAGTTTTATGGAGATATTGTTAAATTTGATTAGAAAAACCTAAGGCCATTATCCTTTTTGTTCCTATAACATTAGAGTCACTTGGTAGATCCAAATCGACACCAACATTGTAGTCAAATCATTTTCCACAATGCTTTTATAACTTCACAACATGGTGAATCATATCACGAATGATGACTCCCATCATATTGAATTTATGTATATAAAAATAGAAGAGCTCTAAATTGGCTCTATTCACCTCTATATTTGAAGCTTTTGCCTAATTAATAAGCTATACATGCATGTATGGAGATGTACTAAAAATATGTGAGAACTCTAATTTATAAAATGGATCCACATGAAGCCCTCCACATTTTATATTTACTAACTAAATGAAACCATAGGAAATGGTGATATTTTGGACTTCACCTAACGTGACCTCAATTACATGAAGTTTTAGTTATAGTTTTAGTTTGGGAAAGGGTTTTGGAATCTCGGGTGGAAGAGAACCTCAAAGTTACTTTTTTCCTCCAATTACCACTTTACATGTTCCAACACCAATGAAACCTAATGAATTTATTCCCCAAGTGTCATTCAATAATCCTAGGATAGGAGGGAGTTGGGAGAACATAAAATACTTGGCCGACTGACATAAAACCCTAACCCTAAGCCTAATCGGAAAGTGATAGTTTTCCTACCATAGTATAGAATTATATTTATGTCTTATTGTTGTCTCATTGAATATGGTGTTCTATGGGGTTCATTTCTTCTTATGACATGAGTGATCTTCCTTTACCTATGCCTTATCAATCATCCAGGATCATTTTAGGGACTCAACCATGGGAATCACAATGCACATTTTACAAACCCTTCCCAATAAGGATCTTTTCAACTTGGCCTCCCACTAGATGGAGATCATATACACCTGATTCATCCAATGCAAGGTTAGTATTTTTACATGATAAATCAATAATCCTCAAACTCAATGTATTATTTAATGCAATGGGGTAATGGACTATAATATATTGTTCAATTTAGGATCCAATTCCCTATCGATTTCTGAAGAAAACTACCTATTATATATGACTTTGTATTTTTATAAATAAATTCATGTGTGTTTCTATATCCCCAATTATATATGGTGCAGTCCCTAACATTTATTAACATGTGTTGGAAACCGATTAGTTTCGTTATACAAAATGGTGAGTTTATAAATCTTCCTTATAAAAAACATCATCATTAAGAAAAAACATGTGGATGTATTTGTGTGTAGATCTGGTTAAACATTCAACAATCATATTGCATGCATCTAATTGATATGATATTCAACTATTTTGTAGATCTAAAATATCAGACAACATGTCCCTCTCCATTGCACCATCAGTGACACTCAGCTAAGGAATGGAGAATCCCTGTCTGTACCTCTATTGCATTCAATAGTTTGGATTGAGTGCATTTTCTTCCCATGCACTTCTTGAGCTCGTAGTTATAAGAACTATGGTTTGTAGGATCATTACAAATCAAATAGAAATTATCATACAAAAATCGAAAGTTTAGACAAAAATAGAAATAGACAGAAACCACCCCTGAGTTATATCTATTTTGTTAAAAAACAACTAAACAACGATATCGTGCCCATTGGGTTAGAATCATGGTAATTTATTTTCCTATTCATGAGACTATAGAGCTTAAAAGTTAAGATACTTATAATTATAAATCTATACACATTTTAGCATTTAACATTATCATTCTTTGGAGCTATAAGATAGCCTAAGTCTATACAAAAATATTTCTAAGTCACTATTCCACAGCTGATTGACGGGTGAATCAATCTAACTCATCCAAAAGATCTTAAAAATTTAACTCCGAACAACTTGGTGAATATAAAATTCAATTTAAAATGAAATAAACATCATAGAGTGATGCCAAAAGTGCAAAAATACATTGTAGTAAACTTTATCTTCTCTAGGAAAAGGAAATATCCCTAAGACATGATCCTACATCCCAACCAAGATATTTCCACCCATGATACCTTGATCCCTAACCTAAGGTAAGGGAATGGTAATTCCACCCACATTGTAATTACTCAAGGCTTAAAAAGATAAACTATGCAAGGCTCAATTTATCCAAGGCTTGAATAATCATGGGTAGTGGAGAAGTGAGATGAAGTGCATGGAGAATAAATTCAAGATCAAAATGAGAATAAAAAAATAAAAACCAACCATTTATGACATTCAGGTTTGAAACATTTATATATTGCAAACATTTATTTAAATGGAGTTATTTTTGCAACATATATAAATGTATATATGAAAACATATTTACATACGACCTCATACTATAATTGTTAAAATATTAAATATTTTTGGTAGATCAGAGACCATTGAATATTCTAGAATTGTTAAGTAGGACTAGAAGGTGATATTGGATAATGTGAATGTAAAAACCAACCATTTGACTGACATATTTGGTTATCATTGCTAAGTTAGTGTCAAATTAATTAAATAGGTTCTTAAAGAACTCCCTATATACATTTTTTATGGCCACCATCGGAACACAAATATTAGTCTCAAAGGAAATGAATGAAATACAAAGAAATATAATAATCATATATCATAGAAAAATTAAAATGTAAAATCTTAAGTATATTCAATGTTATGAACATTGACGGTACTTTTTTCAATTTTTGTATTTTTATGGACAAAAAATGAGAGTATAAAAATATATATATATATATATATATATGGATATATCCAAGATGTATCATACCTAAGGTTTTTAAAAATTTATGTATCCACATATCTTGGAAACATAGTTTTTGTTGTTTTCTTTAAAAAAATTACGCTTTTTAGTGGATGTTATTATCATGAGTAAATTTTTTATGTGGTTGTCTTCTCCACAACTTCATTTCCATTTTTTTGGTTGTTAAACTCTTTTACATCCATTAGAATAAACATACTATACATAATTTCATTAATGATACACTGCTTTTACATCATAATACACTTAATATTTACATCACCTAGTAAGTATAACTATGGAAATCCATACATGTTCAAATTAGTTGATTTCATGCCAAGAATACACATTATTTTTACCATAAAGTATCAACCATATTCAAGTTATTTTTACCATCCAATAAAAAATATTTGTA
This sequence comes from Taxus wallichiana var. yunnanensis, assembly GCA_018340775.1. Taxonomy (NCBI): domain Eukaryota; kingdom Viridiplantae; phylum Streptophyta; class Pinopsida; order Cupressales; family Taxaceae; genus Taxus; species Taxus wallichiana. The sequence continues at coordinate 702,411,786 of CM031238.1, read as the reverse complement.
GTCTTCTTTACCAACAATATATTTAGATGAAATAATATTTTATGATCATTATTGTTTCACAATAATGATACATATTGTTGCACCTAATTTATAACCTCTTGCCTCTATCAATATCATTGAGAAATTATTTCATAAATTTTAAACTTAAAGAGGAAGGAAAGAGGATAGTCATTATTTAGATGCATAGCTTTACAAAAAACAATTACATGACAATTCAATTCTTTTCAATTATCATATGTATTTTTCCATGTAATGTTCGATGGTGTGGTATAAAAATATCGTATTATTATCCATTTATGAAAAAAAAAAATGATGGCAAAAGGCACCAATAGGCGTAGGAGTTGGTAAAGAACTAGTGGCTCAAAAGAGGAAGAATATTTAAATTAGATTATCTACAAACTTTTTCATCAATTATTGTGTTGTAGAAAGAAAATCTTGTCACAAAAATAGGAGGGGATTTATCCTACTCATTATTTCTCCTTCAATAATAGCTGGGCTTCTACCGCATTCTTATGTTTATAACAAAACCATGAAAACAAATTAAAAGCGGTAAACTTTTAAACACTTACAGTAATACATGAATGAACCTATTTCACCACCATTCTATTGCAAAGTGATATTAATATTATCCATATTGAATTTTATTAATTAAGAGGTTAAATGGGTTTGTTACCATTCTCTTAGGGAATACATCATTTTTTCAGACATTGGATATCAAGATAAGGATATTATTATTTGAAAAATAATATTAATAATAATTGCATAAAACATATTTTTACATCATCTTAAGTGAAATAAAATACAATTTTTCATAAAAACCATAACTTGTTACAAGATAAAGTATCAAATATTGTCTTTGACATAGTTTTCATTACATATAGTAAATCATTCAACATCAAGTATCAGTTTGGTTATCCTCAATTTGTTGAAGTTGTGATTGATATTAATTAATGGTTGCATGTTCCTTTTCTCTTCTTCTTATTCTTTCTCGATTCCATCATGCTTTTCTTAACCAAGCCCAACTGATACTATTCACATCTATATAAATTGTTCCTTTATTTCCTTATTTCCTTTATTTTGTTTTATGTAAACAATCCTCATACAATTTTTTTCTCATTTCCCTTTTCCAATTGTTTTCCACCATAAAAAAATTTACCTTATATGTTTCACTCTCAGTATCCTTACAAGGGTATACATTCCCTTCTAATTTACCCATCCATATTGGTAATTATTTTTATCTTAGTCATATTAAAATAAATTATTCTTGTACCACATTTGACTTTAGATTCAATTCATCTCTTGGTTGTTTAAATTTAGGTCCACATAAATTTCTTCATTGAAAAGGAAATTTTGTGTCAAGTAATCATCCTAGAGAAAATGAGAATCATTATTGGTGTTTTAGTTTTGTTTGATTCTTGGAAAAAATCACCTTCTAACATATCACTATTCATGAAGGGATTATCTAAAACATCTAAAAAAATTATTAATAGATTATATTTGGTAACAAGAATGATTTCCTTCCATCTATGGAATTTTACTCCATTGAAAATATAGGCTCATATTCCTTTCTTTATTTCTTGATGTCATTGCATTTCTTAAATGGTGCTAATTTAGGTTTCCTTTTAGGAAAGTCTAGGTTTGTATCTAAAAATGTACACTAGACATTGATAGGATTATCATGCAAGATCCCTTTTGGTTTCTTTTTATTACATCATTGGTATTCCATTTATTATGGATGAAAATTAAAGTATTAAGGATTTCTAAGAACCACTAACTAGTGACTCCCATCTACTAAATGTTGACCCACAAAGTGTTTGAAAACTTAGACATTTTCAATCAGTTATGGTGTGAGTGAACTTGAATAATCTTGACATGTTCTTTATGCATGTATTATATTTGGTGGAGAATAAGTATATTCTTGCCATAAAATATTATATAATCTCACCAAATGTTCCATCTATATCTTCATGGGTGTGTTCCATTGGAAGAAATCTTAAATATAATGCATTAAAAACCTAATGAATCTAAAAATTGATACAAAACTAAATAGTTTTATTTAATTATAACTTGAAGCATTTTCCATTTGTAAGTATAGGATTGGTTGTAATTTTTAGAGTGGTAAACTTGTTTCACCTACATTTTTGAAACAAATTGAATTATTGTACCCTTATACACTTGACATTTTTCATATGAATCATTTTGTAATAATGCATCATGTAGTGACTATTTTGAAGTGAAATTATTGTATAATAGGTTTGCATAGAAATCATCCACTCATTATTTGAGCACACAAAATCCAAGGATATTAATTTCACTATGAAGTTTAAACCTCTTTTTAGAAATGGTAGGCTAAAGTGACCAAAACCCCTATTTTGTGTATATGAGTAAGCATACCTATTAAAGAGATTGGGAGGTTTGAATTATTACTAACTGACTTAGAATTATTTTCAAACCTTGGTATGGAAGTCTTCATCTTATCCATATTATCATTCAAAATTCTTAAGAAAATTTTAGGACAACTTGTAATGTAATCATTGTGACATTTTTTATACTAGTTTCCGTGACAACTTATAATGTAATCATTGTGACATTTTTGATACTTCTGCAACTTCTTGATTATTTTTGGATTTGTTGTGGATTTTTTCGTTTGTTTACAATATCCACACACTCATCACACTTTGAAAATAAGTCATTCTCTACAATTGAAACATCTTGGAAATGTTGTGATCATATATTGTTAAAGTTAAACTGTGACACTAGGTGGATGTTTAATATTTTAATGTCTTAATTACACTTTTAAGAATTGAAAATTGGGTATAATTTTTGGAAACATCCTTACATCTACTCTTTTTTGGTCACTACTCGGAAGATACATTGGATGGAATATTTATTTCCCACACTAGAATATGATGCGGTAGCATTTTTGTGAAAATTCCATACATTTCAAGAGTTATCCCATGAGATCCACATACCGGCACATGCTCTGCAAACAATTGCGACCCCATGGCCCTTTTCCATGTGGGTCCTAGATTTGATAGGAAATTTTTCTCACTCATCAATAGATGGCCATAACTTCATAATCATGGCCACAAAATAATTTAATAAGTGGGTAGAAGCCATGCCTCTTACCACCGTACCTGGCTTTGTAATTGCTAAGTTCATCTTGAACTAGAACATTTGTAGGTATGGGGTTCCACAAGTCATTATCTCTGATAATGACACATATTTTAAGAACGATGAAGTGCATGAATTATGTGAAAAATTCAAGATAATTAATCACACAAATTCTCTCTATTACCCTCAAGCTAATGGAAAACTTGACGCTATGAATAAAATGTTAAAGTCCATTATTCTTAAAAGCATGTAAAGGAGAACAAACAAGATTGGCACTTAAAGCTTTTTCTGGCCTTGTGGGCCTATCGGACATGAGTTGAAAAACAACAGGGGTAACCCCTTTTCTTTGGTGTTTGGTGTGGAAGAAATTTTTCCACTCAAATTTGAAATACCTAGTCTCCGTATTTCACTGCAAAGAATCCTAGCATAATAAGGTTATCGATAAGAAAGACTCTCTTAGTAAGAAAGTCTCAATGATGCTAGACTCGAAGCTAAATATTGACACAACATTTACACTAAATAGATGGCTCAAGTAATACAACAAGAAAGTCTACGAGTGTGAAATATATGAGGGATATTTTATTTTAAGACTTGATAACCGGATAGACAAAAAGATTGAAGAAGGAAGGAAATTCAGACCCAGGTGTTTGAGTTCATATCGAGTGATAAAAGACTACAAAAATGGGGAATTTCTCCTATGTACATGAGAGGGTGAGTTTTTTAGCAAATCCGTAAACTCTATTGAGCTAAAGAGGTACTATAAATGATCCATTAGCATTTTCATATGTACATTACTCCATCTTTATTCTATTTTCATCCACCAGTTCATCTTGTAAAACTTGCGATCAAAGAACTTATTCTTATAGCAACTCCTAAAAACTTCAAAAAGAAACAACAAAACATTCAAATCTCATTTCTTCACATTTTCAAGGTCTCATCAATTGTTTCCGAATCATTTCATTAGTCCGAACAGGATAAGACAATGTTTTGATAGTAACCATATGAAGGCATGTATACTTGGTTCTACTTTTGGTCTCTTCCTATATTAGGTGTATTTTCCCATAGTTTGTTCTAGAAGCTGCATGGTGTCACATATATCTCGTATACATTTATTTGGAAATAAGAACATTACAAATATTTTTCCTAAGTAATTCAAATGAATATCAACAGAAAATTTTTATTTTACACATTTCTTTGGCCTACCAACCTTCGGTGTTGAGGTTGCATCTCTTACTAAATATATAGGGTAGTGAAAGGAGAGAAATGCCCTTACTCGCATACATCCTTGTCTTCACGGTGATGAGCTCATACTTCCTACTTGGTACCATTAGCATGGGGCAAGGTGTAGGGTGTCTCTTTGATAAAATTTAAAGTTAGAAACAATCCATTCAAATATTGTCAAATCATAAATATAAAAACAAAGTGAGTTAGATGTCCAAATTTCCAAAAGGGTTTAAAACCACGAAACCATATTTTAAAATCAACCAAGTGGCCATCTAGGATCTAAGTCTAGATAAATGGAAATCAATTCACATTCTATAGTGTTTAATATGTAAGTAACTTGAGTAGAGTAGAGTTCTAGCATCTAAATTTGGTATGTATTGCTAAAATTTTGTCTTTCTCTCATCATTACCATTCAACAAATTTTCATAACTTGTTCCCTTTCTAGATCTTGGTGTTTAGCCCTCACATCTTACTATTTACATGGAGTTCAAATAGTGGGCCAAGTACATTTACTTATCTTATCATTTTATCACCACATTTTTCCAAGACAACATGAATTACCAAAGATCTCAATTTTTAAACATTTTGGATAAAGTTCAACATCACATTGTGTTTGCATTATCATATATCAAAGTGGGCCAAGTACATTTACTTATCATAAAATACAAAAATAAATCATTTTGTTATCATTCATACATCACATTGTGTACATTTTCATAAAAGCATTGAAAAATGGAAATTCTAAATATCTAGAGTACACATGTCAGAAAAACCAAAAGGGAGTCAACTCAAATATAATGGAATATGAAACCAAAAATAAGAGTCTGTATCTATCATGGTAAGTCAAGTTTGTGTACGATGCCATTGAGCACTAGACGTGGTAAAAATGCTCGCATGATGAGCCCGAGATATACAAAAAAAAAAACATATAGTGCCTGTTATCCAAAATTCACCCCTCAAGGTAATTTTGATAACATGCATCAAATTCTTTTGTCCCAAGCAAATAGATTGAGTCAGGGCAAAAAATTTCATGTTTCTAGGGTCCCCTCATATTTTTCTAACTCCCCTGTCCAAGTAGAAGAGAGAGTTCGAGGACGGGTAAAAAATTTGCAAAAAATAGGCTCGGGCCAGAAAAAATCATTAAAAATGGCTAAGTCCTAGTCCTCGCAACAGTTGGGACAATTGGGACAAAAGGACGTGAACCAGCCGAAAGGCCGCCAGGTGGTCTACGCAGCATTTGGGACAAAGGGATGCGGGGCGACGGAAATCCGAACTGGCGAAAAATGGAAAAAATTGACTAACTATTGAAACAGCGATGGGACATCTGGGACATCCGGGCAAATGAGTCAAGGTGAACCGGTTGGGATAAGGCGAAATGAGTCAAGGACGGATCGGCTGAAGCAGAACTTTGGGGAGGTACGTGGGACAAAAGTACGCGAACCGGCCGAACCGGGCGAATCGGGAAAATTTGTCCCAAATAGTCTGAAAGTAAATGGGACATCTGGGCCACGAGTACGCGAACTGGCCGGTTCGGCCGAAATGGGAAATTTCAGCACTATGCTAAATGGGATAGAGGGACGCGTGGGATGTGAAAAGCCGAAGGAGCCGAAAGCCAATCAGATCACGCCACGTGTCACCGGTAGAAAAGGGACATGGAAGCCCATTTCGGGCGGTTCGGAAGAATTTGTCCCAGCACTGGGACATTTGGGACAAAGGGACGTGCGGGATGTGAAAAGCTGAAATGGCCAAAGAGAAGAAGAAAAGTCAACATTTGGTCCGGAAACTTCAAACGGCCATAACTTTTGACTCCGAGCTCCGATTTTCACAAAATTGGACTTTCGGAATGAAAAGCCTTCACGACAATGCTCATTCAGTAAATGCCTCTTATTTTTAATGAGGGTAGATATATTTAAATAAAAGAAACATATTCGGCTCCAGTCAGTCAATGCTCATTCCCGTCAAATGACAGAAAACGCCTGCCAGACCCAAAATAGCTGCCCGCACTCAGAAGGCCATAACTTTTGCATTTCTCAACGAAATCGCACAAAATTGGTACCGTTGGAATCATGGTTCCGAGCCCAATGCACAGAAATCAAGAAATTCTAGATTTGATCAGAAATTGATTGAGTTTTTAAGAAAACGTGGCCGGGTTCAGAACAGTGTTTTATTTGGTAGCTGGGAGTGCAATTAAGAGGCATGGTCATCATTCTTTCTCTGCTGCAGCACATGGGACAGTATGGGGAGCCTTTTACAAGTAATGTATAATCATTTCACTCAATTTAATGCCTCTTACAGGTGGTTGAAGGACAGATTTTCGGGATTTCTATTTTCCCTTCTCTTTTCCTTCTCTTTTTCTATAAATTGGAGTGTTGGGCTCATTGTAAAAGAGAGAGTTTTTGGGTAGCAAAGCTCTGCCAAAATTTCTTTGTGAAGCCAGTGTGTTGCAGGCCCTTGTAGTGGACTCCTTGCATGGTGATCCAGGCCCTTATCTTGTAATAGATTGAATCATGCATACCAGAAGCAATAAAATACAAGTTTGTGGATGTATCTTCCCCTGCTTTATGTTTTTTGCATTCTTCTTGCCCTTTTATATTTCCACAAGAATATTGTGTCTATTATTATGTTCTTGCAGGAATCCATTAACATTGTGTATGCTTGGAATATTGTTGTGAATGCATTTTGCTAGATTATGGTGAACTGTCATCACCTCTTCTAGTGTGCACTTTCCCTCTGTATTTCACACATTTGGAGACTACTCTCACACCCTCCTTTTCTGGTGTATCACCACTTTAGTGTAGGCTTTCATTTTATGCATTCTCTCTCCCTGGTCCCTTGGAAATTTAGATTAGAACAATTAGCTTATCCTGCATTAGAGTAGATTGTGGCAGGTAGTTTAGGAGCAAGAACCAGCTTTCTCTAGAGGTCTATCTCAAGTAGCAAGTCCCACAACTTGGAGATAGTACCCATGTTATCCAATCACACTGTGAGTTCAAATATATGCACAGGGGTGCTGTGATTCGGTGATAACAAGTGCCCAAAAAAATGGAAACAAAGCAATAAATTGCCCAATGGTCTATTAATCCCCTTGGGATCCCTTAGATGGTGTGCAACCATGTCTAGGGATCCTTTTGTGGATATGAAGACATTGAGAATGAACCGAATGGTGTCGGTTCTCGTGGTGGTAGTTTGTTGGTTGTGGTCTCATTGTGGGAATGGCTCTGCCTAATTAATCACTTGAAGGTCTCATATCTAGCCACCTAGGTATGAAGGGAGGTCATCACCTCTAATATCATCCAAAAAGGAGAAAACATGTCGCAGTGTGCCTTTGTTGCTAATGGTTGGCTTGAGTCGACCGTCAAATCAGCTTGGGTGTTCCCGAGGGGATCAATAGGGTGTCCACACACACCTATCAAATGAGCTCTTGCCACTCCTGTGCAGTCGCTGCAAGCAAGAACAGAAGAAGAAACAATGAGTTAGAAAACCACAAAATGTAAATAAAAATAAAGTACCCAACTAACATTTCCAATTAACAAAGTTGAGAGAAGAGTATCAAACATACTCGGATCTTCGGGCATCCAAGAAAGGTCGGTGGATTCGATCTTTCTTTGGTGGCTACGGGGCCTCCCAATGCAAGAGGCCAAACCTGTTTGATCACAAACTCATCATCCCCCTCCCCATATGGAGGAATTAGATCCTCGAGACCAAGGTATCTCTCTCTACACTCAACTCCTCGTGCGATGCTCTCTCCGAGTGTCATGCCACTCAAGCTCACTCTCCTCCTCCTCCATAAGGGATACCTCACCAGCCTCTAAACCTGTCCCCCTCATCCTCCACCTCTGTCTCCTTTCCAAATGAATCCTCCTCAATCTCATCTCCTTTGTAATCCTCATAATCGAGTCTACATCAATAGGTGCATCCTCCTCTCTGTTGTGAGAAAGAGTAATCATATTCTAAAGTAAAGGTGCTCGAGGGGAAACAACTTCTCATCGAGCATGAACCACATGCCTAGCTATAATAGGCACACACAGGGTAACCATTATCCATTCACAATCTCCTATAAGGCCCTTTGAGGCCTCTTGAATAGTCTTGTAGACCGGTACCTTTGGGGAAGCATATCAATATACAAGAGGCCTAACGGTTAACGGACCCGATCAAATGGATGAGTTTCATGTCTCCCTGACCTGTAAACTAACTAACCTATGGAAGATAAATCAACCTCTCGTGGTCACCTCCTATCCCCATAACCCTACCATATCTTGGTAGGGTGTGGCAATCATATCTGTTGTGGTTAGAGAAGCTACTGGCTAGTGTGGTGTCCTAAGAAATGACATAGCTATCCACCTCACTGCTCGGACAACCCTTGGATCCATATTGGTATGCCCCTACCATAGGGGGTGATGTGCTCATATACCTAGCTCATAACAAGAGTGGGGTGGCTCAGTGACTACCCCTGCAATCAGACTAGCCTATACAAGTCATGGTAGGTAGTCCCTAGGATGTCTTCTCCCTGCATACTTATAGCCATGTCCCTTGATCTCTGTGATAATAGAAAGCCAACAGAGAGAAGGATGTCACCTCCTTATCCCCAATGAATCGTGAGGATAAGATACCTTTGATGGCTCTCTAAATGATAGGAATAGGAGCAGTTCCAATGGACTAGACCTTCACCCCCTTCTTCAAACCAGATGATAGAATGGCTTCTCCTATATATGTAGCCCACTGGGTCTTCGCAGCCTTGGAACCCATTGTCTCTAGAGTTAGTCTCCTCCCAAGAATTAGGAACCCAAGAATGTGGTATATATCCTCTAGGGTGATGGTCCACTCACCCCACGACACATGGAAAATAGAAATTGTTTTGGTATGCATCCCATTAGGAAAATAAGTCACACAATATGTGACTAGAAGGGGCAACATGGGGAACCCGTGTAATTCTCAAGATACCTTCCCTCTGTAGAATGTCCATCTCATCCTGGGTCAGCTGATCTAGAATCTCAGGGAGCTAATCACACTCCTTCTCTCAACTCTAGTGTATATACTCCTCCTTCTAAATTCACCAAAACATGGAAAAAGAGAAAGTTAGTAACATATATCAAAGGATAAGCTCACTAAAAACATGACAAAACATCGAAAAATCCAAAAAAATAGTTAATGCACATTTTTGTCATTTTGTTCATAACTGCTACCCAATACTGAGGCGGTGGTTCTAGGACCACCACCCTTCTTTAGGCAGAGATCCTGAGCCCATTTTCCAAACTCTCCCTTAACCCTAAAAATGCTCAAAATGCAAAACCCGACCATTTCGTAAAAAAAAAAGATTACCTTATGGGTGCCCCCTAGATAATCATTTAAGACAAGAAATTATGAAAATAAGACCCCTAGGAAAACTTTTCAAACATTTTACATTTTAGGTATAAAAAGGAAAAAGGTAAAAAAAACCAACCTTAGACTGCATTGGTCGATATCTTGCTTGTGGAGGCATGATCACTATCTCATAACAGTCGTTTCAGTTGTGCTCTCATTGAAAATGGTCACCGTGGGTCCAAAGCTCTAAATTTGCCAAATCTAATATGTGCAAATGAATTAAAAATTTTTTTTTATATATATGTATATATATGATGTTTTGACCCTACTTTGAGTGTATGTGTTCAAAGGGCTTGAGAACTAGTGCAGTTATATTTCTATATCCCTGCTCAAATGGTAAGTCCTCTTGTCATTCTAGTTTAGTGTTTATTTTTCGATACTTTATCTATTTACACTTGAGTCTTCTATTCCTCTTACAGGGAGTGGGAGTTTGGATGGTGACATTTCAACACACGGGCATGTCAGATATAAATTTTAACTCCCCATTTCAGAATGCCATACTTAGCCTCTATGTTTTACGTCTTATCATGGTAAGAGGCTTCTAAGAGGGGGAAATATGTATGCACCCAAAATTACATGTGCTACGTTATTGGAAAAAGGTTATAAAATTCCCCAATGATGATTCAAGTCCTTTCAAGATGGAGTTCAAGATCCAAAACCCATTCGAAGTGTATATTTGTAGCCTAGACATTCTTACTTAGCCTTTCTATGCTTTTCTTCAGCTCCCGCTTCTTTCGTGCATGGATTTCCCTTTAGTGCTAGGATGGCCACCCTAATTCGGTGGTAGTTCTTAAACCGCCACCCGGATAGGAAGTGGTCCTACCGCCTTTTCCATATTTCGACATGTGTGTTTCTAACATGCGACACTTCACTTCACTTCACTTTTAGAATGCATCCAGTGAGCCAAATTGTATAAAAATATTTTTGATTCCTTGGTTCTCATCCCGTCTTCTATTTTAATATAGATTTTATTAGTTGTAAATACCTCTTATTTCCCTTTGCATGAAGGCACATCCCAGCCCCAATTCCTATTTATTCCATGCTTGTATTCAAGCAAAGGGCCTAAGAATTTTTTTATCTTATATTGTATTACATCGCACAATCTTTCTAGGAATTACATATCCAATCTCGGATCTTTTATGATATCTCTCTTCTATTTGCATTGCATCCACAATGCCTTCAATATGCCATTTCTCAAGATCCATCCTCCTACTACTGGTCCTGCATTCCCAATCCCTTGGACTCACATGAACACTCAGAGAAATAAAGGAAAAAACTAAGGGGACAAATCTTCGATACAAGCTTGGATTTGCCAAAGCTCTTTCTCATTCAGGTTGGAATTGTGTGTTTGTTTTATTTGTTTATCAAATTTTCAATTTGAAATCATTGGTTTCAATTACATATCAAATAGAGTAAGTAAAATTTCTCATTTCAATTAATTAGACAATCACAAGGAGATCAAACTTATAGAAAGTTTGCTCTTTTTCATTACTAGGAAGTTGTGGGGAACAATAACTCTACTAGGGTTATGATTTTTCTTCACTTCCGAGGTAGGGTTGGAATGGTTTTTATTTAATTATTCTAGGTTTTAGATCTAGATTCACATATCTGCATAAGTAGTTAGATACATCTGGTTGATCACTTGTATTTAATTTGTTTATTAGATTAGATGCATTATTTGAAAACCAGAAAAGATTAAAAACATTTTCTTTCATTAGATTAGTTTGTTTTCATTGCTTTGTTCTGATATATTGTGAAAATACCAAAAACATAGATTAGATTTCCTTTGATATGTAGTTTTCTTATCAAAAACATTTCAATTCATTCTTCATGACCATCAACAGTCCACAATAAGAGAAGACATACAGTTGTGATCCCTTGGTCCCACAACCCAACAGACGGAATTGATAACTAGTATTGATACAAGTTTAGCTTTGACAATTTTATGCAAACTGTAACTTTTGCTAAGAAAATATTACAACTAAACATGCTAGACAATCGATGTTAATCAATCCTATGATTATTGGACTACTTATAGGAATAGGGTTTGATTACGTGTATGAACATATAAGGGCCACAACCTCCACGAGTCTCGATTGTGATCCTCATGTCCCATAACCCAATGATCATGCTGACCAATTAGATATTGAAACTATTTTTCATAGATGGGTATTCGAGATCTTCACCACTTCCACCGACATTATTACACAACTTCCCTTATTGAACATAGCAGCCAACTAGGCTAAGATGTTTTGGACTAGACCAAAAATCACCCATAGTCCTGTGGCTCCATTACACCTATTTTCCTCGGTTCCATGACCTTATCGGAAATCCATACGAAGCACACGTCGGTCACTTTTGCATATTCCAAAACAAACAAACCGAATCTCGACAGAAATTGACATTGACTAGAGTCGCCAAACAACTATCATATCAGATCGTTCCATTATACCCATTTAGTCGGAGAGATAATTCTTTGCCCTAGTCTCTGAGATCCCGATATTGTGTATTGAAGACATAAGATTTCCCATTTAGATTTTTGTCACCACCACACTCAATTCTACTTCCATTCTACACCGGCTTTCTCGGGACAACCTCAAGAGGTTGGGTACAAAGAAGGTCACGTGTTTATTTTCTATTGTACATTAACCATTTATATGAATGCATTCATAAGAAGGCCATCCTCCAATGAAGTGCGATAGTTAGAGGATCAAGTCAATCAAAGGATAACTAAGATTTATATGTTCTCAAACATAAATTTTTTCTAGTATCCTCAAAATTCCACACAAAGAAACAAGAACACAATAAATTGAAGTATAATGGAAAAACTAAAAACCACATTGAAAACTATATACTCACACTATATATACCACCACATCATCTATATGGATTTTTGTTTGTGAATGATTATAGGATTCTTCTTATCCTCCATCCTCTAGTTAATGAAATTGATAACTCAACCGAATGTGACCATGAAACTAGAACAAATGCCTTAAATAGACATCGGATTCCATAAAAAATGCATCCATAAGAATTTTTATTTTAATAAAAATTGATAATTTTGATGATATGACTTATGAATAACAATAAAAATTTATTTGACACTTAACAAAACCTCTAACCTTTGATTTTGAAAATTTGGAGGTGAGTGGCACAAATATCTAAGAAGCGTCTAAGATCTAGTGTGAAATGGATCAATAATAAAGTATTACACAAATTTTCCACCAATGAATACGAAACCTAGATCCGGTTATAGCTTCCTACATATCCTTGTGGTGGATGGAAAATTATTTATTATTCTTCAATCAAAAAATAAAAACATGTTTCCATAGAACTAATTTATACCACACTAAAAATCTCAATGCATTAATTGTAGAGTCGATCTGATCATAAACAATCCACACAAATGTCAAAAGATTTGCATGTCACACAAATATAAGGTCTATTACTCTATCTCGTAGAATCCTCTCAAATTGTTCCTTCTTACTCTCGGGCGTAATAGTAGTAGAACTACCACTTTCAAATTTATTGTGCTTCCATTATAGGGAAGATTACAAAATATCTCGATACCAAATGATGCTCTGATTATCATATTTACATAAAGAAACAATTATTTTCTTCTCTTTGTTTTGTATAAAGGTACACACAAATATATAGCTTATGTTGCCCCTATAATCGAGGAAACAAATTACTAACATTTTTGTGCAATCCTATTTTACATGTATTTTTAACAAATAAAACTAACACGAGATAATAGTTACCCAAAATATAACAACCTATAATGGTGAGCACTAATATTATTAATTTACTAACAAATAAGGTAACAAAAAAATATTCAAGGTCAAAGTCATACGTGGAAATAAAGAAGTATAGAGTGTATTAATGAATTGCTAAGATACGAGTAACATAACTTTACAAGAAACAAGACGTAAGTATAAAAATTGTTTCGAGGAATATGAGCAACGTAACTCTTCAAGGGAAAATGAATGATAAATCAATCCCTAACTATGACTAAAATCCTTATGTGGGTATCAAGATCAAATGGATATTAAGATAATAAGATGTAACAAAACATTTTTGTAGACACAAAATTATGCACATTAGAGATTATATAGCCCGGCCTTATACTACTATTTAGAAGGTTCTCAGTGAATAAAGTACTAATTAATCCCATCTTTTGGCCATATTTATTTTATATATTATTTTGTAGTTCCCATTTTTTTATATCACTTATCCATCCATTTCATATCTTTCCATCATTCTAGCCCAAACTCGGGGCCTCCCAGCCTATCTTGGGCACCCTACTCCCACTTTGGGCACCCCAATCTATGCACACTCTTTACCACTTATTTTTGGGGCCTTTATAGCCTTTTTACATCCTTATCCTTTTCCCAGTCGGTCTTGTCGAGATTAATTATAAAATTAAGCTTTAGATCCCTATCAATATAAAGTTATAAGACCATAATGAAGGTCCTAATGTCACATACTACTATTGCTCTATCTAGAGGTTCATCTATAGTATCACTTACATCTACATAGTACCATGCATCAAGGCTAAGAGATATGCATCACACACACTACATAGGGCAAGGGACTCTATTTTATTCTATCCACACATCTTATTTACATTTTCTATAGTTATTATTGCTCGTTACTTCACAAAGTTTGACTAGAACAAGAGCAACATAGGGCATGACATAAACACATTGAAAAGAACTAGACCTAGGTAAAAAATGTAGTGCAATGCTCAGAAATAAGTCCACTAGTTTGGCACCTAAGGTTAGTCTAACCTAAGCATTTGCATAATTTATTTTTCCTAGGGTTTGAATTTTACTTTTGTATCGCATGTCATTACTTAGATCATTTGGAGAATCCAACACGATAGACAAGCAGAGTTTCATATCAAATTTTGACAATTTCGAAAAAAGTATCGAGAATTTGCGAGATACCATGGTACTTAAATTTTAGACCAGTGGTGCCTTGGAGAACTATTCATGTGTGTTATTTTCCACATCATCAGGTGAGTCATCTCACTTAGGTGACATCGTAGGTCCATGTTTCATTTAGGGTTCATTATGAAATTCTCTTACGCGTCAGTGCATCAGTGCATCATATGTGTCATTGGGAGTTTTACTTCTATTATGGGAATGTAACTCTCCCTCTCTACTCGATTTGTCATGATTACAAAGCACTGGGGGTTACTCGGTACCTCCTATGTGTACACCCCATTTGATCTATGACATAAAGGATAGTTTTTTGGCTTATTAAGGTTCTACCCCTTTGTCGAATCTTTTCATTGACATTCATTTGATGCTCACTCCTCTCGAGATATCTTCATGCTATTGTTCACACTCTGTTGATGTGCACATCATCCCTCGTGATCCTCGCTTATGGGTTTTAAACCCTCTTTCATGGTATCAGAGTGGATCTTGTGGATTTGTGCACTCTTCATCATTGCTCATGTGTTTTCTAGCTTCCAACATGATCTCTGATTTCATTGCATGTGTCGTAATGGATATTTCAATCCTGCTATACTTGCATTGATTATAGCATCACACCTCTCCTTGGTTTGATCATGTGTTTCGGGTGGTTTTTCAAGTTTAGTGTCCTTTACAACTCGATTCTCTGGGGTTACATGTGTGTTTGGAGGTGTTTTCCTGAGGGCTATTTCCATTTTGGGTTTAGATCTAGTTTTTGAACTTGTTGGTTTTGGGATTTTTCTTATTGAGGTCAATTTTAAGGGCCATCTTAGCCCCTAGCTCATCGAGATAGGAACCGAGCTCCTCCCTAGCTCATCGAATAACTCACCCAACATTTCTTTTGACTTAATTTGAACTCGTGGTGGGTTTGGCTTTTTTGAACTTGCATCTGGTTTTTCTCTATTGTCTTTGACCTGCGTGTATGTTGTGCTTATACTCGTTGGTGTGCCCTCCTCCTTCGGTTCATGTTTGGCTACCTCCTCACCTGAATGCCATTGTGCTCTGTTGAGTGCTCCATTCCTAGTTAGAATCCTTGTCTTCCTAGTTCTTGGTGTCCAAACTTGTGCTCTTCCTGAGATCGACCTTCTCTGGTTCATGTTTTCATCCAAGTTGGTGTTTCTCGGATCCTAGTTTGATTTTTCATGTACTATGTTCCCCTAGTTCGGCTTTCTCATTGTCTGTGTTATTCGGTTTCTTCCTGGTTCTACTATACCAGCTACCATCTCGAAGGTTTTCTCACCTTTGTGGGTTGATTTCCAACTGTTCAATGGTTCATCCCCTATTTCAATGCCCGTTACAACTTAGGATCTCTCTACCGGATCCATGTGGAACTACACCTTCCAATGGTTACATGACTCGGGAGACTCCAACACTCATCTCAAACCAAAGTATACCAACTTGATAAGATTGGCCTTGACTCATCAACGTGGACCACTCGCTTTAATACCAACACGTGGTACTTAGCTACTAAACACGTGACTCTAGAACGTGGGCCCTATCCCTTTTAGAATTATTTGTAGGTTAAAACAATGCATTTTCAATGTTTTAAGGTTAAAAACATTAATGCATGACATTGTAATAAATTTTAGGCTCTGATTTTGCTTGTCATTATGCCCTTCCTACATATGTCGAAGACAAAGGGTGAGATCTGGGGTTCTAGGAGGCTAATCCCCCCTTGCAAAAAAAAACCCTATGTAAAATTTGATGCCATTTCCAACGGGTACCCACACGACACCCTTTGCACCTATTTCGGGAACTTTTTTAATCCATTTGTAGGACCTATTGAAATTTTCCATTAGTTGTGGGAATCATATTTTTGATATAATTTTGAGTCACTTTGCTCATTTTTTTAGTGCTTCTTTAGTCAAAGTTGTATGATTTTTCTCACATTACGTGATGACATTGTCAGTTTTGTAAACGCACTACTTTATAAAGTGCCACATTCTGGGGGGGTTGACTAGTAATCTTGGGTTTTCACACATAGACGCATTATCAGCTGAGTCTGACATCTTGCATTCGTGCACCTTGCACTTTTTTGATTCCGCATCATGTAGAATTCTCTTTCCAGACTTGAGCATTGTAGGATTGTTTTACAACCTCCACCACTTCTTACCAAGAGATGGAACTATTCAGCCTAGCGTGCTTCCATGGAATGTTATTTCACTCACGAGGGTCTTTCACCCTTCTTACTTGGGGCAATTCCTGCATCCACTGATCATCATCATCTGCACGAATTTCTCGACACTTGCGACCACGTCTTTGGTCACTTGATGATGCATGTCTCCAAATATCTATGTTTTCACGTGGCGGACTCAAATCCACCCCACCGTGTCCGGAGCATTCTTTAGTCCCTCTATGGAGACCCTTCACATACGCAACCATTGTTATTCTTTGTTGATTCAATTATCTCCTCTTCTTCATGTGATTATAGTTCCATTGACATAGACTCGGTTGGTTCTACTTATGATGATGAGGAATGTGCACCCAATTATGATATCAAGAGTACTAGCAAAAGAATTCTCTCCTCCTCTCATTATTCGAGAGAGTGTTTTCACCCCTCCCATCTCATCAAATATCAAGCAAGTATCCTACTTAGCCTCATACATTAATCACACCCGCCTCTTTTCCACCTTCAAAGTGTGTGAGGCCCCTTTCACTCCTCTACCTTCATTAGATGACTCATACCTATCTAACATCACTCTTCTATTTGTTGAGCCCCCTCATTGGGATGAGTATCTTCCTGACCTTAGTCATCTTTTCACATAGTACACTTGTGATGCACTACAAGTTCCTCATCCATCTATAGGTATTTTAGAGGAGTTCATTATATTTATTGTTGGGAGTGACCCTTATGGGACTCTTACCACTCCAACTTTATCGGAGACCTTCATTCATCCACCCTTGCTTGTGGATCCATTTTCTGTTGTGGGAATGTTTTGTTACCTTCTCATCGTCCGAATATCCTTTCTACGGTGTTCACCCTTCATACTCTAACAACTCTACACTTGTGAAATAACTTCGGTTCCTTGGCACACATTTGCTAGACCTATGTGACATTTTCATGGACTAGACTCGAGTTCTCGTATGTTATCGCCTTCGGTTTTCTTTTGCGGAGTGGGAAAACTTTCAAGATGGAAATTTTTTCCTTCCTAAGTGCAGGCACATAGTTCGATGCAGATGGCTCTTCTTCATTCTATAGGAAAAGGATCTCGTCATCGAAATTCTTTTGGGAGACCTCCTAGAGCTGCAGAATTTAGATCCTTCCATGGCATCTTATTCATTCCTCTTGTCTCCCTCTTTTTCTCTCTTCTTCTTCTTTCCGAGAGATTGCCTCTTTGTACATGGGTACCCTTATAGGCTTGTCTGTGGTCGGGACCCATCTTTGGCATCTTTCTTAGATTAGATAGTGGAATTGTATCTCTTTTTCAAGGGAGTTTTTCCCACGGGATTTCTCCTTTTACTCCACATTTTGAGAGTTTTTGTATGTGTGTACCTCATTAGGCTTTGTGTTGGGACACATTTCTCATTTCGACTTGCCACCTCATCCTAAGTTATGATGAATGGGGGTGTATGTGTGTGTTATTTTCAACATCATTAGGTTATTAATCTCACTTAGGTGAGATCGTAGGTCCATGTGTCATTTAGGGGTCATTATGAGATTCTCTTACACATCAGCATGTTAGTGCGTCGGTGCGGCAGTGTGTCAATGGCGTCATATGCATCATTGGGAGTTACTCTTCTATTCTCGGGAATGTAAATCCCCCTCTCTACTTGAGTTGTGATGATTGCAGCACTTGGGGTTACTCATCACCTCCTATATGTACACCCCATTTGATCTATGAGATAGAGGAGAGTTTTGTGGCTTATCAAGGTTCTACCCATTTGTCAAATCTTTGCATGCACATATGGTTGATGCTCACTCCTCCCGAGATCTCTTCACGTTTTCGTTCACATGTCCATTGATGATCACATCATCCCTCATGATCCTCACTTGCGAGTTTTAAACCCTCTTTAGGAACCTTAGTATCTTCTAGGGATCCTCGGTCAAGTCAGATCCTCTAGATCTAGTCTTCGCAAGACTTATGAGTGCTCGTATGTAGTTCCTTATTTCATTTCTAGACCCTGTGATAACCTACAACAATTTTAGCCAATCAGCTAAGTAATATTTCCTCTTTTACTTTCACATTTAGTGTTTCATTTTAATTAGAGTAATTATTAAAATTTATTCTATATTGTTTTAGTTCTTTTATTACGTTGTTTATTCCTCCTAAGTAGATTAACTCGAGTTATTGTTTCCTAGCATAGGGTACTACTTTAGTTAATCATTTTGGTGAACCCGACATACCATTCTAACACCTTATAGGGATTTACATTTACATTTCACCATCACGAATATTTCCATCATTGAATATCTGCTTACCCATCCTGATTTGCTTCATTGTGTTCAAATCCTCTTTGCTACTACCAATTGTTTTCTTGACATGCATAGAGATTACATGTATGACATGTTTACTGATGCATTTTTCCAACATATAGCATTCTGGGCCCATCCTCTAGGTTGCATTCACTACTTTGGAAATGACCCACCACTTTATATCATGTCTTGCATATATAATGTTGTTGTCAAGTGCACTCTTATTGATAATGGCTCGAGCTAAATTTTTACTCTATTTTATTTTTCCAAGATTTAGGTTTGTATTCTTGTGAAATTATCCTTTCTTCCATCTCACTCCATGCCATGCCTAGGCCATGTTACCTTACATTTCATTGTAGGTCCTAAGACTCTCCCTATAGTCTTTTTTTTCATCAATTTTCCTATCTCCTATATTTTATTGCTAGGAAGGCCATGAATTCATGCCATGCAAGTTGTTACTTCTATAGTCCCCTGTTATGTTAAGTTCCTACATGAGTGTTTTTAGTATACTATATTCTGAGATCGTGATCCCTTCCAATATTTTTTCCATGACCTTCATACTAGTATCCATATTCCTCGCATTGATACGACAGATGAACCTCAACTAATGGATGATCAAACTCATTTACAAACACTTGAGCATGATATTTTTTAACTAGATGTTATCCTTTCTACACTATCTCCTACTATTACTATTATTACACATTAGCTTCTGCTTCCATCCATATATATTATCCTTCCCTCTTCATCTTCACCATTAGTTCATATCCTCTTTACATGTACACTTTTCATTCACAACTCTTATTGGGAACATGTTCCCTTTGATCTTACATGTGACAAAACAATTTGTTCTCTTGTTGGTCTAGGTCATCTTGGGTTTACCTTTAAGGACCTTCAAGCTTTACTCACACCTCATATCTATATTATGGTTTTATAAATATTACTTCCACTTATGGCTTCAAGAGGATTTGATCTTTTAGTCTATCTCCCACGTACCCCTTGTGCTTTACTCACATTAGGGACTCTTGGCTTACTTACATCGGTGGTACCTTAGACCCTAGTCACATTGATATTTTATTCCCTATTCCTTTTGGTCGATTTTTCATGTGTAATATTTAATTTGTTGGCTAATCACCTAACTATAATCGATGGTACGCACATAGTTTCCCACATCCCCCATTCACTGACGAAGAATATGCTATGGGCATGTATCATCTACATCTTACCGGCTCATTACATGATCAACCTCATACTATAACATACCATGTCACCAATCTAAATCCATTTGAATTTGACCCAGAGGACGATGATCTCCTTGACGAGTTCACATAGCCTCTTTCCACCCTACCACTAGGAGGCATATCACGTGACATAGTCCCCCTTCTTATCATAGCATCCACTCATATTTAAATTTTACAATATCATACATTAGTCTCATAAGCATATTAATACTCATCATACATTCTATCATCCTCGTTACCCAATGAAACACACTTGTGCTTCGGTTCACATTGGAATATTGAGGGATTACAATTACACTAAACCCCAAAAATCATGGTACACATTCTACATTATATTTCATCATCATACACCATAGATCCTACATCATCATTTCTATACATAGTCTACATTCTACAATATCCTATAAACACCTCATCTACTAGTCATTTATACATCATCTATCTTAGACATATTACACTAGTCATCATATGATTTACGTCCAGTTTTGCATTTATTTTGTTTATTATATGCTACACTAGATTCCATTATATATGGGTCTAGTTTCATCTATCATCCTTACATATTCCATTTCTATCTACACTTCCTATTGCATTTCACACATAAAATTTTCTATACATACCACATATCGTACATTAAATTCCCCACACTTATCATTCACATACCATCTTCATCACTTCAACATTTATACTACGTTATTCTCTATGCACTACACTCACCACCCTATGACGCACTCTAGTTCCTCGGTCCATACTCGACTGCCAAGGGTTTACCAATCAAATGGACCTTACTTTCATCATGTGACATTTTCTCATCCAACATCTCCTGCATTCGTGACATACACCTTAGGTTAAATTTTCACCCATCTTATCATCTTATAGTGGTATACACTTTAGGATAAATCACCACCCCCATTTTATCATTTTGTAGTGGCATACACTTTAGTGTACATCACCACTCCATTCTTATTCATCTAATAGTGACATACACTTTAGGATACATCGTCACCCATCTTAATCCTTTTCATTCTACAATCATATATGCTTAGCACTAAATCATCACTCACACATTCAACAAGTTGTAGTATATGCTTAGGCTATAGGTTCCACGCACATATTTCCATATGTTTCATTTCCATACACTCATTCCATAGTGATATACACTTAGGGATAAATCATCACTCTCCCATTTCAATAAGTCATGATATATGCTTCGGCTATAGTTTTCATGCACATCTCTCCACATGTCACATTTAATCACCATCACATATACACACTCATCATAGCTCATTTGGACACAACCAACACTACTTGACCATTTCCTTATGATTTGCTTTATATGTTTACAATTCATTCATGACTACTAAGGGGAAAATAAAATGAACTTCACTAAATACAATTCCCTCCACGGAGGTTACGCGATTCTTATCATTCCATCTTGCATTCCATTCTACCCATCCACAACATCTTGCATTGTCTGGGGAAATTTAATCTTGTTTACTAGTGTTTTGAATCATCACTTTACTACACATGTTAGCTTGATTTCATATATTTCATTATCATACACACATGTGCATTCATGGATTTTTAGTATGATTGTAGATATAGAAATCTACACCTGGAATTAATGCTCACCTTCTACCCTTACTATATTGGTCGCTAAGGTCATCCACATTCATTTTATCTAGATTTTAATGTTTCATTTTGTACATAGCATCTTATACTTCTTGTTCATACATGCTTTAACATATTGGTTATCACTCTAACATGCTAATAGGTGTTACATGTACAAGACTTGTTTTGGAGGATTACATGTTTCCATAACTACTTATTTGTTTCTACTTGACTTTTTTTTTCCATTATATGCAGAATTTTCCATTTGCTTGTGTGAACACTTGTTTTTTGTTTACACCATGATGTACTTACGTGTATTTCATCATCATGAGTGATCTCCCATGTTTGAAACCCACCTTTGTATTTTACTTATGTTCTTGCATGTTTACACTAATTTTTATGGTAGTTATTACATTGTCTATGTAATTTACATTTGTCTTATTGCATGGATGTGTTTTTGGAAAAACATGTTTATTGGCTTGCCATCCTCTTTTATGCATGCCTTTGTATGTAACAAGAATTTACCTTTCCCCTTGCACGGAAAAGTTCTATAAGACAGAGTGTAGTTGGTCATCTTTCGAGACCGCATTCTCCTTTAACCAACATTACATGCACCCCCAAATAAAGTGGCATCATCGAGGGTTTATACCAACACATTGTATTTACACTAGTTTTCACACACAGTGAGTGAGTTCGAGATGATTCTACGAACTCCATACACAATAATCTTAACACGACATGTTGTCCTTTGGTAATTCTACAGAAGTTACGGGCTTGGGGGTTACAACGGATTTTCCTCTTGTTAAATTTAGCATGTAAAATGAGATCTATGGATCAAAATGTTTCCACTAAAGGCCTAATATTATAGATTATGGTTTGCGATCGATTAGACAAAGAAATAACTTGAAATTGAAAGTGAATAATATAGCTTAATGAACTAGAGCTGAAAGTAAATAATGAACAAGAGAAGAGACAGATAACACTAGATTTAAGTGGAGAAATCCAAAGGAAAAACCCCACTATAAAAAAACACTATCTATATTAAGAATCGATACAAATTTAATGCAACACTTCCATTCGCTCGATAGATATTTCATCCTTCTACAAAGATATGTCTCTCATTTTCTCAATAGCTAAAACAGTTAGTTAACCTTCAAATCCTACGAGATAACTTGCAGTGTTTAATACAAGCCTGCATAGCCATTGTAGACAGTTAGATAGTCAATCCCAAGATGGATCACACAAAATATTAGGTGGCTAAATCGGTTAGAATACTTCACTCTTTGAGTGTGAAAGACTTCACACATTAAATTTTGATTAGAAAAACTATAATCATGTTGGGGCATGCCCAAGTGGCTAATCCCACTTGACATTATCACCCAAAAACTCCCCCTTAATGTTAATTGGGAGAAGAAAATTAGACATTTTAAGTATTAAACCCATGAATGAGAAACAATAATTCAGGATTAGCATGTCAATAAGGGAAATCCCCAGATATTTCCAAAAAAATATTCATAAGACCAGTGCTTTACAATATGAAGAGTTATAATAGACTATGGATCCAAAGGCATACCTAAGAATAAATAATCGTTGGGATTTATAGGTAGCTGCACAAAAGAGTGACACATTTAATTATTATAATTGGAGGAAGTATTGGAAGTTTGAACATGTAGCTAAGAGGTGGCATTATCATGTAGAATCCCCTCATGGACAACT
Organism: Taxus wallichiana var. yunnanensis; assembly: GCA_018340775.1. Lineage (NCBI taxonomy): Eukaryota > Viridiplantae > Streptophyta > Pinopsida > Cupressales > Taxaceae > Taxus > Taxus wallichiana. Next base: position 702,388,126 of record CM031238.1, on the reverse strand, counting down.
CTAAAAAGCACAACAAGGCACAGAACATAAAAAATTGAATGAAAAAATGTTTTTGTGAATATATTAGTAACTCCTGATCTTGATTGGGTGAACTTGAGATCAATATCACCATTAAGGACTTTTTCTCTAATGAAATGCATATGAACTTCAATATGCTTTGTCCTTTGATGTTGAACTAGATTCTTTGCAAGAGAAATGTAGCTTTGAATGTCACATAAAAGAGTAGTAATCCCTTTGACATCCATGTTCAACTCATCCAATAGTCTTTTAGCAAAATATCTTCTTTAGTAGCATCAATGACACTCGATACTCTTCCTCAGTAGAAGAGATATACATTGTTGGTTGATTTTTTCTACTCCAAGTGATGACACTTGCACCAAGCTTGAAAATATATCCATAAGTAGACTTCCTATCTACAACATCACCAACATGATTAGAATCACAATAACCAAATAATTGTGCATCATTAGAAGAAGAATAAACAAGACCAAAATTGATTGTGCCTTTGATATATTTAATTTTTTTGCCATTTTCCAATGATCCTCATAAGGCTATTTTATAAATATTGACACTACTCATCATACCGCATCGGAAATATCAGATTTAGTAATAGTCAAATTGATCAAACTACCAACTAGATTCCTATAAAGAGTAGGATGAAATTTACCACAAGATGGCTTAGATCAAACTTAACACCAACTTCAATAGGAATGTCATTAGGCCTATAATAAAACATGTTAAATCTCTTAAACAGTGAACAACATACCGAGATTGAGATCCGACAATAAATTTATGATCCTGAATGATAATCATGCCAAGAAAGTGATTTAATAAACCTAAATCAGTCATTTCAAAACGTTGTTTTAATCTTTATTTGATTTTTAAAATTAAATTGTTATCACTTTTAGTAATCAAATGATCATCTACATACAAGATGATAATGATAATATGATTGTTTTCAACTTTAAAAAATAAATCATTATCAAAACACTAGTTAGAAAAACCAAGATCTTCAAAGAAAAGCAGTTAATTTTAGCATACCAACCTCAAGGAGCTTGTTTAAGACCATACATAGACTTTTAAGCTTACAGGACATAGAGTTCCTTAACAGAGCCTCAAAGCCTTTAGGATGGCTCATATAGATTTCTTATTTTAATTTACCATTTAATAAATCATTTTTGACATCCATTTGATTATTCTCCCCACCATATTGGGAATCCAATGTAGGAAGAACTATTATAGTGCTCATCTTAGAACAAGAGAAAAATTCTCAACATAGTCAATACCTAGTTTCGAGTGAAACCATAAGCTACTAGTCTTACTTTAAACTTTTGAATATCTCTTAAACACTTAAATATTTTATTTTGAACAACCACCTAGATCCTACAATGTTTCTCTTAGAATGAGGAGAGACTAATTTGAAGTGTCATTTTTATTAGACCATTGTATTCATCCTTCATAGTTTCAATCCATCTAACATCTTGAGATGATTATTCAAAGTACTTTTGTTCTACCTCATTTAGGGTCATCAACTCATGGTAGGTATTCTGATTTGTAGTTAGTTTTTTATGATTATCAAGTTGAGAGTTGTGAACAAGATTTTTAGCCCATCTAGGAATCTTAGGTTGGAAGACATTTTTGGATGAATCCCCCTCAATATCCATCCTATCTATATTAGGATAATAAACCTCTTGAACTTATTTTTCCATAATTTCAGTAGGAGGATTATCATGATCTATATCTAGAGTAGCAGTGGAGGATTCATTACGATCAACAAATAAATTTCTTTCTAAAAATTGAACATTTTTGTTTCCAAAATGTCATGCTTGAATGGATCATAGACTCTCAAATGTTTATTTTTATAGTGATAGCCAACAAAACTACAAATAAAGGAGGTTGGATCAAGCTTCTCCCTTTTAGATTTTGGAATGAAGATGGAAGTAGGCCTGTCAAATATTCTTAGGTGAGAGATATCTTGTTTTTTCTATCCATACTTCATGAGGAGTAGCTTGATAAAGAGGTTTTGTAGGTAGTCTAATTAAAATATAGAAAAAAATGTTCATAGCTTCAACCCATTTATTAAAAAATTTAGGCACATTAAAAGCATGAATCATAGTCATAGACAATTCTAAGATAATCCTATTATTTCTTTCTGCAATGCCATTTTGTTGAGTGGAATAGGTAGTGGTTAATTCTATTTGAATTATAGATGAAATAAAAAACTCATAAAATATTTTGTTGACATATTCTTCTCCATTATAAGTCCTAATTCTCTTAATTTTCATATTTGAAGCATTCTCAACTAGAGCTTTAAATTATTGAAATTTAGATAGGACATCAGACTTCTTCTTAATGAAATAAGACCAATTAACTCTAGAATAATATTCAATAAAGAAAATAGCATACAATACACCACAAAGACAAGGAACCTCAAGTGGGCCTCTTACATCACTATGGATCAATTCTAATAATTGAGAGGAATTTGGATCTTAGGAAGACCAACAATAAGATTTAGGCTAGACATATCATAAAGACTCTTGAAATTTACATAGCCAAGTATTTCATGCCATAGTCGAATATCATTCTTATAAGAGGAAGAAAAACAAGACTCAAATACAAAACCATGAAAGATATACAAGCCATTCTTCGGATCCCGGAAAGCATATGAAATTTTTAACTTATCTTTTACATACCATTTTACTTATAGCCAAACAACTTTAAAGTTTTCTTTAGTTAGTTGAGAGCAAGAAAAAAATATTTTCAATTGAGAAACATATAAGACATTTCTAATTACACAATTAGATAACTTAACATTACCACAACCTTCAGCTCTAATGACTAACTTATCTTCTAGATAGATATTTTAATCACATTTGACCATATCGAAAGGATATTAGGAATGCAAGTCATGTTCCTTGAGGCACCACCTGTGGGAATCCATTCACCGTTATTTGAAATTGAGAGGGATATATATAGGGCAATGGATTTGTTAGCTACATTTTACTACTTTTGCTTCTAATTTTTCTTAAAACTAGTAGGCTTTTTGTTTATAGCATTCTTGACTACTTTATTAGTTTTTAATCTAAAATCAGCTTCTTTATGTCCAATTTTTCCACATTTATTACAAGTTCCATTAAATTTGACTTTAAATTGCTGATTGATTTTAATAGTTTTAGTCTTAGGATTAGTTTTAAATCTGGATTTAATACTATATTTCTTATTTGGATTAAAATGTATAGTATGAGAAGGCTTATGATTTTGAGAGAATAGAGATTGGGAAGCATTCTATTTTGAATCAAAGCTCTTCATGAATCTTTCTTATTGAATCAACAAAGATGATAAAGTGTCTAGATCAGGAAGATCATTCTCATTATAATATTTGGAATTGAGAATTGAGATGTAATGTCTGTATTTTTCATGAATGTTGATTTGAATTATGAAATACAATAGCTTGTCTTGAAACAATTCATAGTTGCAGCCATCTAGTTGAGCTTTAATGTTTTTAATTTTAGCTAGATAGTTTACAATTTTCTCATCCCCTTTCATGGGTGTTGTAAATAACTCTAGAACAAGCTTAATGATCTTAGACAACCTACTTCCTTCATGCATGGTCTCTAATTTCTTCCATGCAACTGAAGGTGAGTCTAAATGGCCTACATGCATCAAGAACTCATCTCTAATGCTTTGCAATAGGATGGATAGAGCTTCTTGAGATATTTGAGAAAAGGAGATAAGATTTTTAGGGGTAGCTTGTCTCCCTATGGGATGGTTTTCAATGCCATTCACAAGATCCCAGAGCTTTCTAGCCATAAAATAGGATTTTAAACACACTTTCTAGATGCTATAATTAGTTGAATTCAAGAGCTGAGACTTATCCATTGAAAAAATAATAGAACTAGCCATTTTTATGTTCGAAGACGAAAAATGGAGATAGATATAGCTAAAAAGGACTAAAACAAGGTAAATAGAGACAAATAAAACAACATATCTTTTAATTAGTTATACAACTATAAACAACCCAAATTTGATACAAAATTATCTTGAATTCTTTGAATTTGGATCAACAAAACAAGGTCAGGTAATGTTACGATTCTGATTATTTTAACAGGAAAGATAGCTAATTAATTAATTAATTATGAGCTTAAGATCATAACATAGTTTGTCAAATCTTAAAAAATAGCTAGATTTGGTCTAAAAATAGCTTAAATTGGTCGATTTAAGATCAAATTTATAGAACAGAGTCTAGATAGAGTTATAAGATCTTGGCGAGTTATTTAGAAAATTATCTCAGTGAGCTAAAGGATGAGCTACATAAGCTTATAATATTTCAGGCTAGATTAGTTTGATGAGTTATTTAAAAACTTGACGAGGGGAGCTTAAAACGCAGCTACATGAGCTCGAAATGATCTACTTTAACAAATTAAAAAAGTTAATAAATAGCCAAGGTGGGGGACAACAAGTGGCACATATCAAAAATACCAAGAGAGGAAAACATAATATTTAAAATATATCCTCATTCGGATGAAAAACTTTAAAAATTAAATTTTACACCTCTTCGGGTCCAAAACTCGATTCAAAAACTGCACCGAAATATTAAAAACAAGTGTCAATACACGAATATTTAAAATATAAATCAAATATACATGTAGATTTTCAATTAGATTAGACTTCAAAAATAAAATACTTGAAAAAAATAAATGGAATGAATAAAATTATAGTTCTCGTGCTTTGAAGGAAATTTAATAAACTGCGCAAAACAAAGAAGTAAAAACTAACTCCACAAAAATACTAAGACAAGTTTCACTTTTATATTATCTCACAGTTTGACAAAGATACCAAAAAAATTGAAGATATATACGTGTCCAAATGTTATTGAATCATAGTTTGCAATATAACCAAATCAAGCTAAATTAAAGCGAAAATACATGGAGCCTTTAAAATGGCTCACTTTTTCTAAAATTGACAAAAGCAAAAAGGTGGAAAATTTTAATTGGATAACTACTACCACAAATAATAGATGGAAAATTGTGAAATGTGTAGCAAATCCATCGGCTCGGATTTTACAAATATAACAAATGTGACATAAAAGATACTTGGAATAATTTTATTGAATTGTATTTTGCAAATGACAGAGGATAGCTAAGTCAAGTATAACAATGCTAAGACACATGTAAAGACCTTATTGAGCTCACAAATTACAATTGAATATTAGATAAAAAATATTACTGATAACACGAAGCAAGATGGATCCTTTTTATTGGTTCAAGCTTTTCAAAGAATGAAAAAATACTAAAAATGTGAAACCAGGGGGCTAAACTGATTGGATCAAGATTTGAAAAAGTAGAACTTTTAAAAAAGAAAACTGATAGAGCAAAGATAGTTGACGATAACATATTGGATATAGATTTACAAACATAAAATGAAGGATAAAATTTTATTTTTGAGAAATTTTATTGGTCAAAACTTTGTAAAATTTATAATGACCAAAAATACGAAGCCATATGGAACAAAATGATTGGCCCAGGGTTCGCAAAGATAAAACTAGTGAAAAATATAGTAAAAATAGAAAATGCAAAGACAAATGGCACCAAATTATTGTTCCAAGCTTCACAAAGAAAAAAAGGTTAAAAATAAATATGTTTACCACTAGAATGGACATAAAAGCCTTAAAAGAACTAGATATTTATGATCCACATCAAAAAAATTATTTAAACGACTATCTACAATGGGAAAACTATAAAAATAGCTCACAAACGACTAATTCAAGCCGTAAATGGTGAAACAAAAGAAGAAGCAAATATCTAAGAATACAATAGCTCAAACAAAATGTAAACAACCCTTTAACCCATATTTCACCAATATTTGAAACAATTTTTAGTGGCAATTAGAATTTTAAACCTAGTTAGCTTGAACATAAGCGTGGAATATTTGGGTCTTATAGATCCATTAAAAATTTAATGTTTCTTCACCCTTTCAAGTCAAAAATCTTCTATATCTATCCTTCACACTCAAAATCACCATGTTTGATACCATGTTAGATTTAACAAAAAAATTAGAGATATTAATTATAGATTTGCCATTAAAGGCGATTATTATAGATTATGGTCTCATGATCGACTAAACAAAGAAATAACTTTAAATATATAGAAAATAACATATCTTAATGAACTAGATCTGAAAGAAAATAATGAAAAAGAGAAGAGACAAATAAGACCATATTTAAGTGGAAACATCGAAGGAATAACTCCACTATAAAAGCATTGTCTATATTAAGAATCGATACAATTTTACACCAAAACTTAAATTTTGCTCCTAGTTATTTCACTCTTCTATAAACTGAGTCTCTTGTTTGTTCAATAGTTAAAACATTAAGTTAACAAACCCATCCTAAAGATATCTCATAGTCTTAAATAAAATATTGCATAGCTATTGTAGACAAGTCGAGAAATTCATTCTTAAGTGGGATACCACAATAAATTTTGTGGGTGAATCACTCGAGACCACTTCACTCGTTGAGTATGAAAGAATTCAAACATTAATTTTTTATCGAATAAAGATAATCATATTGGGGTGTGTTGAAGTGGCTAATCCCACTTGACATTATAACCAAAACACCTCTCTACACTTCTTCATCAAGTGGTGTCAGATAGCTCAAAAAAATAGGAAAATACAAAGATATCTTCACACAATTCAGCGTAAGTGGTTAATTTTTGAGAATACAATTCATTTCCTCCCTATACTTCTTTGGCCAAGGTAGTGTGAGCTCACTAAAAACTATCAAGGGGCTCCTAATGAGTAGCTAACTAAATTCAACTTTCGATTTCAAAGAAATTGGGATAGAATCCCATTGGCTGTGAGACCAACAATTGAAGGTGTTTTCCTTTACTTTTTCAAATCTTTAAATTCTAATATTGCAATGTTTATTCAATCCATGGGAGGTGTAGCCTTAGTCGTAGCCTATAGTATCTCCATTAGGGCTGAGAATTGTTTAATATAGGCTAGTAAACTTGCACCAAGGCCACCCATGCCTCTATATCTAGAATTAGGAATCCCAAGTACTAGCCAAGCACCTACATTAGCTCCCATTCCCACTCCCAGAAATCAAAGTTCAAATGAAACCTCTTCTTTATGTTCCAGTGCCTCAAATGAGTTGTAAGAGGTCATGAAACAATTACAAAATTTGGGTAATGAGTTGGTTACACTTAAGAGGTAGTAAGCCCAAAGTTTTAGGCCTTCTTATCTTCCTCAAGCTCAACCCAATAGACCACCATATTATCCTAATAGGCCACCCAACCCACCTGTAAATCGAATCAAGTCGGCCTCCCGCCAATAGACCTTTCCAGCCCTATAATCCTAATGTTGCATCTACATCAAGATCCTTGGTGTGAGTACAAAATAATATGGCCCAAGAATATGATTGGTGTTTCCAATAAATTGAACCTCAAAAACAATTTATGTGCTTCAATGGTGCTTTGAACCAAGCTTTGATGGTGACAAAAACGGTGTAGAGAGTGAAGCAAGTCAAGAAACAAATCAGCAACAAGGAACATCTCAACAAGGGGCAGCTCCAAGTGAGAACACACTTTTGAATTGGTAGGTGATGACTTCGTGGGATGAATCAAATACCTCCTCAAAATTTATCAGCTAATACAAGGTCTAAGAAGAGGAGCATTGGAGAGGAACAATCACCAAGCTCAAGTGATTCACAACCTTCCATCACTCCACAAGGTGTTGGCAAGCAAAATGCAGCTCCAAATGTGCAAGGGCAGCCTAGGCCATCTTCTAGAGCATCTCAAATACCAATTCTTGTATCTCATGTACAAGACAAAGGGAAGTAAAGAGATGGTTCATCCCCATTTAATATCATTGAAAAAATGAAGAAGACCAATGTGAACATATCTATGTGGGAATCACTTTCCATTCCAGGACAAAGGGATCTCTTGCAAGCTACCATGAAGAATTGGTCAACCTCAAATCATCCACCTCATGTGTAAGAGAAGGTACTCACCAATGAAACTCAGCCTAAAGGAAACCATGGAGGGAAGCAAGGTAAGAATTTGAATCCCCCACCCTTCTATGTGTCATTGATTGTTGGGAAACATTTTGTGCACAATTGCATGATAGATTCAGGGGCAAGTAGTTCATTGATGCCAAAGCAGATAGCTGATCAATTGGGCATAAAAGATGACCCAGACCTCAAAGGAGTAGTGCAATTAGATGGGACAAAAATATCAACTGTTGGAATCATCAAGGAACTAATCCTTACCTTGCATGCATGCCCAAATGTAACGGTTTTACAAGATGTGTCTATGATTGATCTTCCACCACTCTTTGCCATATGTTTGTCAAGGGATTTCACAGCTAGAATTGGAGGCTACCTATCTATTGATTGGTCACATATGTTATTTAGAACAAGGTATGGAGCCAAGGCTACAATCAGATCTGAGCCAATTGCAAATTTCCATATTGAACCTCACACTCCAAGCCCAATCAACGCAAATTGTTTAGCTTTTGACCAAGAAGACTATCCAAGCACACATGAAGCTGACACCAAGGTTGGAGGCATTCCAGATTTGACTCTTGATGAGTGGGAAAACAAGGTGCATGATTTTGATCCCTACAAGGAAATAGAAGAATCTGAGCTAGGAATCTATTGCTTGCATGAAGAGAATCATCCTCTTCCTAGTATCACCAAGTCAGAACACCAAGATGATAATGAGGTATGGCAGATTTTCTTTGATGGATCAAGAAGTAGACAAGGTGCTAGAGGTGATGCAATGCTTGTTTCTCCACAAAATGTTAAGTACTATTCAGCTTTCAGATTTTATTTTGCATGCTCAAATAACACATCTAAATATGAAGCTTTGATCCATGAACTACATTGGGCTAGGAAGATAGGCATTAAAAACTACAGGTATTTAGTGACATTGAGCTGATTGTTAATTAGGTTAGAGGACAACATGCTGTAAGGAATGAACTACTCAAGAGCTACAAAATTAGGGTATGGGATCTAATGGAGGATTTCGAAGCTTTCAACATTGTGTCCATACCAAGGAAGATAAATGAAGTTGTTGATAGTATTACAATAGTTGGAGCAATGTTTGATGTGGTGGATAGTATTTAAAGAGACAAAACACAACTAAACATCCATGTGATTGTGAGGACATTAGTGCGCATAACAATATACAAGTTGGTAAGTGTTTGAAAGTGACCAAAAAATCATCAATTTCTTGCAAGAAGAGACTGAGTTCTCACCTAAGAATCAGAAATGTTAGAACAACAAGATGGTGACCAAGTGGTGCAACTGAAAACAAACAAAATGACAAAGGGACTTGTGACTTTATAGTTTATTTTCAATCCTAATGATCATCTTGGAAAGGAGAAAGCTAACATCCAAGTCAAAGGAGAATATTTAGAGCCTATCCTTGTGGGAGAGAACAAAACACTTCAAATTAGAAAAGTGACAACCGAGAAAGAAAGGTATGAGTTCACTCAAATTTACCAAGAGTTCCTAGATGTATTTTCTTGGAGCTATGAAGACTTGAGAGGTTTCGATCCCAAGCTAGCACAACAGATAATTGAACTGGATCCAGATGCTAAGCCCATCGGGAAAAAGCAAAGGCCAGTCAACCCACACATTGAGCCTTTAATGAAGAAGGAATTGAACATGTATCATATTCCCCATCAAGCGTTCAAGTTGGCTTGCCACTTGGTTCCAATTAGAAAGAAGAGTGGGGAAATTAGGATGTGTGTAGACTTTAGAGATTTGAATAGGGCATCCTCAAAGACCACTACCCACTTGCATCTATGGAGAAGATTTTACAAGTTGTTGTTGGCTTCGAGAGGTTTTCATTGTTGGATGGTTATTTGTGTCACAATCAGATCATGCTAAATGAATATGATCAGTTCAAATAAAACTTCACCACCAAATGGGGAACCTATGCATACAATAAAATGCCATTTGGAATGTCTAATGTTGGGGTCACATTCCAAAGGGCAATGGATATGGCATTCAAGGATTGATCAATAAAATAGTTCGATTCACCTTGATGATATCACCGTGTTTTCTAAAAATGTAGCAGACCATCTATTTCATTTGATACAAGTCTTTCATAGGTGTAGAAGATTTGGCATATCCCTAAATCCCAACAAATTTATATTCATGGCCCATGAAGGAAAACTTCTAGGCCACATTTTTCCAAGGAAGGGTTGGTAATTGACCAGAGAGAGTTGAAGCAAACAGCAATTACCATTTCCAAGACATAAGAAATATCTTAAAAGATTCTTAGGAAGAATCAATTTTTCTTAAGGTTTCTTCCAGATTTGCTACTCTTTTCAAGCCAATAACGTTGATGTTGAAGAAGAGTGTGGCATTCAAGTAGATAGTTGAAGCCAAGGCAAGTTTTGAGGTGAATAAAGAAGCTATTTCACTAGCTCCAACTTGCATAAACCCAAATTTCTCCAAAGACTTTGTGCTTTATGCATTTGCTGGAAGTGACATGATCTCTATAATTTTTGTGGAGTAGAACAAAGAAAAAACGAAGCAACCAGTTGCCTTCTTCAGCCAAAGTCTGGAAAATTATGAAATGAGGTATTCATACATTGAAAATCACATTCTAGTGGTAATTAGAATCTTGAAGAATTTTAAGCACTTAGTTTCAAATAATAATATCCATTTTCTAGTATCCCATGTGGGAATTAAAGACTTCCTTCTTAACAAGGATTTGAATGAAAAACATGTTGGGTGGATCACTCATGTCATGGAGTATGACATTGAGATCAAGGTCACCAAGCTAGTCCATGGAAGAGGATTGTGTGAGAAATTATCCTTGAGCCAACCAATTGAAGCAAGCAAAGGAAATGATGTTGTTTTGGTGCTGTGGGACACCCAAGAATAAGCCATTCTAATTTTGTACAATGATCAAGAAGAAAATATTGATATACCCGCTCCTTGCTGGACTCAGAGCATAATACATTTCCTGTAGACCAGCCTTTTCCCTCCAGAAATGAGAAAGGTAAAGAGGAGGTATTTTAGATTGCAGGCCATTCCTTTTGTGCTTGTTAATGGCATTCTGTTGAGATGCGTTGGGACATATCAAATTGAGAAAGTGTTGCAAGAATTCCATGATGGAGTAGCTGGAGGTCATTTTTCCCCATGTGTAACAACTCTCAAGATCATGAGGGCAGGTTATTATTGGCCCAAATTATTCAAATGACTATTATGCATGGATAAAGAACTGCGTAAAATATGTGCATTCTTCATGGTAAAGAGAGGTTAACACCCTTTCATTGAATCTAATTTCAGTTTACCAAACATTTATGCAATGGGATTGGAATTCATTAGAATCATCAATCCAAACTCAATCCAAGGGAACAAATGGATTCTAATAGCAACAAATTACTTCACTAAGTGGACTGAGGTAGTAGCACTCAAAGAAGCCAATGAATCCAACATTCTAGATTTCTATGAAGGGTTAATAACCAAGTTTGGTATACCATCCACCATCATATTAGATAATGCATTGGCATTCATAGGTTCTAAGATCACTGAATGGGCTATTAAGAATGGAATATATCTTGAGTACTTCATCAAACTATTACCCTCAAGGTAATGGCCAAGATGAGTCCACAAACAAGAATTTACTAAGGATTATTAGAAGGACTCTTGATGAAAATCAGAGAACTTGGCATACTAAGCTCAAATCATCTCTATGGGATGATAGGATAACTCCCAAGAGATCCACAGGTAACTCTCCATTCAGACTTGTTTATGGGAAAGAGGAAGAATTGACTATATCACTTGAGTTGCCAATATTGGAACTCATGAAGCAACTGGAATTGTTAGAGTTTGAGCCAATGGAGGTTAGATATGCCGAGTTGATGGAGTTGGAAGAAGTAAGAGAGCATGTAGCTCAAGTAATAGAAAATGACCAAGCCTTAGTCAAAAAATTCTTTGACAAAAGGGCAAGAGCAAGGACCTTCCAAGTTGGAGATTTAGTGTTGGAATGGGATGTAGACCGGGAAAATCCAGGAAGGCATTCCAAATTTGATGCCATTTGGAGTGGTCCTTACATGGTCACAAGTTCCAAAAGTAGCAATTCCTTCCAATTGTCTACATTGGAAGGTGAAGAGCTTCAAATTCCGAGTGAATGTGATATACGTCAAACATTTCTACCGAAAAGGAAAGGTTTTACCCTTGTACATACTAGTTTAGAGTTTCAATTTCCCTAAGTCCTTGTGCACATTGTTTTGTTGTAGTTTAGGTTGTTTTCTTCCTAAGTTATTTGCACATCTCTGCATGTTCTATTTGGAACATGTATGATTTATAATTTTTTACATAGTGTTTTGTGGATCTTTGTTGCCTCTTGCAATGCTTTGCCCTTGGAATTTGGTATAAATCAAAGTGTCATTTTAAGTCGATTTCCAAGTGGCTAAGTGGTAGTTTTTCAAATTTAGATCAGTTATAGGCTATAATCATGAAGCCATGCCTAATGGATGCTTCAAGGCAGCTGGTCACATGATCTAGTAGGAACATGGCCCCTCTGAGTCACCAAATTGTTATAAAAAATAAGCTCATGCTTATTTTTTGATAACTTACCTTCTTTTCCTCCTTCCTTGTGCTTCATCTTGAATTTCATGAATTTATGGCACTCAAAACTTTCTAGGTATTGCTTCATCAGATGGGAAATTTCTTCCCCTTTCCAAAAAGGTAAAGAAGCCCTCCTAACTTCTTCTATTTTTTGAGTTATGGCTCGACGGAGTTTGCAGGGAAAATTTTCCCAAAATGGGCCGACAGGCCTAAGGGAGAATTTTTTCCAAAGAAATTTGGCGGATTGGCGGGGATGCAAAGGCAAATTTAGAACTTATCCCTTTCCGAGGTTAAAATATCAAGTTCATTTGTTGTCTCATGGGCCCACGAAAGAAAAAATTGTGCACCCAGTCAATTAGGAAGTGGCACGTGGTGTGCCTAAGCAGACATGCGGAGTGATGGGAAAAAATTTAGCACTTAGGCATTTTTGTCAAAATTCTCAAAGTCAAATTTTAGACCATAAGCCCGAAGAAGGAATGAATCACACTTGCTAGGCTAGCGAGAAAATTTCAGCACTTACCCTTTTCAGGAAAAAAGGTTAGAGTCAAACATCGGCCTGCGGATCCGACAAAGGAAAGTGGAAGGAAAATGGTCAAGGTTCCGCTCCAATCTGAGAGTGACACATCATCGACGAAAGTTGGTGTGGCAGAAGAAAGTTAGGAATTTCACCCTCTCTTTGTCTAAAAAATTTAAGGGTGCAAATTCGGTCGCATTCGCGCATTGAATCGAAGGGGACATGTGTCTCAGAGTAGTGCCCAAGTGGGCCCACGGAGAATTTTTTGGCACTTAGCCATTTTTGGGAAAAACTCTAAGGTCAAAATTTCAGCCCGAATGCCCGCAAGAAAAGAAAATTTTAAGGCCCACAGCCAATCAGAGGATGCCACATGTGAAGGAAGAGTGGCGGGTGGGAAGGATTTTTAAGTTTTGGCTTTTTTGCCAAAATTTCTCAAAGGAAAAAATAGAAATGCAAACCCACTGGCCAATCAAAAGATGCCACGTGTCCACTCATCAGAGACCGAGGCATCGGGAGGATTTTGGAATATTTTCCAAAGTTTTAAAAACAAAAATTCAAGAATGGGTCCGCATCTCCCCACCCAATTGGAGAGTGCCACATCTCCACATCGGTGGTGGGGATTTCACTGGTGGAAGGCCTTGGGAAAATTTTCCCTTGTGGGCTAAAAGGAGAAAAATGTTATTTTGGAACCCGCTAACCAATCGAAGGTGCCACGTGTCATCGGATCGGCGGGGCATAGAGGTTTTTGTAAAATTTTCCAAATTGGCAAAACGGGGAAAATGTGAGATTTTGGCTCATTGCCGACTTGATTTTTGACCTAAATTTTACCCTATTTCACCCAAAAAATTCCAAAGGGTATATCTTTCGATTCCAAGATCAGATTTGGGTGAAATCATATTTTTTGGAAATATCTTGATCCCCTCTATGCATTGAAGGCATAAAAACATCATTTTTTGTGGATTTCAATGGAGGAAATAAAAAAATATTTCACGCCTTCAATGCGTATCAGATTGCTTTAAACAAGTCATTTTTTCTTGAGATACCATGGTTTTCTTCTCCAACATGCCAAGGATGGAGAATCAGCTCGATTTGATGGGGAAAACCCTAGAATGTCTTCTCATGCCTTGAATGCAAGATCATATTGCTTCGAAGACATAATTTTTATTCCAATTTCCATTTTTGTTTCTCCAACACGTAGACGGAAAAGAAGAATCGATTTAACGATTTTGTAGCCGATTTGAAAGGGATTAATGGCTAGTGGTTGAGGAAAAGATCAGATTTACTTCTACCTCTATTTTCTCTCTCTTTTCTCGGCTATAAATGGAAAGGATTCGATCTTGGTAAGGTTTTGACATTTTTACTCTGTATATCCCTTTCTCTCTATTCTATAGCGCGTTTGTGGAGTTTTCAAGCCTTTCCATAAAATCTGTAACACGTTTTTTTCCTCTTGGCCATTGTCATGCCTTATATCAATTCTCGGGAGCAATAAAATAAGCCTTTGGGTGATTTTCAGCCCCTTTCTTACTTCCATTCCATATTTTCTTATCTTTCCACTTAAAATCTAGTTATTTGTGCGGTGTGAGTTGTATTATTTTTATGGTTTGTTTTTACCAGTAGAGTGGATGTTCATCATTCCTCTGTGCATCACCTCTTTAGTTTAGATTTCAATTTTAGCAATTTCTTAACCTTGGTCCCTTGGAAATATTTAGAGTTAGACTTAGAATAGATCCTCTACAAAATGAATGCATGCACTTGAACAGAGGAATAGGAACCAACCTTTAATCCGGATTTTTTTTTTCTATTTTTGCAAGTCCCACACTTTTGGAAAAAATTCAATGTTGTGCAATCACACTGGATGCCATTATCAAACTAGAAATCTGAGAAACATCCAGGGGTTCTGTGATTTTTCACTAATATGACATGTGAAGAAAACTTGAATCTAAATCTCATAATGTGTACTAAACAAATAGGTAAGAAGAGGGCTTCCCATTTCATCCATAAGGGTCCCTCTTGCATAGAATACTTAGGGGTTCCTAAGATCATTCCTTTTATTATCTTAAGGCTTATTCCAAAGAGCACTTCTCTCAATTAAAATTAGATGAGCATAGGTCTTAACCAAAACCTGCATATATAGTGTGTTGAATAAAATATTTTATGTTTTCTTATCTTTTAGATTAGTGTAGTTTTTCTCGCACACCATTTAGAAACTTACAACACACATGTAGTTAGTATTTGGTTTAGATTATCATTTATTTGAAAATCGATGTAGGTCCTATGCATTAATGATTTTAGTAGTTCCCATTAGAAAGTGAACCAAAGTTTATTTTGATTCTCAAGATCGTCTATGTAAGAGAAGAGAATACAAAATGATTTTTCTATGTAAATCTAAAGGAAAATTAAAACCAAATGAAATTTCAAACTATTTTTTAACTTGTTTATTTCTTTAAGCCAATAAATTCAATGACGTGTTTTAAAAACATGAAAATAGGTAGAGTGTATTTTATTCCCAAGATCACTTAAAAGGTGCAAGGGAATTGCATACACAAATATATCCTAGAAAGTGAAAAAAACACATTCATTAAACTCATTTAAGAAAGTTATCAAGACCATAAACCAATATACCATGTAAACTATTATGAGCTTCAAAACCTATAAGACATTAGCAATGTCAAAAATAAAAAAATTTCAAGCTTGGAAAATAATGCACAAACTTCAACCGAACACATTTGCATGTCCATAATAGTGTATACATGCCCCTAGTAGCATATGTGTGTGCCCTTACAAGCATATGCATTCCCATA
This sequence comes from Taxus wallichiana var. yunnanensis, assembly GCA_018340775.1. NCBI lineage: Eukaryota > Viridiplantae > Streptophyta > Pinopsida > Cupressales > Taxaceae > Taxus > Taxus wallichiana. The sequence continues at coordinate 702,372,222 of CM031238.1, read as the reverse complement.
AAAATTTATACATTTCCTACAAGATTTTTTTTTCCCCTAATAGTGTGTGCACACCCCTACCAACATAAGTGCATGCCTAGCAAAATATGGACACCTCTAGTAATAGAACATAGAGAGAGGAAACAAATTATGACATACGAGTGGCTAGTAAGGTGTATGCTCACCACTTAGAAAACATGTGTGTACCTTAGAGTGTATGTGTGTCATTATGATAGAAGATAGGATATGGGAAGCTAAACAAGATTGTAGCGCATGCATGGCTAGAAGAGCGTATGTGTGCCCTCGAGCATATGTAGGCCGTTTCCTTTAGATCACTAAAATATAGGATTTTTGACAAAAATTATCAAAACTCAAAAAATGCTCATTTTATCTGATTTCAACAACACCTAACCTCCTTTGATCATGCAAAGAGTATAAAATGAAAAAAATCTAACTAAACAAGTTAAGAAATCCTATGTTTAATAAAAATGCATAAGATATTTTATTTAAAAAACTTTGAAACAAAGCTTGAAATAAAAGATAAGGACTATGTATTAGTCCCACTAGGCATGCCAAATGTATGCTAGAAAATATTAGTTATGCAAATATAAATTAAAATAACACCTAGTAGTGCCATCATATAAGCTAAACCTATCAAGAACATCATGATAAGATCATATAAAACTAATTTCTTCAAATGTATAGAACTTTGAATAAATAAAAATAAAAACCAAGCTATGATTTTCTCTTTATATTTCTAGCATGAAATGAACCTAATTAGATCCTAATGAATTACATTTTTTTCTCGTTTGATTCAAGATGGTGAAGAGATATCTCTAAAATGGCTACAAGGCCATGGTTAGATATCCTCCTACTAACCAAACTTGAAGGAATGGATGCAAGATGAAGAAGCTACTCCAATGAAGGATGAATCAAGATCAGGTTTCTTATATATTTTGCTAATATAAATTAAGTATCATATATTTCCAAGCATTCATGGAGTAAATTTGAAAGGGGTGCTAGGCTTGTATTTATAGATTTCCATTTGGGAAAGTTTTGAAACTGAGTGCGTGTGGGACAAAAGGTAAGTCCAAAAGCACTTTTTATTAGAAGTGGATAAACATGCTTTAGAAGAGGTAATCTTGGTTTAGGATAGTTAAGTTTGATTATCAAGTGATTAGTAACCTATGAGAGTTGGGAGGAGATTGATTAATCACATATGATTGATTAATAGCCTAGAAACTTGCGAAGTGGTTTAAAGGGAAATAGAGAGATTTTGAATGGTTTAAAAGAGGATGTTTAGCTAGTAAGAGAGTATATTAGAATATTTATCTAATTATATAAATATTACAAAATAAATAATTTCTTGAATGGGAAACAAAAAATGGATCAAGAATGGTTAATAAATGAAATGTGGTTAATTGGTCGAATTTGAGGAATCATTAGTTAATTAGTGAGAAGTCCTAAATTATGATGGGAAGTTATTGAAATTTTAGAAATAAAACAATGTGAGAGGATTTTAGGTGTCTACACAAAATATTCCTATCAAAATTACCATTTTATCATTTTATCAACTTTTTATTATTTTTTTCAAATCCTCTCGCATTTACCATTGTTATCTCCAAGCATTGCTCTCTCGTTAAACAAAAGTTCCTTTCCGTTCATATCATATTACTTGCATTACAAAATTCCTATTGTACAACAACCTTTTTCTCGGGAACAATACAACATCCTACATGATCTAACACTTTGTGTTATCCTATTCGTTGTTTACGAAGAGGATATTAAAGATCAGTTTGAATTCCTCAATGAAATCCAACAAGATACGGATGATTTTCGGTACAATTATTTCAAACAAGTACAAATTGCATCCACCCTCACTTGGGTCACCTTTGAATCAACACATAGCTTACTTATAAACTAAGAGTGCTAGTGCTTCTCATCTTCTATCCATGTATCTCTATTTATTGTGTATCTTTATCTATATCCATATCATTATGAGCAATTATCTTAATTTTTATAAAACGAAGTGACATCCTCCAACAAATTTTTTATGGATTCCTGAATTGGAATTTTATGAGAATATTGTCTATCTATTTGTTTAATCATTTTTGTTTAGTGTCTGTAATTGTAGGATTTATTCATAGGACAAGAGGACTTATATTCTTACTCAAACTCTATGAATTCAATCGACATCATCTTCAACATTCATCTCCATGGGTATCGGTAAACCCTGTAATCTTCTAAGGTTGGTTTTGTTTTTCTTGTTTCACTTCATTAAGTTAAAGTAGGAAATTAAAAAATATCTAAACACTCAATGATCATCTTGTTGGGAATCCATAAGATCTAGAACTTCTCTTATTCACTTCTCAAGAGGAAGCAATAAGTTTAGTTGAGCTTAATTCTCCTACATCTGATGTTGCTTCTATTTCAATTAGTACTCAACCTCACAATTATACCATTCCACCTAATTCTATTATTCCCACTTATATGCCTACTCCTAGCAAACATTTCACTCTACCTTTGATTTCTCATACAAGGTAAGTCTCATCTTCCATGTTTTAATACCTATTCCAAGTTTAAATTCATCAACTTTATCAAGATACTTCTCATGCATCTCCATTTCTTGATTCCACCCAACTCCTGAATAATCCTTTCATACCCTCTACTTCTTCTTGTCCACATTCTCATAATTTCGTCACCCATATGTTACCTACTTTTAATGGCCATGGTAAACCTCAAGATAATCTCAAATCATTTCATGTTGCATTACTATATTTTTTAGATGACCATACTTTAATCATACATCTAATTCATATAATTCTTCAAGATTATAGTATGTGTTTGTTCTATAATCTACCTGTTCATTTGATAACATAATTTAATTACTTATCTAATCCTTTTCTCAATGGTTTTTAAATCTATATCAATGGTAAGATATATTAGTTTCAACTTGCAAAACTTAAACAAAGATCCCATCAACATCTAGTGGACTATGTATTATGATATAAGAACATCTTATCTATGATGTCCAAGGTACTGATGAATTTGAGATTCAATATCTATTTGTCCTAATTCTCTTATCACCTCTCTAAGAGAGTTTCCTCTTTGAGAAATCTCCTTCCTTTGATCAATTGTGTCATACTCTTAACTTACATGAACACAAGCTTATCTTCATAGGAAAATCAAGTAGCATGATCATGATCCATTTTTTACTCAGTTTCAAATAAAATATCATTTAAATGTATCACCTAATTCCACATAAGAAAATTCCACTAAAAATACTATTTTTATTCCTGAAAATCTTTAGTGAAAACCTCCAAAGCATACATTTTAAAAATTTCCTTGTGCTCAATTGATTCTATTACCACAACTTATTAAGAGAAATCTTATTAGGCTTTGTATTCTAATTAATCTATATCAATCTCACCTTAAGGGATGTAGCTATGAATAAAATAATAGATGTGAATATCATCAATGTGTTGGGAATATAAATGATCATTCTTTCAAACTAAGGCATCTCATTGAAGTTCTAATTGAAACAATGCAATTTATCTCCTAAGCCATTTACATTTAAATTGGTCAATGAAAAAAATATATAAAAATCTTCAATGAACCTCTACCTAAGAATGAAAATAGAGTTGATTCTTTGGTAAATCATAAATATCACACAAAGTGCCTCCTCCCACATCGGGGCCTCTTTATTTTATATTTTCCACTTTGTTGAGGCATATTCTTCACCACTCATCACATTTTCTCATCATGATTATCATGGTACATTTTCTTCTAATTCACTACAAATAAATACTTCTATCAAATCTCACACTATCAATATTATGATGATCAATCCATCAGATCATATTAGTTTGTGCTCTATTCATAGTTCTTGCCGCATTATCAACTACCCACTCTCTCAAATTTCATATCTAATTCCTAAATTTTATTGCTCTACATGACTTCCATTTACAATTGGACCTCTTACCATGTTTATTTCTTTCATTGTATTACCTTCAATCGAATCCTATGACATGCTCTTAGGTAATCCTTAGCTCCTCATAATTCAAGCTAATCACCCCATGAATCACCTATGTCTCAAATTTATTCACAAAAATTAAGTTATCACAATAGAAAGTTGATCCACCATACACACCATTGCTGAAACCTCCTCTTTCGTATACAATTGCACAAGTTAGAGAATCCATGCCCCTAGCCTCTCCAATCTAAGGCACATGGTACACCAATCTCTCCTATTTTTGCACAACCTACTCCTAGTCATGGGTCTACTAGTCCATCTTGTCAGCTTAAGTAACCTCCTTGGGAAGCCTATTCGATAGGATTACATCACCTTCATCACCTCCTTAGTCATATTCACATAGGTGCACATCAACTCCTTGGTCAAATTCACATAGGTACACATCACTTCATTTGTATCCATTGCATAGGTTTTCAGTACCTAGGATTTTTATACATGTACATCATCGTCATGTACATCGTTAGTCTTAAAGCATTGTCACATGCCTTATCTCCTCGTACATCAGGTGGATTTTCCTTTCCCTCCACTATCGTTGGATATCACAATTTTCATTATACACTTGGGGGAGTCATACTTTCTTTCTCCCTTCAAACATCTTTAATTATTCCTAATATTTACACTTTCGCATTACACTCCAAACTTCATATTTTCTATATCTAAGATATCTTATACAACTTGATACACTCTTGTATCGTAATTACCGTATGATGTACTCTAGTTCCAAAGTCCCAGTAGAGACTGATGAGGTTCTAAATATGAAATTATCCTCATCTTATTCCCTCTTTACACTCTATGCCGCATGATAACATAAATTTACCATACACATATATCAAACCATTTCCTAATGATGCACTCTTTTACTATGGCTCAATCTTGACTGTAGAGGGTCATTTTATAAATGAACCTCATTTCACACACACACACACACACACACACACACAAACACACATCCACTAAGGGGCTTATTGATCCTATCAAATATACATCTTGCATACAATTATCATCACATTCATACCATATGTATATCTTTTTGCACATTACTCTTATTTTCTCATAATCACATGTACACTTTGTTTTCAATGCTAGATAGATACATTCTATCTCAATTATATTTTCTATATATACATGTGCATTAACTTTTCATTTAGTTGTGAATGTAAAATTATTACATATCTTTACACGTTATAATGATGCTTGGAACTATACCTCTTACTAGTCCCACTGAGGTTCCTGGGGGAATATACATTTGTAAACATCACATACTTTTATTTAGAGGGAATATATGCCATCATGTATGTTTATAACTATTTCCTTGAAATTGTATTCTATTTTATGTCATTGTTTACAGGCTATGCACTTTTATCTTATATGAAGATTATAAGCTTTTGGCCACTTTGGTGATGATTTTCTTCTCGAAATTATAAGGGATGTCCCAAGTTTGAAGCCCACATTTTGTGGTATATCTTGTCTTCTTGGTTGTTTACTACATTGTCTTTTATTACATGCCTGATAATTTTTCTACTAACACATGTACCTATCCACTATATTTGCATGTGACTTTGTTTCTACAATGCACATTCCCTCCACCGTAGGGTATCCATTTTAGCATAGGTTAGATTAGTTTCACATGCTCTCTTTTCAAAGCACATTTTCCTACCGACGTTGTATGTGAACCAAATGAGTGGGGGATACATTAGGTGAATCAATCACCCCTACAACAACTCAAAGCTATAATAAAGACCTTCACAAAATAGGAACAAAATAAAATTAATCTATATGAACAACATAGATTCTAACTGGGTCCCCATCATAACACATAAACTAGTGTCCAACACAATAAAATAATTTATGTACCCCATGTCCTCATCTTGGTGCCTATGTCTTTAGATCTTTCACAATAATTCACAGAAGTCTTTAGATATTTTTTCACAATACATTCATAGTCCTCTAATCATAGAATGCATTTTATCTCCAATTCGTAAAAAAATTATTCAATCCGTAACAAACACGGATGCACCATCTACAATGGTGCTTATTTAAAAGTAGTCATGGAAGGAGAATAATAGTAGACCTATCACCCCAATGTTGTTCTTCCATGGCATGAGATTACTAAAAAAATTTCACCGGCATGAGATCACCCAAAAATATGCACCGGCATGAGATTACCGAAAAAAATCATTCTTGGCATGAGATCACCTAAAAATTACTTTTGCATGAGATCACCAAAAAATCACTCTCCTACAATTGATCAGAAATTTTATATCCTTTTACATTTTTGATAAATCTGGTGCACACTATCCATTTATATATGTTTACATAGTTTTACACACCTTTGATATGTAATTATACGAAGTTTTTGTAACACATGACTCGACTACGTTTTTGGTCTTCTATTGCAATTCCATCATTAATATGCAACTAGAACAAGTCCCACATCAACATCAAACACAACAAGGTACAATAAAGTACAATACACTCCACACTAGAGTCACTTCCTCTTTCTAAGCTTCCACGCTAATTTTAATAACTTCAACTTTTTAATTGTCTCTTTGGCATGCTTTTTTAATTAATATATAAGTAAAAAAGGTACACATATTCTAAAATACCTTATGTTATTGAGTATTTACTAAATAACATAAATTTGGGGAAAATGTAGACACAAAATTATGCATTAGGGTATATTTATAGGTCCTAACAATATAATTTTATTTACATGATTCATAAGCAAGAAAAGTAGGAATTGACAATTATGTTTTCCTCTTTTATTTCATTCATTCTTTTTCTTTTTCTAACACACCCTACATCCTAGTATGAAATTCAATTCCTTATCTTTATTGACTTCAAATATCGACACCTACTCATGATGCTATCACTCAGGAACCCTCATTGCCTTTGGGAACTCGTAACCTCTTTCTATCTTACATGCTCTTTTGGGGCCTCTTCCATATTTTGGGCATCTTATTTTCATATGGATCGGCCTTCTAGTTGTCAGCTATGAAATTCAACCAAGGTAAACATATAAATATAATGTTATGTTATCATAATAAAGTAATAAGCTCTAAAAATATTTATCCTTCACCTAAGATTACACTCTAAAGGAATCTAGGTCATTTAAAGGATCTATCTAGCATCCATTCAAGGGATAAGGGATCACATTTTATTCATACAAACATAAGAAGGATAATCTCTTTTATTCCATCAACAATTTTTCATCTATTTATAAAATCTATCATGTTATCTAGTTCATCTTACATAAGGGATTTTAAGGCACCATTATCACACACAAAAGAACTACATGGATTCTAAGATGTGGAGTGCTCACTCATAAGTTGAATTTGTTAGCTGACATATCTGGGGTCAGTTTGAATCCCAATTTTACTTCTTTTCTTTTTGGGATTTCATGGAGTTTGGGGTTTTCTAGGACATTATCTATTTTCTAAGTTACGGGTGAATTCTACCATCATCCAGAGACATATAGGTGAGCAAATATGACAACTAGTGATATGAGAGTGGTTCATTAGCTAGGAAATATCCTATCACATTCATTCATATTGAGGAAATTAAAATTAATAATATTAAATTCAATATACATGTAGACATTAGGAGGTGAAAGGGTTAAATTTACTAATATTTTGAATTCATTATTGGGGGTAGGTTATAGTGGCAGGCCAAAGGAGGGAAACACAAATATTTGACCCCTTGTTTTTATAACTAAATAGCTTTAACTTGTAAAAGGAATGTTGTCAAGAAGTTAAATTATAATATCTTTTAAAAAAGGAATCTCAATTAGGATATTCTTAACCAGTAAAATAATAATATTTTAGAAAATGAGGATTGGGTATACTTTTCAACAAAAATTATATTATTTCACAAATTGTAATTATTTGAAGAAGTATTGATTTTTGAATAGATTTTAACATTAGTTAATGTAATTTCTAATATTTATCAAGGGCTTCAAAATATCTTTCTAGAGAAAAGACATATTACAAAAATAATATTTGAGTGGAAAGCATTGTATATTTTTGTTTGATCTATAAGGGTAGAAATAAAAATAATTTCTATTTGATATATTATAGTAGAAATATAAATGGGTGAATAAAATTGCAACGGAAAAATAGGTAAGTAAGGTAGATGGAAAAATAGGGGTATTATAATTTATTGGATATAATAACTATCACCAAGGGTATTATTTAATATGTTTCGAATGAGTATGTTATACTATAATTTTACTAAGTGCATCCCCATTTGGTGAAACTTGTGTGACATAGAGAAAACTAGTTTATGAGATTTTCTATAGTCACAAGTCCCCCGTAGATGTCACCAGTTCCTAGACATCTATTTCTGTTCCACGTGCCCTAGTCTAAATTCATCCAGTATCTCAAGAATTCATAGTGCTCAATTGTGACAATAGTCCATTTGTGTTTACAACTTTTTGAGTCTAGAATAATTTCGGATCAAGTACAAAATTCAATAAGTTTTATACTCTATCTCTTTCATGTGGGGTTTAATTTTCCATTATCTTATTACTTATGTCACATCTATATTTTAGCATTTATTTATCATATGTGACTTTGTAAATAGAGTTTAGCATTAAATCTTCTTTTGTTAAATCATAAAAAAGTCATTGATCCATGAGAAAGGATTATAAGAAGCTGGAAAGGAGATCCATAACCTCATATAATTGATAGGAAACAAAATAATGAATAAGATGGGATGATTCAACCACCTCCTTAGGTATAGTTTGATCCACTCTATGCTTATAGGACTCAGTAAAGGACCTATCTCACCTTTCTCTAGGTTCTCAATAAGTTATTCTATGACTTGGGACCTCTTTTACACCACTAAGGCGAGATGTTTCATCAACGTCTTCTATTTTCCTCTTTTTGAAATAATATGAGCCTCTCGGCTCCATCAAATAATTTTTAGATGGGGAGACATAAGATTTCTTAGGAAATAAACTATTATACCGCTTATAAAGTAATTTTTCCTTCTCTTTTTGAACCATTATTTGACCTGGAGGATCACATGTTTTGTAATATCCTTGATATATCTTGTCTTTTTGATATTGCAAGGGATATGAGAGGTAGGTGAATATTTTATCACTTCATACTAAGTATCAAGTAATTCTCAATCATCATCGTGAACATTTTGAAAAAATAAATTAAACATAAAAGAGATCATTTGTTGAGATTACATCCTCATATAGTACCTTTCGTGACCTCATGGTCATTGGAAAAATTAACCAATAAGTCGTCAATTTGAGGAATGTCAAGGAAGTCGGGTAGAAAAAGGAGTCACGATCGTCATCAAATACACGTTATATGTAGCCATATAGGAGTGCATATTTGAATGCAACAAGAGAGGTCTCAATTTTAAAAGCATCAAACACATTCTTACATGAATAAATTTTAAAGGATATGAGAAAGGAAATACCCTCCTCTTCCTATGTTTTAATTTGATATGAATCTAGGAAAAGTTTCACACCACTCAAAGAGGATATTTTGAACTCGGGTACCTCGGGTATGGAAAAGGAACATTTTCAAATCAACTTATTGTGAGATAGGTGATTATGGAGAATTTTGTGACGATGGTCTCATAACTTTTAATTAATTCCATTGCTTGAGGTAAAATTATCCGTTATAGATATCCTTCAAGAAACCTTATGAGGTAAATATTAAATTCATCATTTATGTTATGAAATGTGATTTTCTATCTCAAAATTAGTTATAGGTACTTTTAAAATGTGGGGATTTCTATGATAAATTTAGTGAAAGAGATAAACCATAGAAGGGTCTTATTGAAAATGTTTTCACTTGTGCAAAAATGGGTAACTCAAAAATTTGTTATGATGGATAGCATTGGTGAAGTGGGCCTAAGCTAGGGGAGATTCTTCTAGTCAATATTATTTCTACTTAATTAATTAATGACTACATGAAATCAGAAGCTATATTCGTTGTTACAAAACGTAACAGATCACATATCTCCAATTTGATGACTATCTTTAGCAAAATCACACAAATCCTCAAATGATAGTTGTGTTATCTTGATGAAGATTTCAAATTGTAGAAAAGATGAAGTGTTATGTTTTGGAACAACAATCATAATTGCAGATCGTAGAATCGATTTCATTTACTAAATTTTACGAGTGTATTATTAAGGTTCTTTACTTCATGATTAAAGACATTCAATCATATTATTGAGTTTTTTATTTCATCATACAATCCATATAGAAAGCTGAAATGTAGAAATAAATACACAACTCAATTTCAGAATTCAATGTTTTATTCATAAGGAGTTTCAAATGATCCCACACAATCCGTGTGATGTAATCGAAAATCAAAATACAACTACTAAAGTAAAAAGTACATATGCATGAAAGATAAAATAGAGGACTATGAATGAACCCATCATTTCCTTTGGGGGTTTCTACTTCGGTTGATGCATCTCCATCTCTAGATTTTATCCATCCCCATCTGCAAGTGGCATGTACCGAAAAACAAAAAGGGAAAATTTTCGAGTTGAGCTCTGTGGTTAATCAATATTCCTATACTATCCAAATTCATACAGATGAATCTCTTAACAACATGAGATATAAATTACATGATTCACCAAGGAACAACTAATAAAAGTAATTTTCTATAAACAACATACGTGATTTACTCACTAAAAGATAAGAAGACAGAAGAAAAGAAAAAGCATGTAACATAAGAGAATCCAAAAATCCTAAATATTTTCTAACTATTATCTTAAGTGTGTAGGTACACGTTACAGTAAAGAAAAAAATAAAATCATGTCTTATAGTCCTCACTATTAGATAAATTTTATAGAGTTCAATGACTTCTATCCTATGGTACATCAAGATTGGAATAAATCACAAGTACATATTGATATGAAGGAAGAATACAACTCAAAAGTGAAGTAAGGAAGAATCAAGAGCTTATGGAAACAAAAATTTAGAAGTTTAGAGATCAAATAGATCATTATAGTATTTATAAAAAATTCCAAGCCTTCACCCTCCATATAAAAATACAGACATCATATTGCAGGCTGCAAGCTCGAGAACAACTCAAAATGAAAATAACAACTTCAAATAATAGCTCAAGAAGAAGAAAACTAGTGGAGAAGGCATCTACATTTTTAAACACAGAATCTCCATCTTCAAGAAAAAGGATGGAGTGAAAATGATTTTAAATACCCATATCAAAGTACTAATACCCAGATCTAGGTTAATTAAAATCAACGATTCGAGCCACAAAGGAAAAATCTAAGAAGTTAGAAAAAATTGCAAAAAATAAAAATGTTCTAGTGTATTACAAAAAAAGTATATATTTTTGTCCCAGACTATCTACGGGACGCGCAAATCTGAAATGGATGATTTAGAAAGGAATGCGGAAAAGATGGAGAAATTTTTGGGGATAGTTAGGGTGCAAAAGACCAAAATCGCCACAAGTCATTTCAATACGGGTCAGGTAAAAGATTTTTTTGGGATAGTCGGGATGTTGGGACACGTGGGACGTGCAAAGGTGAAAATACGTAGCAAAAGGAAATCGGTGAAGCTGTGAGGTCAACGTCCCAAGTGGCTCGGTCAATGGTGGGATAGATGGGACATAAAAATATGAAATGTACGCATGTAAAGGAAAATAGTGCAAATTAATTTCAACACTCTAGTATCCAAGGAGGAAAGGTATAGATCCTGGATTTGATCGAAAAACACATTAATGGGTATTAAGAAATCGAGTAAGAAATAATAACTCACCGATCAAATTGGAGCTATCAAACCCTCAAAATCATCAATTTTAGAGCAAAAATTAGGACCTGTGATCAAGTCTAAACACAATATCTCCAAGGGAACCAAAAAAAAAATTAATGCCAAGAAAGAATGAAGTATCAATATCTTGAAGTCAAAATGGAAATGACGAAGCAAGACTAATACTTGAGAGGTCAAAAATGACAGCGCTTTTCTTACAAATGAAGTAAACAAAGCTCGAAAGGAATATAAATGGTGTCCAAAAACCTCACGAGTTTCGTAGACCCAAAAACATATTCACAAAGAAGAAACCGAGCTCGATGGTTACCCTAAAAATGATGAGCATCAACCATTCACTCATAAAACTCAAAAGAGATCAAGAATAAAAAGATACAAATGCATTAAGGTATAGAAACCAAATGAACCTCACAAATCCAAGCTCGAAAATATTCAACAATATTGTCGAGCCGAAAATCCAAATGAAGTGCTCATTAAGATCAAGTGACCTTTACAATGCAAACCCAAGAGGTGAGTTAATGAAACTCAACCACAAGAAAAGTTTTGTGTCTTTTTTGTCAATTTTTTCCGAATGTCCATGGAAATGTGGTCATCCTTAATGGATGCGAGAATGGTGGGTCTATTTGTGACCTTGTCACTTTTCATTACATTTACAAAGTGTTGAATTCGCCTCATGGCCCAATGAATTGTAATTGGCTATCCATAAATCAAGCAGTTGCGGAGAAGCGGACCCTTTTTGTGTTTAGAGACATTATGGAAAAAACATTAAAGTTATAAAAGTGACCCATGACTCACCGATGAAAAATAAAGCCACATTTTGGGCTTGCATCGTGTTGTCGTGAGAATGTGCAACAGGGAAATTGACAATTTTGAGCATGACAACTATACCCCTATGCCAAAATTTTCATGTTTTATCATTCCTAAGAAACCCCGGATCTATTCAGTTAGTTGAAATGAATTCCCAACCAATGTCATGATATTATCCTATGTGATTTAGGAAATTCCATTCATTCCCCCTAGGTGATTTTAGGAGTTCATTCAAAATGTTATCTTGGGCAAGTATAGGGAAGGGCTATTGTTGGCCTTTCGAGGATTGGATCAACCCCATGGAGCATATCAGAAGGGAAAAATTCAACACAAAGGTGAATGGAAGACCTTATAACATCATGGAAATGATTTTGGAAGGCTTTGGGAAGTTCTGAAAGACTTGGAGTAGTCTGAGTGAAAACATGGTTCATAAGCCTAGCAAGACACATAGGCCTAAAACAACTATTGGGCTTCAAATGAAGATTCCAGAGCTCGGATGGATTTAAAAGTAAAAAAAACATCTTCATAAATAGGATTCCAAGACCTACATGATGGTGAAATAATATTTTTCACAACACCTTGGCGTATATGATTGGAAGACAGTTTTTCTCAGGTACAAGTGGAGTCCCAGATCAAAAATCTGATTTTGAGGGATTGTATTATCAAATAAATACTTGATACCAAAATAATTGGATTAAAAATTCCATTTCCAATCAGATCATATAAAATTTCACCATGAAATTCCACTGTAAGCTTAAGTTATCGTCATTCCAAGTTACCCTCTTAAAGGTAGTTCGGGACTTAGTCATTTTTTCAAGAGGACACGTGTCAGCACCAAAATCCTGATAGGATTTCATGTCCCCCACGTCCCTGAGTTAAGGTACATCACCCCTTTGAAAATTCACACAGCCTTCATGTTACCCTTGGGACCTTCATATGACCTCCAGACATGGCAGTTCAGCCCTCGAGTGCTTATTTAGAGCATGCATTCCCTACCGTCGGATCGGTCGCCACGTGTCAGCTCTAGGACCACCGTGGAATTTTATGTACCTTATGCACCTGAGGTGGGGGACATCATGCCTTGGAAAATGTGCCCATCCCCTATGGGGAGTCTTTGGACACCCATGTGACCTCATTTCAGCTCCCATTACATTAAAGCAATTTTTTCCTCCTTGATCCCCTGCCATTGCATCTAGTGCCACATGTCACCATCTTGCTCATTGTGGAAGTTGATGTCCCTCATGTCCCTAAGGTCAGGAACATCAAGCTTTGAAAAATCACCCTAACCCTAATTGTGCATATCTTTTTAAAATCTCCCAAGTGTCGCTTTCTTCATTTCTAACTTCTAAACATTTTTGTGCACTCCATTCCTCCATTTCTTCCTCTGCAACATTCTACCATCACTCCGCCTGAAAAAATTCTACCATTACTCAGCCATTTCAGGTCTTAGAAGGATATTTCATCAAAACAAGAAGGAGAAACGAAGAGCAAGAAGGAGAGAACAGTGAAAATCCCCATAGCCTAAAAATGAAGATCTAAAGAAATGTTGCAAACCGGTGCATGAAACAACAAACCATTTTCTGCTATTCATTCCTCTATCCAAGACCATCATAAAGACACCTTCAAACTCCCCCTTGTGTGATAGAGCAGCCACAATGAAGAAATCTCATTTCCGGCTCAACGAAGAAAGAAGTAAGATTTCCCGTCAAACTAGTTGCCGGATTGAAGTAAGATCACACGTGAAGCACCAGAAGACAAAACCCACATCAAAAATATAAATTTCATTGTAAATGGAGGAGAAAACCAGACCTGCAATTTTCAGGTCCATTAATGGCTGCCGTACCCAGAAGCACTGCCAGGTCCGAAAATTAAAACTTTAAAATCTCCTAGATTATTAAGCGGGCGGGCCCAAAATTTCAGAGGGAGGATATTGGGAAAAAACCCATATCAAAAAACTTTGTTCCATGTCAATCCGACTCCCAGAGGAAAAATTTCTAAAAATAGCAGGTCTACTACATAGGAACTGCTATTTTGGGAAAGTCATCGATAAAAGAACCTGCGAAGAAGACGAAGACATTGGAGGTAAACTACGACTGAAAATTCACCAGAACAGACATTGTTGGAAATTACTAAAAATAGTAAGTGGCCCCTCGAGCACCTACTAAAAATAGAAATTTGATCCAGAAGAAACGAGGAACATGGGGAGAAAGAGGAAAACTAAGCCGCAACATCCAGTTGAAGATCGAGGAATTGCTTTTCCACACTTACTAAAAATAGTAAGTTGCTTTTTCGAAGGGAGATATGAAGACGAAATGGACGGGTCAGAAGCCGTCACAACCCTTTGCCTATGAGTATGATGTGGAAGACAATGATGTCTTGTACATGGACCCAAATGACCTTAAAATTCAAACTTCAAATGAGAAAATTTCTGAAATTTGAATAGCTATATAAGCCACATGTCTACAAACCATGGCTATTCCGGGAAATCCTCCTGTTGAAAGACCTGAATTTCTCTTCCACATCCAAGAAGATATCACTTCTGATTTGAGAGAAGCTATTTGGCATAACAGACAAAGTGCCAACCACTACTTCATTGCCATGAGAATCCTCGACCTTGAAGAAGAACGCGTTGCTGAATTGGAGAGGCAAAGACAAATTCCAGCACCACAAAGGTGAGCATAGATTTCCAAGTTGGTGGATAGAAGGTACACCAAAAACAGAGGCAAGGAGGACAAACCAACCCCATTTTGAAGAACTTCAAAGAAGACAAGAGCTGCTCAGAATTCAGAGGCCTCCCCTTTGTCAAGCAACCGGTCATGTTGAGAACCTGAGTGTTGCTAATCCTTTGGATGGTGAATTTCCATACATCAATGAGAACCTAGAAAATTTCACTGACGTAGAAACCGAAGAAGAAGTTAGAGAAAGAGAAGCAAGAGCAGAAGAGGAAATAAGGGCTCAACTTGACGAAATCAAAAGACTTCAAGCCGAGGTAGATGAAAGAGAAGCAACAGAAACCACAAGTGAACAAGGAGTATATGACTCATGATCTAATATTCAAGCCACTTCAAGAGGTCCCGCATGTTGTTAACTCCAATTTTCCTCACATTCAAGATTTTCCTCCTCTATCAGGAAAAATAATGGTTGATGCGTCCATCATTGAGCCTGAAACCAATGAGATGTTTCCATGGATGCGGGAAATGATCATCCTCGACACTTACATAGTGCAACAAGTAGTAGCTCCCGATATATCAGCAATTGTCACATGATGGCAAGGAATAAATAATACAAAGAGAAGATCGAGGGACTAGAGGAGCAAGTGCAAACTCTTTCATCTTATGTGCAACACTTGGTGGAACCAAGCACTATAACACTTCCTATTGAGAAAGTGGTACCCATCAGCAGCTTCAATCTAGAATCCATCAGAAGAATGCACGAGTTCACGATGCAGGGCCGAGAAAATAAGGAATGGATCGATTCAATCTCGAAAAAGGGAAGTCAACACTTCAAGAGGTGGTCAAGCTCTTTGCATACATGTGCGCCACCACCAACAGAACACGAGCACTCAAAAAAGAAGTGGAGAATCAGTCAGAGAATGGAGCCAGGTCCATTGCAACAACTCTTCCTTCATCATAATTCTTCTTCTTCTTCTTCCTCTTCTTTCTCTCTCTCTTCAATGTTATATTTTTGCATTGAGGGTTGCACCTTTTAATATGACTTAAGTGACTTTAGAAATATAATGTAAATTAAGTCACCTTGCTATTATAAGAGGGACTTAAATATTTAAAGTGGAATACAAACAGTCTTAAGTCATATGAAGGTATTCAAAAGGTCATGAGGTAGATGAAGAGTCATATTCTATTCTATAAATTGTAAAGCCATTCCCATTTCAAAGGGTTGGTGATTGATCTTGTAGACTCAAGAGTGCATTCTACCTTGAGAGAAAGCAAAGGAGATAGCCATTTTCTTCTACTCTCTTCCCCTCTCAAATTTCTTCCATTCCTACACTATGTACAACTTTTGTTCAAGCATCAATACAAGAAGGAGTTTCTAGCTTTCTTTGACCAAGGGATTTCATGACACTTTGTTCTCATCAAATTCTATTTGGTCTTGTTGTCATTTACAAGGTTGTTTCTTCTCATAAATGCATGTGATGAAGTTTCTAACTAGTGTGTGTGTAGGAATCTGATTTTCTACCTGCAGCATTAGTTCTCCTACCTCCATTCTCACTCCCTTTCCCACTTCCAGACAAAGTCATCTCTTGCAGGTATATGCAAGCATTTGCCGCAGGGTCAGTGGAGTGCCCTGTTGGATCCCCTCGGTGAAAGGCCACCACAGAAATTCACCTTTTCATGTGCATGCACATATGGCAGCTGCACCGGTTAAGTAGAGGGACTTAGATTCCCAGAGCATTGGCAAGAAATCCACAAGTTTGTCCACCCAACAAATTTTCTCGCCAACAGTTTTTGGCGCCCACCGTGGGGCAGATTTAGCAGCATCTGCACCCAAAATATAACCGCAAGGTCCCAAAAATTCAAAAAAAAATCAAATATTGAAAAAATCATAAAAGAGAGTTCAAGAAAGTCCATTTCTGAAAGATACACTGCTGATTTCTGCACATGACTTTTCACATTCCATGTGGCCTTTCATATTCTCGACTACAAAAGCTTCCAAAAGCTAGCTAAAGGAAGATACACCAGGTTGAGAAGGTCGAGAGGTGTTGCTGATTTCAATTTTGAAGCTTCACAAAATCTGCAAGAATGAATTAGAGATAATCCATATTTCTTCTCTCAAGCCTCCTCTTCATCTAGCTCTTCAAGAAGTTCACCTGGTAATCCTATCCAAAATCCTTCAAATTCTGCAATTTTTCAACAACCATTGAACATCAACTTCCCAGAAGAAGAAGAATTTGAAGAAGAATTTGTAGAAGCAAGAGCTGAAGCAAAAGAAGAAGAAACAATGGCAGATGAAGAAGAAATACCTCAACCCATTATTCCATGGGGAAGGAATACATGCCCGCTTGCTCTTGAACCCCCTCTTCACAATCTACCAATGGGTTCCCGCAAGAACTTTCCAAAGTTCAAAGGTGACAACACACAACATCCTGAAGAACACATCGCTGCTTTCACAACATCATGTGGAATTCTTGGTGTCCAACATGAAGACATTGCTATAAGATTGTTCGTGGAGTCCCTCCAAGAAAAAGCAACAAAATGGTTTTACCTCCTACCTTCCCGGTCCATCACGGGTTGGAATGACATCAAGGATGCATTCGAAGAGAGATTTAAATCAACTAAATATTGTCAAGACCTCTTGGTGTAGTTGGCTCAAATAAATAAAGGAGAAAATGAAACCATGAGAGACTTCATGGCTCGTTTTGAACGGTTGCTATGCAAGATACCTGAAGAGGATTCACCATCTGAAAACAATATCAAAAGATTCTTCATAAATGCTCAATCATCGGAGGTAGGATTTCTCCTATGAAGAGTTCAACCAAGGAACATTGTAGAAGCACAAAGGAGGGCCATTGAATTAGATGACGATCTCATCCTCTATGGAAAGATCAAGAATCCATCAAAGGGCAAGGCCCAAAAGATGAGAGAACAAATCCATCGCTGCAAAATTTGGTAGATGAGACGGCCTCTTTGAAGAGGGAATTATTTGAATGAGTTTTTTCTCAAAGATGCAATAGAAATCAGATTGTAGGAGGACCCCAAAGACTTGCCTTAGAGGCCCCACCCGTGAATGTAAATTGCAGATTTCAAGAAAGTGAAGAAGAGCTTGAACAAGAAGGTGGTGATTTCCAAGAAAGTGATGAGTTTGAGAATGATACACAAATCAGGTTTTGTGAGTATTTTGGAGGTTATGAAGAAGATGAAGAAGATGCACCAAGTTTCTCATGCGTGGTATTCACTCATTCTTAGTCTGAGAAAAGAGCATCTCCCTCCACTATTGCAAAAGAAAAGAAGGTTGATGATCCTCCTATGGTGACTCCAAAAATAAATAATCAGTCGAGGATCCCCACTTCCATCTTCCATGAAGTCTGCATTGTTGGAGCCTAACCTGCAACAAGTAAGAAGATGCCTGCAATCCCAAGTAAGCTTTCTGATGTCTCTTCAAGTCTAAATCTAAATCTTCTCCTACAAAATCTAATACCTTGAAAGCTCCTAGTGTGTCTTTTAAAATACCCTCGATTCCTCAAACATCAAATCCTGCTCCTAAACCTATCCAAACTCCAAAATCAGTCCCTTCACCCCCCCTGTCCACATCTACTCCCTTTGACCTCATAGAATATGCAAACAAAACCAAAGTGTAGATTACAAAATAGAATATTTGTGGACTCACCTGAACAATTAGAGAGGTTCATCCGATACATCAGGAGTGGTAGTATAACACCCAATGTTGTAGCTTCTAGTTCCAAAGGCATGCTACAAAACTCACCTACACCTCGATAAAAGATTGATAAATTTGAACCTTTCTACGTCTCCCTTCTTATTGGAGAATATGTACTAAACAATTGCATAATAGATTCTGGGGCCTCAGACAACGTGATTCCTTTGAAGGTTGCCAAGGCTCTTAAACTTACAATGACTCCACCTAGTGGCTCTTGTTACTCTTTGGAATCAAAAAAGGTCTCACTTTTAGGGAAGGTTAAAGATGCAGAGGTGGCTCTCCCCAGATTTCAGACAAGAAAGTTTCAGCGATGATTTTGGTAGTAGACATCCTAGCCTCATTCGGAATGTTGCTGAGTAGAATTTTTTTCCAAGATTTGGGAGGGAAAATTGAAAAGAATTGGTATTTTGCAACCATACCAATGAAGGGAGACATGGAGAAATTGCTTCCCGAGAAGAAAATGAGGTACACTGTGCAAAAATCCGGAAGCCCAGAAGCTAACATTTTGTACCAAAATACCAGGTGGATGAATCACTTGGTGACAACTAAGGAGGAAGAAGATATTCCCACCTTGATAGGTCCAGACATGCCTTCCCGGAGATATTTGGACTTTGAAGAAGCATTGAGGAGATTCAAGTTACAAGAGGGCAGCCCCGAATCACCAAATGATGCAGACCGCGAGGAAGAGGAAATGGTTCTCGGTGATTTTCAAGAAGAAAAATCAGCCTATACACTTTTCCAAGATGAGGAGTTATTCTCATTCCCATTTGGGGATGAAGATGATCTCGGTCAAGCCATCTATGGAGAGACAAAATCAGCTTGTGATGAGCCCGTGAAAGGTTTGAAAGAAATGTCTATACAAGGATTGTTAAGAGCCGCGGAAGAAACAAAGGACCCTGAGATCAGTCTAGAACTTTTAATGCAAGCCATGAATATGGAAGATAAACATGAAGCTGATTTGGAAGCCTTAACTAATGTGAAGGTCAGCCATATTGAGATAAGGCAAGATGAGAAATATGATGTCCCTCTCAAGCCAATGGTTGGTGGATACAATGATGAAATTGAAGTATTTTCTTTCCCATTTGAAGATGAAGAATCTTTCTATGATGAAGAAATTGAAGCAAGGAGTTTGAAGACCTCTAAAGATGAAGCTCCTTTTGATGAAGGATCAGTAGAGTGCAGCGATTCTCGAGATGATGAGGTAATCCCTCCAGATAGTTTCTTTGAGTTATCAAGATAAAGATTCTTCAAAGGCATACAAAGAGGGACTATAGGAAATGATGAAGCATTACTCCGTGCAAGAAATATTGGATGCAGTAGAAGTGGTGGAAGACCCTGAGCTGATTCTTGATCTCTTCACTCATGCCATGGGCATACAAGACAAGTATGAGGCCGCATCCAATCTTTCAGTCAGTACTCAAGCACCTCACAAGTGAAGTAAAGGAAATGGATAAGTCTGAGGTTTCTCATGGAAGAGATGTCAATGAGCATAGACCTAGGGAAAGAAATTAACTCAGAAGGTTCAAGGAATTGGAACGAAAATCAGCATTGGGGCAGCGATGAGATGCTCGATGGAGAATCAGCTATATGGATAAACATGGAAGGAAACTGGCACGATGAAACCAATTTCAAAGAGCATGAAGACAATGGAGTTTCCAAGAAAGGACCTAAGCATCAAGAAGATCACATGGACTCACTCCTACCAAGTACACAGACAATTGTGAAAGCACCTGGCTTTCATAAGTAGCTGAGGAGGGGAGGATACTTTCTAGAACCCGTCAACGGCTTCGCAGAACATCATCATTCGGTGTTTCCTCTTCAAGGGTAACTTTTGTGAAATAAAAAGTACTTCAGGAAAGTGGGTTGTCCCTCGCCTTGTACCATAGGTGATTGATAGGTGTTTTTCCCTTTCCATTGTGTGTGTTTCCCTTCTTGTTGTGTGTCATGTGTTTCCTTTTGGTCATTTTGTGTGTGTGTGTTTCCTTCTTCTAATCTTCCTTTCTTGAAGTTGTGCATGACTCACAGGCCCAATGGATAAGGCACTAGTCAATGAATTATATGGTCTAAAATTGAGATTCTAGATTCCCATGTCATGTCTTCACTACATGCTCAGTCCATGTCATGTCCCCAAGCTAGAGCCAGTTGTTGTTGTGAGAATGTGCAACAGGGAAATTGACAATTTCCGAGCATGAAAACTATACCCCTATGCCAAAATTTTCATGTTTTATCATTCCTAAGAAACCTGGATCTGTTTAGTTAGTCCAAATGAATTCCCAACCAATGTCATGATATTATCCTAGGTGATTTAGGAAATTCCATTCATTCCCCCTAGGTGATTTTAGGAGTTCATTGAAAATGTTATCTTTTGGCAGTATAGGGAAGGGCTATTATTGGCCTTCCGGATTGGATCAACCCCTGGAGTAGAGAAAAAGGGAAAAATTCAACATGGAGGTGAATGGAAGACCTTATAACATCATGGAAATGATTTTGGAAGGCTTTGGGAAGTTTTGAAAGACTTGGAGCAGTTTGAGTGAAAACAGGGTTCACAAGCCTAGGCAGTACATAGGCCTAAAACAGTTGTTGGGCTTCAAACAAAGATTCTGGGAGCTCCAGATGGATTTAGAAGTAAAAAAAACATCTTTGGAAATAGAATTCCAAGACCTACATGATGGTGAAATAATATTTTTCACAACACCTTGGTACATATGATTGGAAGACATTTTTTCTCAGGTACAAGTGGAGTCCCATATCAGAAATCTGATTTTTTATGGATCATATGATCGAAGAAATACATAAGACCCACATAATTAGATTAAAAATTCCATTTCCAATCAGGATCATATAAAATTTCACCAAGAAATTCCACCGGAAGCTCAAGTTATCTGCATTCCAAGTTACCCTCTCAAAGGTAGTTCAAGACTTAGTCATTTTTTCGAGAGGACACGTGTCAACACCAGGAGCCTGGTGGGATTTCATGTCCCCACGTCCCTGAGGTTAGGTACATCACCCTTGGAAAATGTTCCCAGCCCTCATGTGACCCTTGGGACCCTCATATGACCTCCATACCTGGCAGTTCAGCCCTCAAGTGCTTATTTGGAGCATGCATTCCCTGCCGTCGGATCGGTCGCCACATGTCAGCTCCAAGACCACCGTGGAATTTTATGTACCTTATGCACCTGAGGTGGGGGACATCAGGCCTTGGAAAATGTACCCATGCCCCTATGGGGAGTCTTCTGGACACCCATGTGACCTCATTTCAGCTCCCAGTGCTTTAAAGCAATTTTTTCCTCCTTCATCCCCTGCCGTTGGATCTAGTGCCACGTGTCGCCATCTTGCTCATTGTGGAAGTTGATGTCCCTCATGTCCCTGAGGTTAGGAACATCAAGATTTTAAAAATTTTCCCTAACCCTAATTGTGCATATCTTTTTAAAATCTCCCAAGTGTCACTTTCTTCATTTCTAACTTCTAAACATTTTTGTGCACTCCATTCCTCCATTTCTTCCTCTGCAACATTCTACCGTCACTCCGCCATTGAAAATGCTCAGACCAGCTCAACCCAAGCACTAAAACAAACTCCCCATGGTGATTTTCAGGTCTCATAAGGATCTTTCATCAAAACAAGAAGGAGAAATGAAGAGCAAGAAGGAGAGAACAGTGAAAATCCCCATAGCCTAAAAATGAAGATCTAAAGAAATGTTGCAAACCAGTGCATGAAAAAAAAAAAATTTCTACTATTCATTACTCTATCCAAGACCATCAGAAATACACCTTCAAACTCCCCCCTCATGTGACAAAGTAGCCACAATGAAGAAAGAAGTAATATTTCAATGAAGAAAGAACAAACTAGTTGTTGGATTGAAGTAAGATCGCACGTGAAGCACCAAAAGAAAAAACCCACATCAAAAATAAATTATTATTTTTAATGGAGGATAAAACCATACTTGCAATTTTCAAGTCCATTAATGGCTGCTGCATGTACCGTAAGCATTGCCAAGTTTGAAAATTAAAACTTTAAAATCTCTGGATTATTAAGCGGGTGGGCCCGAAAATTCAAAGGGAGGATATTGGGAAAAACCCATATCAAATTTTTTATCCCACATCAATTTGAATCCTAGAGGAAAAATTTCTAAAAATAGCAGGTCTACTACATAGGAACTACTATTTTGGGAAATTCATCGATAAAAGAACTTGCAAAGAAGATGAAGACATTGGTGGTAAGCTATGACCAAAGATTCACCAGAAAAGACATTGTTGGCAATTACTAAAAATAGTAAGTGGCCCCTTGAGTACCTGCTAAAAATAAAAATTTGATCCAAAAAAAATGAGGAACACGGGGAGAAAGAGGAAAACTAAGCCACAACATCCAGTTGAAGATCGAGGAATTGCTTTTCCACACTTACTAAAAATAGTAAGTTACTTTTTCAAAGGAGATATGAAGAAGAAATAGACAGGTCAAAAGCCGTTACAACCCTTTTCCTGCGAGTATGATGTGGAAGACAGGGATGTCTTGTATATAGACCTGAATGACCTTAAAATTCAAACTTCAAATGAGAAAATTTCTTAAATTTCAATAGCTATATAAGCCACATGTCTACAAACCATGGCTATTTCGGGAAATCCTCCTATCGAAAGACACGAATTTCTCTTCCACATCCAAGAAGATATCACTTCTGATTTGAGAGAAGCTATTTGGCACAATAGACAAAGTTCCAACCACTACTTCATTGCCATGAGAATCCTGACCTTGAAGAAGAACGCGTTGCTGAATTGGAGAGGCAAAGATAAATTCCAGCACCACAAAGGTGAGCATAGATTTCCAAGCTAGCGGATAGAAGGTACACCCGGAAACAAGAGGCAAGGAGGACAAACCAACCCCATTTTTGAAGAACTTCAAAGAAGACAAGAGCTACTCGGAATTCAGAGGCCTCCCCTTCATCAAGAAACTCGGTCACGTTGAGAACCTAAGTGCTGCTAATCCTTTGGATGGTGAATTTCCATACATCAACGAGAACCTAGAAAATTTCACTGACGTAGAAACCGAAGAAGAAGTTAGAGAAAGAGAAGTAAGAGCGAAGAGGAAATAAGGGCTCAACTTGACGAAATCAAAAGACTTCAAGCCGAGGCAGATGAAAGAGAAGCAACAGAAACTACAAGTGAACAAGGAGTATATGACTCATGATCTAATATTTGAGCCACTTCAAGAGGTCCCGCATGTTGTTGACTCCAACTCTCCTCTCATTCAGGATTTTCCTCCTCCATCAGGACAAAGAATGGTTGATGCACCCATCATTGAGCCTGAAACCGATGAGATGTTTCTGTGGATGCGGGAAATGATCATCCTCGACACTCGCATGGTGCAACAAGTAGTAGCTCGATATATCAGCAATTGTCACATGATGGCAAGGAATAAAGAATACAAAGAGAAGATCAAGGGACTAGAGGAGCAAGTGTGAACTCTTTCATCTTATGTGCAACACTTGGTGGAACCAAGCACTATAACACTTCCTATTGAGAAAGTGGTACCCATCAGCAGCTTCGATCTGGAATCCATCAGAAGAATGCATGAGTTCACGATGCAGGGCTGAGAAAATAAGGAATGGATCGATTCAATCTCCAAAAAGGGAAGTCAACACTTCAAGAGGTGGTCAAGCTCTTTGCATACATGTGCGCCACCACCAACAGAACACGAGCACTCAAAAAAGAAGTGGAGAACAGTCAGAGAATGGAGCCAGGTCCACTGCAACAACTCTTCCTTCATCATAATTCTTCTTCTTCTTCTTCTTCCTCTTCTTTCTCTCTCTCTTCAATGTTATATTTTTGTGTTGAGGGTTGCACCTTTTAATATGACTTAAGTGACTTTAGAAATATAATGTAAATTAAGTCACCTTGCTATTATAAGAGGGACTTAAATATTTAAAGTGGAATACGAACAATCTTAAGTCATATGAAGGTATTCAAAAGGTCATGAGGTAGATGAAGAGTCATATTCTATTCTATAAATTATAAAGCCATTCCCATTTCAAAGGGTTGGTGATTGATCTTGTAGACTCAAGAGTGCATTCTACCTTGAGAGAAAGTAAAGGAGATAGCCATTTTCTTCTACTCTCTTCCCCTCTCAAATTTCTTCCATTCCTACACTATGTACAACTTTTTTTCAAGCATCAATACAAGAAGAAGGAGTTTCTAGCTTTCTTTGACCAAGGGATTTCATGACACTTTGTTCTCATCAAATTCTATTTGGTCTTGTTGTCATTTACAGGGTTGTTTCTTCTCATAAATGCATGTGATGAAGTTTCTAACTAGTGTGTGTGTAGGAATCTAATTTTCTACCTGTAGCATTAGTTCTCCTACCTCCATTCTCACTCCCTTTCCCACTTCCAGAAAAAGTCATCTCTTGCAGGTATATGCAAGCATTTTCCGCAGGGTCAGTGGAGTGCCCCTGTTGGATCCCCGGTCAAAAGGCCACCACAGAAATTCACCTTTTCATGCGCATGCACATACGAAACTGCACTGGTTAAGTAGAGGGACTTAGATTCCCAGAGCATTAGCAAGAAATCCACAAGTTTTTCCACATGACAAATTTTCTTACTAACACATCGAAAGTGAAAGGTGGGGAGGTGGATTGTCGGAGTACATTTGAAATTTGATCTTTGACCCGTAAAAGGACACATACCCAATTTTTATTATAATAGTGGAGGGGCAGGTCACCGGAGTATTTTCTTCCTTTTGAAATTTGAGCTTTGTTTTTAAAAAGGAGTAAAGTTGAGCCGCAACACCACTGACACCAAGTAAATCCATGTGTGGATCCCTTATAAAAGTAGATGGGTGGGCCAAAATGGTTAAAAATGCACAATCTCTATAAAAGTCACAAAATATGATGGATGCCCCTAGGCCCATTTCACTTAAAGTTTATTCCACATGGAGGTCTTTTTTGAAATTGTGAAAATCAGAGTTAATGGCTATGATACAATGAAGGGCCATTACCCAAACTATGATGAAAAAGGATAGAATAGACCAGTAAGACAAATTCACATGCACAAGGAAGGAAACCTTGTCATCAAGCAAAACCTTTTTTAGTAAAATATTCACCCATGTCTTTCTTAAAAGTAGAATAGTTGACTGAGTTATAACCAATGGATATTAATACCTCTTTGTGTTTGCATGATTTTTTTATTCCTTTATTTATTAATAGATAAAGGATAAAAATAGGATGCATGGGTGAGTATAATTTTAGCCTATTTTTAGGAAGGGTGGGAATTAATTTTTCTATATATTGTGTGCCTTGGGAAAGAAAAAAAGAGGATTTCTAGATATAGGAGTGTTGAAGCATATTTTCCATGTCTTTCCCTCTAAGTGAGAAGTATTTTCCGCCTTTCTAATTTATTTGCAGCCTTGTCTATGTTCCATTAATCCTTGTGAATGTTAAATTCCTGATTAATTTAAATTCCATATTGCAAATTCACTAATTTTTGCATGATATTAATGTGCATGTTTAACTTAGTAGTGTTGTTATGATATTTTCTCTCAACACATCAAAGTGTTTTCCTATAATATTCTATAGAAAAACTATTGGTCCGTGCATCAAGAATTTATTCCCATATAAATTGTGCATGTACATAGTCAAGGAACTCATAGAAATTTGGTTGTATCACCTCGCTTTAAATAAATTTTATAGTTATCTTTACCATCAAACCTCCAAAAATCATTTTAGGATACTTCAATAAGGAACCGGACTTGATACCGAGACTCACCTCAAAATAGGTGTACCCAAAGACCTGAGGTGTTTCCATTGTATCTACGAAAGAGAGAGATAAAATTTGCAATCCTAGAACACCTATAACCATCTCTCTACTGGGTACACTTTTGAGATATAACAATTTTTGGCACACCTGGTGGACAATGATTCAGATCTCTGAGCAAGCAAACTACAACAATTTATAGTAGATTTACATCAAGTATAAGTCACTTTTTGGATTAGCAAGTTGTAACAATTTATTCTAAATATTTAACGATTTATTTGGAGACTTTGTAAAGTTGATTTAATACCGGTATTGCAATATGTTCCATGCCTAAAGTGACTACAAGATCATTGGTAAGAGGAATTCCTTTTAGTTTGTTTCTTTGCCTTTGAATTTTGTAAGAAGGAGAATAGTTGGTAATACTTTACCTTATAATAGGCCTGTTTTTATAACCCTCCTAATATTCCTTCACCACGTATCAATTTATCTATTCATATCCCAGCTTTTCCAATGGCTCTTCAACCACTAGGAATGTTGTGACCTTTACTAATGGCATCCCATTAGTAATTCTAGTTTATCAAGATATCCCTAATGATTTCATGAAAAGCTTGCATGCATTCACAGTGAAAATCAAGTTACACCAATAGATCACATCAAAGATGTTGCAGATATATGTGCAAATCTATAATATTACTCATGAAGATGTGGATTTGATAATTTTAGTTTCATCCTTTAAAGGAAAATCCTTACAATGGTATAGAAATCTAGAAATTGGAAGCATAAGAACCTAAGATGATTTAGGTGATAGGTTTTCAAACAATTTCAAGATAATTTAGATCATTTATCCCTCATAGAAAAAATATCTACCATTAGAAGATCTCCTCATGAATTTATGTCTAGTTTCAACATTCATTTTTCCAAAACTTGGGAAAGAATCCCAACAAGTGTTAAGCCTCAAGCTGACCATGATTTCCTTTATTATCTCAAAGCATTAAACAATGATATTTCAACTATGATTCAGTCTATGGGAGGTGAAACTCTTCTAGATGCTTATGATATTGCTATAAAATTTGGATAAAGCCTTATTCAAGTGAAGAATTAGCATAGGGCCTTCAATGCCTTTTTTTGGAAGACTTAGCACCTATGTCATAACCTATCAAAGCATTGTAGAACCTACTATTATAGCCCCATCAAATGACGTATTTAAATCTTTGCATACTATAGGGAATAAGCTGACTTCAATTGAGAACAAACTTGCATTACCTAGCAAACCTTATCAAGATCCTTATCAACAAAACTAGTAAAATAGGCAGCCTTACAAGAAAAATCAAAATTATAGGCAACCTTATCCACAAATACATTTTTATCCAAAGGCTCCTAGTTCATATAATGTTTTAGTCCCAGTTAATATGGCTACAGAAGAATGGTGTCACACTTGTAATCAACCTCATTCAACTGCAAGTTTCCCAAATACTTTTTTAAACATAAGTCTTGTTGCACAACCTCAATCTGAGATATTTTTCATGCATCAAATGGAGGTGGGCAGAAAAAAGTCATGTTCACAAAGCACCGAACAGAACTTAGTTATTTTTAGTGAGGTTGATTTAATTGCAGTCACCACTAGGGCTTAAGAAAAAGCTGCAGAAAGTAAAATATAGAAAAATAGGCATGTTCTACCCACTCTCACTGATAAAACAACTATAGGCCCAAAACTAGCTAACAATTCCCGTTGTTCCTAAAAAAATCAAGTGCTTTAGCTAGTAAAGAGCATCAAAAATAGCTACAACCTGACCCAAAAGGTTATTTATACCTCAAATATCAAAAGAAACTAAAGAAGAATCAGTTTTTGCTAAAGCATATGCTAAAACAATAGAATATGTCTAAAAAACTATTGCTTTTTTAAAACATTGTTAATGTAATGAAAAAGCATAATGTTAACATCTCAATGTGGGAGGCTCTAATTATTCCAGGATAGTAAGAGTTACTTTCTCATGAACTTGCTAAGCTGCAGATTTCTTTAAAAATAGTAGAAAAGGAAGTTCAAAAACATATATGGTCCTTGGAACAATGGAACAAGACCACATTAAAGAAGTTAAATGGATGGTCCAAAAGTTTTAAACTCTCATGACATAAAAAGACCACCACCATTTTATTTTTCACTTATTATTGGAGAACATATTGTTCATAATTATATGGTGGACAATGGTGCAAGTAGCACATTTATGCTAAAAGCAATTGTAGAAAAATTGGGTTTGCATTATGATCCTATAAAGAAGAGTGTTCTACATTTGGATGGGACTGCAATGAATAAAGTTGGTGTTATCAAAAATTTATAGGTAACATTGCAAGCTTGCCCAAATGTTTCCATTTTGCAAGATGTTACTGTTGTGGATTTACCTCCTTACATTGTTATATGTTTATCTAGAGATTTCACAGAAAAGATAGGAGGTTATCTCTCTTCATAATGGTCTTTATTTTTTTCACTACATGTTATGGAACCAAAGTTACTATCAATTCAGAAATGTTGGCCAGATTTCACATTAAGCCTCATGCTTCTAATGCATTAGATAATTATGCAGCCTTAGACAAGTCAAATTTTGATAATACAACTCATGTTTCAACATTAGATGGTGTTTCTAACATGTTTATGGATGAAAAGACACATGAATAACATGCTCATGATCCTTTCAAAGAAGTTGAAGAACATTTGTTTGGTGTGTATTGCCTACATGAGGAAAAAACACCAATTCCCTTGCTTTCCAAAATAGAAAATACAATAGAAGGGATTTGGAAGCTTCATTTCGATGGAGATAAGAACAAAAAATGATAAGGATTAGGTTTGATGCTCACTTTCCCAAAAATGAAAGGTATTTTTCAGCTTTGAGTCTCCAATTTTCATGCACTTGTAATGTGGTGAATACGAAGCATTAATTCATGGCTTACTTTGGGCCAAAAAGAGAGGTATTAGCATGCTACAGATTTTTGGTGATTTTGAGTTGGTTATCAATCCATTAATGAAATATTATAGGCATAGAGTTTTAGACTTAATGGAAGATTTCAATGTTATTAATATTCATCCATTTCTAGAATAGTAAACAAGCATGCAGATAGACTTGCAGCGAGTTGATGCTAGTTTTGAAGTGCTGGAACATATTAAAAACATTGATATTTAGCCTCACATAAAGGTGATTGTCAAGGATTCTATACGTTATAATGATTTAAATTGGTAGGATTTTATAGAAAGAAGCTAAATTTTCTATAGTAAATCAAGATAAATTACAACACTTATATGGTGACCATATTGTTCAATTAAAGACAAATAAACTGCCTTGAGGCTTGGTCACATTAGAAGACATCTTCAACACTAATGATCAGTTAAGGAAAGAAAAGACTAAGATGTCAACACATGCTGGAAACTATGAATAGATCTCAGTTGATGAAGTAAAAAATGTGTTTCTTTGAAAGGTATGTTCCTTAGCTAAAAAGCATTCATTTATTAATCTTTGCAAGGAATTTAAGGATGTTTTTGCTTGGAAATACTAAGAATTGAAAGTTTTTATCCCAATTTGGCACATCAAACTATTGAATTACAGTTAAATCCAAGCTAGTTAGGAAAAATAGAGGCTTGTGAATCCCAAAATAGAGCCTCTAATGAGGAAATAATTATCTAAGCTAATTGAATTAGGTATTATCTTTCCAGTTAAAAATTCAAGTTGGGTAGCCAATCTTGTTCCGGTTCAGGAAAAGAATGGAGAAATTAGATTATGTGTGGATTTCAGAGATCTTAACAAAGCTTCATTAAAATATCATTACCCACTTCCAAATATGGATCAGATTTTAAGAATAGTTTCTGGTTCAAATAGACTATCTCTTCTAGATAGTTATAGTGGATACAATCAGGATTCTAGTCCGATAAGAAAATAGGTACAAAACAACTTTTACCACCAAGTGAGGTACTTATGCTTATAAAAGAATGTCTTTTGGCCTTTCAAATGTTGGTGGAATTTTCAACATGCAGTGGACATGGATTTTCATAGCTTTTTAAATAAATGCATCCTTGTTTATTTAGATGATGTTACTATATTTTCAAAAATTTAGATGATCATCTAATACATATAAGGTAGAATTTTTGACTATGAAGATAGTGTTATCACCGAATCACAAAGACACCCTATGCATATACCTGAACTCACAAGTAGATGGATAACATGGGTACTATCTCCAAGTTGTGGGACTTGCTACTTGAGATAGACCTCCAGAGAAAGCTAGTTCTTGCTCCTAAACTACCTGCCACAATCTACTCTAATGCAGGATAAGCTAACTGTTCTAATCTAAATTTCCAAGGGACCAGGGAAAGAGAATGCATAAAATGAAAGCCTACACTAAAGCGGTGATACACCAGAAAAGGAGGATGTGAGAGTAGTCTCCAAATGTGTGAAATACAGAGGCAAAGTGCACACTAGAAGAGGTGATGACAGTTCTCCATAATCTAGCAAAATGCATTCACAACAATATTCCAAGCACACACAATGATAATGAATTCCTGCAAGAACATAATAATAGACACAATATTCTTGTAGAAAGATAAAAGGGGCAAGAAGAATGCAAGAAAACACAGCAGGGGAAGATACATCCACAAACTTTGTATTTTATTGCTTCCTGGTATGCACAGTTCAGTCTATTACAAGATAAGGGCCTGGATCACCATGCAAGGAGTCCACTACAAGGGCTTGCAACACACTGGCTTCACAAAGCAATTTTGGTAGAGCTTTGCTACCCAAAAAAACTCTCTTTACAATGAGCCCAACACTCCAATTTATAGAAAAAATGAGAAGGAGAAGAGAAGGGAAAATGGAAATCCCGAAATATGTCCTTCAACCACCTGTAAGAGGCATTAAATTGAGTGAAATGATTATACATTACTTGCAAAATTCTCCCCATACTGTCCCATGTGCTGCAGCAGAGAAAGAATGATGACCATGCCTCTTAATTGCACTCCCAGCTACCAAATAAAACACTGTTCTGAACCCGGCCACGTTTTCTTAAAAATCAATCAATTTCTGATCAAATCTAGAATTTCTTGATTTCTGTGCATCGGGCTCGGAACCACGATTCCAATGGTACCAATTTTGTGTGATTTTGTTGAGAAATGCAAAATTTATGGCCTTCTGAGTGCGGGCAGCTATTTTGGGTTTGGCAGGCGTTTTCTGTCATTTGACGGGAATGAGCATTGACCTGATGGAGCCGAATATGTTTTTTTATTTAAATATATCTACCCTCATTAAAAATAAGAGCTCATTTGATGGGAATGAGCATTGATCGAATGAGCATCGATCGACCTAGAGCCGAAGGCGTTTTCGTCGTCGTGATCGTTCCAGAAAGTCCAATTTTGTGAAAATCGGAGCTCGGAGTCAAAAGTTATGGCCGTTTGAAGTTTCTAGACCAAACGTTGACTTTTTTCCTCTGTCTTCATCCATTTCGGCTTTTCACGTCCCGCGCGTCCCTTTGTCCCAAATGTCCCAGTGTTAAAGGGACAAATTCTTCCGAACCGCCGAAATGGGCTTCCATGTTCCTTTTCTGCCGGTGACACGTGGCGTGATCTGATTGGCTTTCGGCTCCTTCGGCTTTTCACGTCCCACGCATCCCTCTGTCCCATTTAGCACAGTGCTGAAATTTCCATTTCGCCGAATCGCGGCCGGTTCGCGTACTCGCGGCCCAGATGTCCCATTTGCTTTCGGACTGTTTGGGACAAATTTTCCCGATTCACCCGGTTCGGCCGGTTCGCGTCCTTTTGGCCCACGCGTCCCTGACTGAAAGTTCTCATTTCGGCCGATCCGGCTGGTTCGCATACTTTTGCTCTGCGATCTGGACTTCCTGTTAAACAGCTTAGTCAAATTTTTTCCATTTTTCGGCCAGTCCGGATTTCCGCGTCCCACGCGTCCCTTTGTCCCAAATGTCCCAAATGCTGCACAGACCGCCTGGCGGCCTTTCGGCCGGTTCGCGCCCTTTTGTCCCATTTGTCCCGACTGTTGCGAGGACTAGGACTTAGCCATTTTTCATGATTTTTTCTGGCCCGAGCCTGTTTTTTGTGATTTTTTCACCTTTCTTCAGAACTTTCTCTCTCCTCCTTGGACAGGGGAGTTAGAAAAAATATGAGGGTACCCTAGAAACATGACTTTTGCCGTGAATCAATATAATTGCTTGGGACTAAAGAATTTGATGCATGTTATCAAAATTTACCTTGGGGGTGAATTTTGGATAACAGATAGTTTGGAATATATCTTTGAGTCCCAAAATTCAATTTTTATGTACATTAAGGTAAATTAGTTGGTCATATTGTTTCTAAGAAAGGTTTAGTAATTGATCATTTCAGAATTAAAGACATATCAAAACTGTCATTTCCTCATCATAAGAAGGCATTACAGAGTTTTCTTCAAAAAAATAACTTTTTAGAAGATTAGTCTATATTTTGCTGGCATTGGTCAAACCATTGATAGCTATGTTAAAGAAAGAGAAGAATTTCTCTTGGACCAGAAAGGGAGAGAGGGTTTAAAGCAATTAAAATAACCATCTCTCGAGCTCTTACTCTTGTAAATCAAAATTTTGATAAATATTTTTCAATGTACACACTTGTAGGAGCTGAAACAATCTCAGCTATATTAACTTAGGTTAATGATGAAAATATTGAACAACCAATTGCTTTCTTTGGAAAATTTTTGCATGATTACGAAATAAGGTACACATTTCTTGAAAAATAAATACTTTCAGTAATGAAAGGACTAAATAATTTTAAGTACATGCTTTCAAATAACAAAATTCATGTTCTTGTTTCTCATCCAAGTGTGAAAGCTTTCTTGTTAAATAAAAACAAAATGAGAAAAGAGCAAATGAATAATGAAGGTCATGGAGTATGATGTTGATATCCATGTTGCAGAGATAGTTCGAGGTAAATTTTTGTGTGAACACCTAATTACTGATATGGAAAAATAGTAGGCTGTAGAATCAGATGATCCAAAACAACATGCTGAAGTTACGTATCAACAATTAGATGTCATAGTGCAGCTAGAAAATCAGCAACCTGAACTTGCTCAAGAAGTTCAAGAATCAAGATGGATGACTGATTTAGTTAACTACCTATAACATGGCATTTATCCGGAAGGTATGGACAATAATAAATAAAGTATTTCAGGTTACAAGTTGTACCTTATATTTTTATTAATGGTGTGTTATTCAAAAAAAACATAAACAAAATCTTGTTGTGATGTGTTGATTATGATAGAATTCAACAATTATTATTAGAATTCCATGAAGGACCTGTAGGAGGTCATTTTTCAGCATGTACCAAAACCTTAAAAATTATTAAATCTAGTTACTATTGGCCCAACTTATTCAAATACTATTTCCAATGGATCAGAAAGTGTAACAAATGTGCTTTCTTTGTTGGTAAAGAATGTTTAGCTTCACTACCCTTGCAGCCCATTTCAGTTGATCAGCCTTTTATGCAATGGGTTCTTGACTTTATTGGCATGATAATCTCACCTTCATCACAAGGAATAAAGCTGATTTTGACTTCTATAGATTACTTTACACATTGGACTGAAGTAATAGCCTTGAAAGATGTTAATGAAGATTCGATATTATCCTTTTATGAAGGTATAGTTTACAGATTTGGTGTTCCAACAACTATCATTTCAAATAATGCTTTAGCATTTCTTGGTGCAAAGGTAACATATTGGGATGTCAACCATGGAATTTATTTAAGTTTGTCATCTAATTATTACCCACAAGGTAATGGGTTAGCTGAAAGTACTAACAAGAATCTTTTAAGGATCATCAAAAGAACACTCAAAGATAACCAGAGAGCTTGGCATCTAATGTTGAATTCAACACTTTGGGCTGATAGAGTGACTCCTAAAATATCAGTTGGCAATTCACCATATAAGCTTGTTTATGGAAGAGAAGCAAGAATTCCTATTTTAGTTGAGTTACCCACATTAGATTTTCTACATCAAATGGAGCTTCTTGAAAATGAACCATTACAGTTCATTATGCATAATTAATGGAATTACAAGAGTTAAGAGATCAAGCTCATGTGAACATGGAAAAGAATCATAAACAGATGAAAAAGACTTTTGATAAGAAGGCTAAGTTAATAATCTTCAATGAAGGAGATATTGTGTTGAAGTGGGATGTTGATCGATAAAAGCTAGGAAGACACACAAAGTTCAATACAATCTGGAGTGGTCCTTACATGATTTCAGCTTGCAAAGAACACAATGCATTTCATCTCTCAAGGTTGAATAGAGAGGAACTTCCCATTCCTGTGAATGGTATGTTTCTCAAACACTATTATTAAAAATCCTACAATGTCTATTTAGAGTAGGATTTCCCTTCAATAAGTGTAGTTCCTGCACATTGCAATGTTTTCAATTCAATAAAGTGCATTCATGCACGTGATCTGGTTTACCAAATCCTTTCCATTTTTAGTTCATTTTGGAAGGGTTGGACCTTCAAGAAGGAAAATTTTGATTACATGCTTTAGAATCCATGCCCAATGGACAAGAGCAAGGCACTAGTTTACAAGCTAGTAGGAAGCTTTCCCTGCAGGATCGCTAGAAATGTTGACAATTTTTGCACTTTTACAAAAATGGAAAACTCAAAACTTTGTTACGATGGATAGCAATGGTGAAATTGGCCTAACCTAGGGAGATTCTTCCATTCAATATTTTTTCTGCTGAATTAATTAATGACTACATGAAATCTACAGCTATGTGTCTTTGTTATAAACGTAACAGATCACATAGTCTACAATTTCATGACTATCTTCAAGCAAAAGAACACAAAGCCCCGAAGGACAGCTATGTTATCTTGATGAAGACTTCAAATTGTAGAATAGATGAAGTGTTAAGTTCTGGAACAAAAATTATAATTGCATATCAGTAAGAATCGAGTTCATTTTCTAAATGTTACAAGTATTTTTAAGGTTCTCTCCTTCATGATTAAATACATCCAATCATATTATTGAGTTGTTTAGTTCATCATAAAATCCATATAGAAATCTGAAATGCAGAAATAAATATACAACTCAATTTAAGATTTTAATGTTTTATTCATAAGGAGTTTTAAATGTTCCTACACAAGCCATGGGATGTAACGGAAAAGTAAAATTCAACTATCAAGTAAGAAGTACATATGCATGAAAGAGAAAATAGAGGAGTATGAATTAACCCATCATTTCCTTGGGGGTTTCTAATTTGTTTGATGAATCTCCATCTCTAGCTTTGTTCCATCCCCATCTTGGAAAGTGGCATTCTACCTAAAAATAGAAAAGATAAAATTGTCATATTTGAGCTCGGTGGTTATTCCATAATCATATACTATCTAAATTTGTGTAGATGAATCTCTTAACGAAAGGAGATATAAATTACATGAGTCACCAAGGAACAAATGATAAAATTAATTTTCTATAACAACATACATGATTTACTCACTCATAAATAAGGAGAGAGAAGAAAAGAAAAACCATGGAACATAAGAGAGGCCAAAAATCCTAAATATTTTCTAACTATTCTCTTAAGTGTGCAAGTACATGTTGCAGTAAAGAAAAAAAAAAATCATGTCTTACAATCCTCACTGTTAGATAAATTTTGCAAAGTTCAATGACTTCTATCTTAAAGTACATCAATATTGGAATAAATCACAAGTACTTATCAATGCGAAGGAAGAATTAAACTCAAAAGTTAAGGTAAGGAAGAATCAAAGCTTATGGAGACAAAATTTCAGAGTTTAGAGCTCAAAGAGATCATTATGGTATCTATAAAATTTTCTAGGGCTTCACCCTCCATATCAAAATACAGACATCATATTGCAGGCTGTAAGCTCGAGAATTACTCAAAATTAAAAGCACAACTTTAAAGAATAGCTTAAGAATAAGAAAAACCACTGGAGAAGGCATCTACAATTTTAAACATAGAATCTCCATCCTCAAGAAAGAAGGATGGAGTGAAAATGATTTCAAATACCCATATCAAAGGAGAAATACCCATATCTAGGTTGATTAAAAGAAATGATTCAAGCCACAAAGGAAAAATCTAAGAAGTTAGAGAAAATTACAAAAATCCATTTTTTTATGTTGTTCTAGTGTATTTCAAAAAAAGTGGATATTTTTGTACCAGATGGTTTGTGGGATGTGGCACACACAAATCTAAAATTTCGATTTACATAGGAATGCGGAAAATGAAGAGAAAAGTGTCCTGGGATGGTTGGGACGTAATATACTAAAATCACCGCAAGTCGATTCAATGTGGGTAGTATGGAGATTTTTGTCCTCGAGATAGTTGGGAACGTCGGGACACAAAGGTGAAAAAGCCATAGGAAAAAGGAAATCGGTGAAGTTAGAAGTGAATGACCCAAGAGGCTCGGCCAATGGTGTGACATATGGGACATCAAAAGCTGAAATTTCTAAACATTGTAAACAAGTTTTAAGGCTAAAGTATATGAGGATGAAAGGTACAAATCTTGGATTTGATCGAAAAACCCATTAATGGGTGTTAAGAAATCAGAGTAAGAAACAAAAACTCACCGATCAAATTGGATCCATCAAACTCTATAAAATCATCATGTTCGAGTGAAAAAGGAGAACCCATAATGAGTCTCAACTCAAAATATCCAAGGGAACCACAAAATCACAAAGATAATGCCAAGAAAGAATAAGGTATCAATATCTTGAAGTCAAAATGGAAACAAGAAAGAAACATTAATACTTAATAGGTCAAAAATGGTGGCCATTTTTATTGCACAGTATAAAACAGAGCTCGAAAGGAACATAAATGGTGCCCAAAAACCTCATAGATTTCCGTAAACCCCGAAAACTTATTCACAGTTGGGAACCGAGCTCGAGGGTTACCCTAAAAATGATGAGCATCAACCATTCACTAAGAAAACCCAAAAGCATTCAGAAGCAATAAAGATATAGATGCACGAAGGTATAGAAACAAGAAAACCTCATAGAGTTTGAGCTCGAAAAGCTTCAACAATGGCGTTGAGTAGAAAAATCGAAATGAAGTGATCATTATGGTAAAGTGACCTTTACCACACAAACCCAAGAGGTGAGTTAATGAAACTCAACCACAGTTAATTTTCTTGTCTTTTTGTCAATTTTGTCTTGACGTTTGTGGATACGTGGTCATCCTTAATTAGATGTGGAATGATGGGTCTATTTGCGAACTTGTCACTTTTCATTACATTTTCAAAGTGTCGAATTGGTCACGTGGCTTGATGAATTCTAATTGGCTATTCATAAATTAATCAGTTGCGGAGAGGTGGGCCCTTTTATTGTTTTGAGACACTATGGAAAAAGAGTAAAGTTATAAAAGTGACCCGCGACTCCACCGACGACCAAATAAAGCCACATTTTGGACTTGCATCAAAATTAAAATGTAGGAGTGGATCTTAGGAGTAATTTGGAAATTTGAGCTATGACTCGTAAAAGGACACGTACCCAATTATTATTATAAAGGTGGAGGGGCAAGTTGCCAAAGTATTTTCTTCCTTTGGAAATTTGAGCTTTGTTTTGAAAAAGGAGTAAAATTGAGCCACAACCCCACTGGCACCAGGTAAAGCCATGTGTAGAGCCTTCATAAAAGCATATGGGTGGGCCAAAATGTCTAAAATGCACAATCTCTATAAAAATCATAAAATATCACGGATGCCCCTAGGCCCCTTTCAGTTAAAATTTGTTCCACGTGGACGGATCTTTTTTGAAATTGTGAAAATTAGAGTTAACGGCTATGATACAATGCAGGCCATTTCCTAAACTCTAATGCAAAAGGAGAACATACCAAAAGACAAATTTTTATGCACAAGGAAGGAGACTTGCTCATCAAGAAAAACTTTTTTTAGCAAAATATTCACCCATGATTTTCTTAAAAATAGAAACACTTGATTGCATTTGATCGAGTCAGAACCAATGGCTATTAATGCCTCTTTCTATTTCATGATTTATTTTATTCCTTTATTTATTAATAGATAAAGGATAAAAATAGGATACATGGGTGAGTTCAATTTTAGCCTATTTTTAGGAAGGGTCGGAAATAAGTTTTGCTATATATTGTGTGCCTGGCAAAGCACAATAAGAGGAATTTTAGAGACATGAGTGTTATTGAAGCATATTTGCAGCTTTTCCTCTACGAGTTAGAAGTATTTTTGTGTTTCTTATTTATTTACATTCTTGTGTATGTT
Source organism: Taxus wallichiana var. yunnanensis (assembly GCA_018340775.1). Taxonomy (NCBI): domain Eukaryota; kingdom Viridiplantae; phylum Streptophyta; class Pinopsida; order Cupressales; family Taxaceae; genus Taxus; species Taxus wallichiana. The sequence goes on along the minus strand of CM031238.1, from coordinate 702,333,269 downwards.
CCATTAATCCTTTTGAATGTTAAATTCCCGATTAATCATCTTACCCTATTGCAAATTCAATAATTTTTTCATGATATTAATGTGCATGTTTAAGTAGTGTTGTTTTGATATTTTCCCTCAACACATCAAAGTGTTTGCCTCTAATATTCTTCACAAAAACTATAGGTTTATGCATCAAGAATTCATTCCCATATCAATTGTGTAAGTACTCAGTCAAAGACCTCATACAAATTTGGTGTATCACCTCTTTTTAAATCCCTTTACAGCCTTCTTTACCCTCAAACCTCTAAAAATTAGTTTAGGATACAACAATAAGGAACCAGCCTTGATAATGGAAACTCCTAAAAATATGTACACCCATGGACCTAAGGTGTTTCCATTGTATCTACAAAAGAGAGATAAAATTTACAAGCCTAGAACACTACGCTTATCTCTCTACAGGTGCAATTTCAAGAGATAATAGGTCTTGTGTATACGAGTACATACACCAAGTAAGAGGTCATAGTAAACATCTTAGTGGTGAAAAACATTGCAGCTTCTCTGTTAATATTGTTGCTAATGACCCCGATAATTCAATTGGTCTCCTTAATTGATTACTATTATGCATTATGTCATCCATTATTTAAATTCCCATGTATTATCTTCACCCATCAATCTACACAGAGTAAAATTGAATTTGAATATGCCTCATGGAATTCACTCCATGATAATTTCATGGGAATTTGAGAAGGTTTTCTCCCTTTTTGAACCATTAACCAATTAAATTTCGTTGAAGATAGGAATATTTAGATGAAAACTCTAGTGTGATGATGACCATGTGAATTCATGTGTTAATTTGTAGGCATTGTGTGATTCCTTTAGTTTTGAAAACCGCAAGTAAATAATTTTACTATTCATGGATGATTCTCATGGAAACATCATTATGAATCGCACAAGTTATAACTATCTTAGTGCTTTACACATAGATTAGATTTCATATTTCCTTGAACAATCCTAAAATGAATGATAATCATATCATACCAAGTAAAGAACACAGATGCTAATCAAACACCACTATCAATAAGATGAAATAAAATTGATAGAATAACTTTACTAAAAAGGTGTACAAACAAATGAACAACAATATCATATATTATTATGGAACTCGGTGAAATACAATGAGAATGAGCCTTTGTTATATAGGTAAAGAATAATAATCTAAGAACTAGTCAAGGTTGTAGATCAAGCCATAAATCAAGGAAAGAACTAGTCATCAAAGAACTAGTCAAGTCCATAGATTTAAGAAATAACTATTCATCAAGGATCTAGTCAATACCATAGATTAAGGAAATAACTATACCTAATAACTACATAATATCTCCCAATATCTAGATAAGATAAAATAAATATCCACACACATTAGTGGTTGAGGTTAAATACAATAAAGGTAAATAACGTACCTAGGTGAACTTGAGGTAAGGTACATACCTTCTCGTAACACCCCCTCAAGTGAAGCTAGGGGCCCAAAACAAAAGTGGCATATCCATAGTATGAGTCTCAAAAACTAGGCTTGATGAGGTACTCATGTATAATATATCCATGAAGAAATATCGAACCAAAAGAATGAAAGAATCTTATAAGAAGGAAAGAGAAATAAGAAGAAATAAGATGTTCACATGAAAACCCCACAAGAACAACTTTTGAAACCCAATCATTCCACGTAACTCAAGGTAGAGAAATGATGTAAAAGGCTTCATAAATATGCCCGCAACCTATTATTGAGTTGGAATGTACTCCAAGGAAAGAAATTTATCTTGGATGTGCTAATGTATGAAGTGGATGTGTATCTAAATATGCTTGGTATGTTGGTGCTCAACTAGGTTGCAAGAAATGTGAATCGCACTTTGGTTTTCACACCATAGTAGAGCAAGTGAATCCTATGGGGATCCAAATTCTATCAACAGCTATCAAATCCAAAGAATCTGCAGACTCACTATAACGGCTTCCCTATAGTCTACCTCTAAATATGAAAGTGTAATAGTCTGTTACTTTTTACTCGACCAAACAACTTGAGAAGAACCAAGACAAAAATATTTCCAAAAGTGGAATGAATTTTATCAATAGAACCTACCCAATCTGAATCTGTATATCAAATGAACTAAGTAGAACCCGTATTGTAGTGTAGGCAAAAGTGGGAAGTGTCAGGAAATAGAACAAAATCTCATTAAGAACCTCGCCACGATTACTATGAGGAGAATGTACAAACCGAGATAAAATCCCTACCGTAAATGAAATATCGGGGGCAGTATGAGTCAAACACATGAGACTTCCAACCAAATTCCTTTCCAAACTAGGATCACAAAGTTGAGTGGTACATGTGGAAGTAAGATTAACCCTAGAATGAAAAGGAGATGGACTTAGCTTGAAATCATCCATATCAAAGCACCGAAGAAGATCATGGGTGTACTTTTGTTGACTCAAATGAATCCCTTAATATTTCGAGAAATCGGTAAACCAAGGAAATAATGCAATAACCCAAGATTTTTCATGTCAAACTGTGTAGAAAGATCCCTCCGAATAGTTTGGATGTAGGAAGAAGAGCTTTAAGTAAGTAACAAACCATCAAGATACAAGACCAGTATCATAATATTATCACTAACATTTTGGAGATACACTGTATGATTAGAGTGGAAAATAAAAACTAGTAGATAGAGGAAAAGAATACATCTTCTCATACTAATCCCGAGGGGCTTATTTGAGACCATAGAGAGACCTTCATAGTCTACAAACATGAGAAGAATCGAACAAATCATACGGGGTACTCCATGTATATTTCCTATTGTAAATCTCTATTTAAAAAGGTACTTTTCATGTCCATATAGTATACGGTCCACCCATGTGATGCATCAATAAAGCAAGTACAAGGTGTACAAAATCCATCTTGGAAACTAGTCCAAAAGCCTAAGAGTAATCAATACCTTCAACTTGTGAAAAAACATTTGCAATAAGATGAACCTTATACTTATCAATGGAGCCATAAAATGTGTATTTTATATGGTATACCCACTTACACATAACCATATTTCATCCTTTAGAAAGAGATACCAAATACCAAGTATGATTCTTCATCAAAGAATAATAATCAATTTCCATCGCATCATCCAACTCTTGTATCCCATGGGCATTTGAAAAGGATCATGGATATCGAAACTATCTGACACAAAATTCTAGAACCTATAGAATGAGTGTGATGATGCCTAGTGGGTGGAAGATCCTTTATGAAATTTGTTACCTAAGAAGCGTATTAGGAGACCACTTAGGCATAGTGACAACATCAATGGGAATAGGATCCTCAACGACATCTATAACCTCCTCATCAACCTCCTCAAAGAAAGGATCCTCAAGATGAGATGAAGAAGAAGGAGGCATGGAAGAAGATGAAGAATCATGAGGAGTGAAGTGCTCATCAAACTGAACATGTGTTTGAAAAATAATGTCATGAGTATTAGGATCTAAAATTTGATAAGCTCTCATGTCCTCACAATACCCTACAAAGATCAAGGGTTTTCTCTTCTTATCCAAAGCTTTCCTTTTCTTCTTTGGCACAAATTCCCAATCATGTCTCCCAAAGACTCTTTCACTTAGTGTTGGACTAAGCTTCCTCTCAAGTCAAATTCTCAAGTGCTCTATGCGGTGTGTGATTCGAATGTAGTTAGCACAATTAATGACTTATGTCCAAGTACATATGAGGTAAATCTTTAGATTGATTTAGCCATTTCCTTCAAAGTTCCATTCTTCTGTTTTGCTAAGCAATTCTATTGTGGAGTATGAGGAACAAAATATCTGGTCAATAATGCCTTGAGTTTCAAAAAGTAAGAAAATCATGGCTGAAGTACTCACCCCCATTATCGTAGAAAGGTTCTTTATGCAACTAGAAGATTGTTTCTTGACCAAATCCTTGAATACTTTCCAATGTGGAAAAAAATCACTTTTGTACTTGAGGAAATAAACCTAAGTACGCATCAATAAATTATTAATAAAGGTATGTACATCTTATCTCCATTGAAAGAGGGGGTGGGAAAAATGATCAAGTCACTATGCACAAGCTCAAGTGGTGATGAAGCTCTCTTAGAAAAAATCTTAGGAAAAAATCATTGTGTTGTTTTCCTAATGCAAAACAATGAAAAACTCCCTAAAGAAAAGAAAATCTAGGAAGACCATATACCATACTATGAGTTCTCAATTCCTTCAAATTCTATAATCGAGATGTCCAAATCTCTAGTGTCAAAGGTTACTCTCGAATCTACATGAGAAACCAATCATGTCCCTATAGAGGAAGTGTCATCGAACCCTCAAACTGATATAGTTTAGAAATATGATAAAAAGACTTTGAGCAAAAAGTGAATCGAGCTCCAAAGAAATTTCGTACTTTTGACCCATGTGGTGTAAAAGTCACTATTTTTCATTAACCATAATGACAAATTTGAAATACAAAAAGAAAAATTGTGTTGATGTTGGGAACATACAATGCATCTTTGATACTACCACCATCAAAGTGTATATCACCTTTTCCCTCAATAGAAAAAAAGGAAGAATCTCCACCTTCAATTTTGGAAGTATAACTCAAACCTAGAGAAAAAAAAGACTCCATGGAATAATTCATGTGATGAGAAGCACCAGAATCAATAACCCAACTATCTATAAGTGGTGATTGAGATATCCCAACAACATTAAATGCCTTTCCATGCCGATTAGAAGGAGGTGGAGTGGAGATTAAAAATTTGTGTTTCTTGACCGCATCCTCTAACGCTTACATTCACTTATAAATCATACGTTCTTCGTAACCAATACCCCCATAAAAAGGACATGAAAGGATAGACTTATTCTTGTATTTAGAAGAATCCTTGGGTTTAGAGTTGTTTTCTTTAGGTTGAGGATAATTTTTAGATCGTGAAGGGGTGGATTTTTTTTTTTACTTTTAGGTTTTCCCTTGCCCTTATGATTAGATGAATCTAATTCCTTTTGACAGGTGGAAGACTAAATGTGAAACAATTTGGATTCTTTTCTAGTAAGTCTTTCACAAAATGTTTCTAATTCCGGCATTTTTAATGTGTTGCCTAAGGCATCCATGCTAGAGAATAAGGTAAAATAAAAAATTTGGATTGGTCCTTTAAATATAGATAGAATCAAGTAAACACACTCTTCATATTTCTTATCTCTTTTACTCCCCTTAAATTATTTCAACAAAGTCTTGAACATGGTAATATAGTTTAAAATTGTTGTAAAATATTCGGAGTTTAAGAGAGGTGATCTCAATTTCAAGTTCGCATGGCTCTCATATGATCCACCTTAGTAAATAAATCTTCCAATTTCACCCACATTTAGAAACGAGAGTCACATTTATCCAAATGAAACAAAATACCATCATTTACATAAGTTCCTATAAAAACCATACACTTATCAAATTTACACCGGTATTAAAATTTCTCATATTCTCTAGTGAACACTGGTTGTTCTAAAGAAGTTAAAGCCCATGATCCTTTCCACTTAATTATTTTTTACATTCTTGGTTTCATGTGTGGTAATTATGTATTTTAAATGGCTAAACATTATCTAATGCATAAGTAGATACCATTCTCAAAAAATCACTAAAAGAAAAGAAAGAACCAAACAATGCAACACCAAGACCCCAAAACAATGCAACAAGATGCCCACTTATGCAAAAAAATGCAACAAGATCTCCCCATATTTTGGAACTTTATAATGAGTATGTGTTGAAATATGACACTTTATAATTATAGTTTGATTCTCAAAATAAATATTGCCAATGGAAAGAGCAAAAAAAAAGAAGAACATGAGCTAAGGTAAATACCTACTCTAACAAATCCTCCATTGAATAAATTATCCTTACTAGGTCCCCATGGTTCTTTGAGTTTCTTTGTCCCGAAATCATTCACATCTAAATGTGCCACATCACTAGCTCCCATAGTAGGTAGTAAAATTTAGGTAAGGCAACTAGAGTAACTACCGCAATGATTGACTTGAAACTAATAAAATTCATTAAATGGAAAAGTAAAAACATGCAATAATAATTAACCCCTAAGAAAGAGGGATATATAATGACTTATCTTATTTCACACAATCTAAAAGTAATATGGAAAGATGAATAGATTGAGTAAACTAGAAGTAGGATTTTAGGGCTTCTTGAGTTTCTTTGTCCCGAAATCATATCTAAATGTGTTCTTAGACATAAAATGATTTTGTAGGGATGAAGAATCACATCTAAAAGTAATTGGGTAGAGTTTCAGGGGGGAACTAATGAATGTTTCTATGTCCTAACGTTTGTGTGAATATTCTTGATTTGGTATTTTCTATGCAAGGGGAGGTTTATTGTTAGTCGATAGTTGTGACTTTGGTTTCACTCCTTAATAACCAAATATACCCGTAACCTCCAAAAAATAAGTTCACATGCACATATAAACAAACAAAAACAAACCCAATAACAAAAATTAATAATATGGAGGTTTATTGTTCCTCGGAGGTCACTCGAAGAGTGAACTTATGATCAAGTTTTTGTACTATATCTTAGACTCAATGTAGATATATGTGCTTGTGTGTGTGATGATTCCCTAGATTCCCTTGTGCAATTATCACCAATGATATCGGGATAGATGCATAATGTAGAAGATGTATATAATGTGTGCATGGAAATGAATAAACTTCCTCTTTCTATGTTATATTTGAATAAGTATTTGCCCTTTACCCTTGAATGGATTTGGTAGATGACTACTTTGAAATGCTCTTGTGCTTTTGAAGTAAGCTAATGTTATAATAGGTAATGCGAGTTCTTGGTCCTTATTTTGAAATCTTAACTATGTATTTATATGAATCTATTTCTTGAATTGCATCATTGACAATAGGAAGGCTGACCTAAATTTGTAAAAAGTAATTTAGTAGCAAAAGGGGATAAAAATGATACGAAAAAGGTAAATAAGGACATAATTTCCTATAAGGATGTGATTGTCGACACTATTGTCTAAACCGAGAGCTTATGTTTGAGGTCATACAAAAATAAAACAGTCACATGCCGGTAGGACTGAAAGATGTATAAGGGAAATGAAAGTATTAAAGACATGAAAAGGACAAAGAGATTTCTCGAGTTATTAATTTTCTAGCTTAAGAATCATGTAAATGCTAGCATGATTTTAAGACTTAGAAATGTACAAAAGTTCATAGATTTTGTAACTACATTTCTCCCCACTTTATGTTGTTGAGTAAATAACTCGATAAATTAAAGTAGATAGAAAATTTGTACCTCGTGATCCTTTAGAGAAGTGTGTAGCCAAGACCATATCGATTGGACAAACAAAGTGTGAAATGACTGTAATGTGAGGTGTAAAGACTAAGAATAAGAGGTGGAACCTAGGGGTGAAATGTAAGTGTAATGTGTTGTTTAAACTTGTGTTCGATGTTATAAGTTGATCCTTTTTGTGTATTAAGGTTAGACCTATAAAAATATCAAAATATTCATCAATGTCCTATATATGAAAAATATGAGTAAAGTATGCATAAATATGTAAAAGTGTGTAAAAGTAAAAATAAATGAAAGTGTGCATTTGATGTCCGAGACTATAAAGAATAATAAATATGTTCTCAAATGTTTTGAAGAGTGATTTTTTTGGGCGAGCTATGCCAAGAGTGAGTTTTTGGTTATATCATGCCAAGTGTAAAGTTTTTGGGTGATCTCATGCCATGGGAGAAGTGTATTGGGGAGAGAGGTGTATCTTTTCTCTCCTTCCATGACTATATCCAGAAGTTCCATTACAGATGACATGTTCCGATTTGTTTGGATTGATTCTAATTATTTTTTTCATTTTTTCATGATTAATTTTTATTTTTATTACTATATCTCATCGCAAGTGATAAATCTGAATTATTTTCCAAAAGAAAATTCAAAGTGGTGGTAGATAAATGCTCTAATTTTTTTGTGAATTGTGTTGATATGAGGAATTAATTATATTTTCCACCGGTCAAAAAACATAGGGTGACATAAGCTCCTACGGGAACACAAGTGTCCACCATTATTATCTAGCATTGGGTGCTAGTGTCTTCTATGAGATTCTAATGCAAGTCTAATTTTTGGCCACCGTTGTAATTGTTAAGTGTAAAGAACTAAAGAACATCCAAAAAGTAATCTAGAAATACGTGTTAGTATAAGAGTTAGCATGGAATAGGAGATAATGTAGAAAGTAACTAGTAACACAATATGCACCATGAAAAGTGGGTTTTATACATGGGACATCACTCACAATATCGATGAAAATTGGGGATGAAGTAGATATAAGAAATAAATCAATGATCAAGAAGGAAATAGGGCATATCCCTCAAATATTATCATAAAATAACAAGAAATAGTAAGAAAAAAGTGATAGATAACCATGATTTTATAGATCCTACATGAAAAATGGTGCACATGAAGCAAAAGTTATCATGTTAGAAAGATGAAGAGTATGTCAAAGAGTGTATAGATCAGAAATAATTAAATTAACTCTAATGAGAAGTAGAGAATAGTATAGAAATAGAACATGTGAAATGCTAAATGTAAGAGTATTCAAAATTATATGCCCCTGGAATCCTCGATAGGACATGTAAGAGATAAATATATTAACATCATTTCATTGTGTTAAAATATGTAAGAGATTTGAATTCACCTCCGAGAAAATGTGAATGTGCATGTGTGTAGATAAAAATATAATGACATACCGAGTACCATACTAGCATGACAAGAAAAGTACAACATGTAAAGAGTATCAACAAGAAAGAGTAAATGCAACTAATATATGAAATTGGTGTCCGAATTTGATGGTGTGATATGTAAAATGTGAATATGGGATGACTTTTTATTCCCCTTAGCTTATCTGTAAGAGTCGAGGTTCATTTATAGAAACCCTTAATATTTAAGAATGGACCATAGAACAAGATAGTGTCATCATGTAATGAGTGTATTGTGTGAAAGTAGATGCTAGAAAATATATCATGATACAAAGAGCATTATTTGTAGATGATGTGAGGTTTTGCGAAGAAGTCTTCCCTCAATTATCAAGTGTGAACAATATACTGGAGTTCATCAACATGTAGTTAGTGTGTATGTGATAGAGAGTAAATGATAGAAAATATGTATCATGAAGAACAAAGTGTGAAGTGTAACTAGAGTATATTAGGTGAGATTCATAGATGAAGTATTTACAAATGTCAAATGTGAACCATAGAACTAGAGTACGTTATCAACTAATGATGGTATAATGTGTGTACCAAATGTGTAGGAGTGACAAGAAATACTAATCATGATGTGTAATGTGTAATAGTAGACATGAGAGATAACTAATAGTAATTAAAGGGAGGAGAAAGTATGAATCCCCCAAATGTGTGTAAATGGGTGGAGAATCACATAAACTCATAAAGGAGATCATAAATGTTAGTATTGTAACGAATAGGATTTGGATTGGAGAGTTGGTATATGATAGTGTGAGATTGATCATAAAGAGAGAAAACACAACATAAGTTAAAAATTCCCATGGCCTATTTTTCATTAGCAAAATGATGTTGTAGACAATCATGTGTGTACCAAAGTGAGTAAGGTTTTGCATAAAGCCTTAGAATGAATCATTGCATATAGAGAATCATCTAAAATTAATTATAAATGGGATATTAGTTTTATTAGGATCAAGAGTTCTACCAATATAATCAAGCAAAGATTGGAAAAGTGTCAAAGGAGAGGAAAAGGTATACATGTAAGAAAGACTAATGGATGGAAGACATGAAGACCATAAGCAATGAGAATGAGTACATGTCCATGGTGGTACAAGTGGGGAGAGTGAGATGGATGTATAAGATCACCAAATGTGAATCCTAATTGAGATAAACCTTTGTGTGTGAAAACCATGTCAAGGTAAGTGGGATCAAATGGAATATGAGGCCGAGGGATTCATGTATAAATAAGGTACAAGTAAATGGTTTGAACAATGAAGCGGGTGTTACTTTTGTAGGGGAGGCATGATATCTAGTTTATGTATGATCTTGGAAAGAAATCATAGTGGTAGTGTTGATGATTATTCATGTAGAAGAATGATCAAAGTCATGGGATACCTTAATGATGTGAGACATGCCTCTTAAGATAACCTCCATATTTTATAGAACAAGTCTCTTCTCCTAAAAGCGGTGATACACCAAAAAAGAAGATGTTAATCAAGAATTCAACTGCCTAAAATGGTGAAAGTGGAACAATGAAAAGGGTGGAAAAAATGTACCACATTCCAAAGATAGATTCATACAGTAAAACCACTTCAAACTCATTAATGATGCACTGCAGAATTACAGAACTTAACAAGGTCATAACTTGAGTTCCGGGTGTCCATTTGAGTCCATTTTTTTTAAACCATGTGTTTTGATGAGACAAATGCAGCGGCAACCAACCCTACCGGTTGGGGCAAGTTTTTGACATGTTTTCGGGCCCTAAATCCGCCATCTTGAGGCTGAAAATTAGGATTTAAGTTATAGTTTGGTTTTTCCTATTTTTGAGCATTAGTTAATTTTAGTCTATTAATTGCATTATGAGTTAGAAAGTTGGCAATTCCTCTAATTTAGGGATGTAGAAGATGCATGGAAATTTATGTGCCCGTAGGAATAAGCATGCGAAATTACTAAGAACAAGAGTTCTAGTAAATGCTAAAAATAGTAATTTCCACCACCTAGAGTAGATTTAGTCAGAGTTAGCTAGAGTTTACTTGGCAACTCGAGTTGGGAGTTGTTTTCCTATTTAGGAAAGATTGTAATTCATTATTTGATAACAAATAAGGAGATCTATTTTCTTTTGGAGTTCATAATATTTGTAGCATATCTGGTTTTGTTCTTAATTTGGCTACATTATCGCTCCGATACCAGATAATGTAGCCAAATTAAGAACAAAACCAGATATGCTGCAAATATTATGAGCTCCAAAAGAAAATAGATCTCCTTATTTGTTATCAAATAATGAATTAAAATGTTTCCTAAATAGGAAAACAACTCCCAACTCGAAGTGCCAAGTAAACTCTAGCTAACTCGACTAAATCTACTCTAAGTGGCGTAAATTACTATTCTTAAGCAGCTTTTACTAGAACTCGCTATTCTTAGTAAGTTTGCACGCTTATTCATATGGGCATAGAAATTTCCATGCATCTTCTACATCCCTAAATTAAAGAAATTTCCAACTTTCTAACTTAGAATGCAATTAATAGACTAAAATTAACTAATGCTCAAAAATAGGAAAAAGTGAACTATAACTTAAATCCTAATTTTTGGCCTCAAGATGGCGGATTTAGGGCCCGAAAACATGTCGAGAACTTGTCCCAACCTGGTAGGCTTGTTTTCCATTGCATTCGTATCATCGAAACACGTGGTTCCAAAAACATAGACTCAAACGAACACCCTAACTCAAGTTATCACCTTGTCAAGTTCTCTGCTAATTTTGGCACATCAATTAAGCACAACTTCCAAAATCTGTAGTGAATATTAGGAATTTTTAGAGTATACTTGAAGTGAATAAAGGCAATTAGGGACAATAAAAACACGCAAAGGATGGACAAAATGCATCACAAGACATATTATATTGCTCCAAATATGTGCATAGTAAAAAAACAATAGGAAAGAGATAACAAAATTTGGATTACAAAGCTTAGGAAGAAGGATTGAGCTCCATGTTCAAACCCTAGAGAAGAAAGAGGGGCAGAGAGGAAAGATAAAAAACTCCATCAAGAACGATCGTCGATTACAATATATAGGATGAGAATAAAAGAAGAGTGAAATTTCCAAATCGCTCCTTCAACCACCTGCCAATTGTAATCAATGAGGTGAAATGAAATAAATATATTTGAAAAATCTCCTCACACTTCCCCATGACCTGCAGTTGAAGAAAATGAGGGTCATACTCATTTAATGCATTCTCAACTACATTCCAACCACCTATAAAAATGGTCTCTTTTTCTAAGGAATACATGCTCCAAAGATTTATCAATCTCTTAATTTTTTTATTTATATGTATCGAGATTAGAGTCACGATTCCAACGAGGTAAATTTTGTGTGATTCCACTAATGGATGCTCAAGCTATGGGCATTTGAGTGCAAGTGAATAATTTGAATTTCCATGGGCTTGCTTCATGTACACAGAACTATGCATTTAACTCTTTTGCTAGAAAAAAAAACTTAGCAATTTCCCCTCCCTCTATTTTGTTTTATATATCTTTTCAAAGATCTAGGTATTAAAATTCATGGTGTGCTTCATTATTACTCCCACCTTACGTTGACCTACCACAAATCTTGATGCATTGGGGACCGAGTTCCACATGGAGGCCCAACACATCTCTAAGGTTTCCACTTTTATTACATCTTTTGAAAGTGCGTATTGATGACAAGTGTCACCTTCCACAACTCTTCTCTTGTTTCTTGATTTTGTAATGAGGCTCATTACACATTGATATGAGGACCTTCTTTTGCAGACTCCATCACCCTACAACCCCACTTATAAGTTATGCGAGAGATTGGGGATTTCATTCTTCCCTATCCTTTTGGAATTGCGCTAAACTAAAATGTGGTACCTTCGATGACTCTTCCTTTTCTTTTCAAATTTTCCTTGGCTCATATTTATATATCTCGTGTGTGTCCATATATATCAACCAATACCAATCACATCTAATGAGATAAATTATAATATAAAAGCTAAATATGTGTTTAGTCTAAAGAAGACACCATTTAATGTATGTGTGTACAAACACACACATTTTTGTATGTGGACATATATATATATATATATATATATATATATATATATATATATATATATATATATATACACACACACACACACACACACACATAATGTGTTTTAATGAAAACTCAATGTATGTATGTATTTATGTATGTAGATATATATGAATATATGTATGAGTGTATGTATGTACACACACCCACACCAAATCCAAATGACATGTAATTAGGGCCATGCCCTCTAGAATCCTATATTATTCATAATTGGAATTTTTATCCTCACTAAATACATGCATGGTAGCTGAAAGTTTCCAATAGTCCAACGAAAATGAACAACTAAATAACACACACATGTTTATATATACATTTATAAATGATACAATGATTTGATAAAAACACAATAAATATATATATATCTATATATGCGTATACACAAACACACACATCGAAACAAGAATTATATACAATTGGGGTCATGGCCTTTTTCAATCCTATATTCCTTATCATTGGTATTTTAATCCTCGATACATGCATGGCAGCTGAAAATTTCTAGTGGTTTTTAGGAAAATGCAGAATTAAATAAATAATCGATCCTTTTCAGTTCAAGCCTAGGGAGTGGCAACTTGACAACCTGCATTGACGGGCATTTTTTTAATGCCACCCTTCTTTCCTCATTTGAAATAAAAATACAGACTTATAGTTTATCAATGAAAACGGGAAATTTTAAATTTAGATGTTTATCGAGGGGCTAATTTTGAAAGGCACTTTTGTGGCAGGTTGGAAGTGGGCTCGATTTTGATCAATGTGCATCCGGACAATCCGAATTTTTAGGGAATCTCATACTTCACACGGTCTTAGTGCCTTCACACGGTTTTACAGACGCAAGTTGCAGGAGAGCAGATTTTACCCAATTTTAAAACACATTCACTTGTTGTCGCTCTCCTATATAAATCTGCTGCAAACCTCTCTTCTATATACATCTGCAATTCTGTCAAGTTAGATATCTGCATTGCAATTAATGGAAGGTGTTGCGAGTGAAGCCAAATCTGGAAGCGGGGTGTGTTTTGAGTGGGCATCGCTGATGAATGTTATTTAATATTTGACTAATATTTTTGCTATTTCATCACTATTATTTACTAATGGCATCCCTGCTTTTGTTGCTTGTTCCGTTTAGAAACCTCCATGCAGCTATGAAGTGGAGGGACCATGGGGTGGAAATGGTGGAAGTGCATGGACAGATGGGACATACTCCAAAATCACAGGCATCACAATAAGACATGGACATGTTATTGATGCCATAGCGGTTCGTTATAGTCTTTGTGATGAATCCACTCAGCACGCTATCTTGGGCAACGCCACACATGGAGGAACTGGAGGTGCAGAAACCACGGTATATATACCTATAAATTTATCATCCCAATCACATATTTTTATTCAAATCTATATCTATATGTACTTATGGTTTGAATGCAGATCGACTTTGCGACTGATGAATATTTTTATACGAATCACTGGACACTACGGGGATTTCTAGGGATCAAATGTCATCACATGTTCGAAGTTCACCACTAATGTTAAAGAATATGGTCCTTATGGCAAACAAACGGGAACTGAATTTGCATCTGCTAACAAAGGCCGAATGATTGTAGGCTTCTATGGACGCGCCGAAAAATTCTTAGGGAAGCTGGGAGTTTACTCATGGAAGGATTGCGTTGCTGTTGCACCTCCACCTCCATACTATGAAGTGGAGGGACCACGGGGTGGGAAGGGTGGAATTGAATGGACAGATGGGACATACTCGGACATCACAGGGATGACAATAAGACATGGAGAAGCTATTGATGCCATAACGGTTCGTTATGGTCTTCGTGGTAAAAGCACTGAGAACGCTATCATCGGGAAGCCCACACATGGAGGAACTAGAGGTGTAGCAGCCGAGGTATATACTTATGGTTTATATCTCATTTCATTATATCTCGTTTTATTATATGTACTTATTGTTTGAATGCAGATCAAATTTTCGAAAGATGAGTATTTGATACGAATCGCTGGACACTACGGGAATCAGGATGGAGTAACTGTCATCAAATCTTTGAAATTCACTACTAATGTTAAAGAATATGGTCCGTATGGCTCAACAAAGGGAACTGCATTTGCATCTGCTGGCGAAGGAAAGATTGTAGGCTTCTATGGATTCTCCGGAATATTCTTGGACAAGCTGGGAGTATACTCAATCCACAACTAAATGTATTAAATGGGTGGTACCACATGGCCAAGTTCTATGTATGACCATGTCTGATTAAATAAATCAAAATAAGTGTCCCTCCGATGTTGTTTCTTATCCCTTTGAAACTTAAATTTGATTAAATGGCATTTATGCATAAATGAAATGTTTTCAAATCTGTAAATGAGAGGTATAAAATAACATTTTTTTAATTTTATCTTTACGCCGAAGGCGTTCCCCCTATGGGAAAGGCCCCGTGGACGTTTCTACGACTGTCCTAATTTTGACGGTTTGACGGCCGTCTGGAAGTTTGTTCTTTTTCGCCTATTTTTAATAGTTATTTTATTCTTTTCGCCTATTTTTAATAGTTATTTTATTCTTTTTCGCCTATTTTTAATAGTGTTTTTTTTGGTGCATGTTGAATGCAGCAGCTATTTTTAACAGTCATTTTTGTTTTTGCAGCGGCTATTTTTAAGAGTGTTTTTTCTTGCATGCTCAATGAGGGTTTGTATTTTTAACAATCGTTTTTGTTTTTGCGGGGGCTATTTTTAAGAGTGTTTTTTCTTGCATGCTCAATGAGGGTTTGTGTGACAGATTTTTGTGTATAAGTAGAAGAGGTGCGGGTTTGCAATTTCACAAGATTCATTACGGTGCTGAGGATTTCGGGTTTGCAATTTCACAGGTATTTATTACTCTGTTCTCATCAATTTGCCATTTCTAAGGATAGCATTGAATATTCTTTATAGAGGAACAAAACATGCACCACCAACAATTATTTTACTGGTCTTGGGTTTTTCTCCTAAATACTTCACCAACATGCATTTCCCTCGCCAAAATTGGGATTGTTTGGCACACCATACCAGACTGGATCTTGTGCTACTTTTTTTCTAAGACTTTCAGAAAACCCTTTTTATTTATACACGCGGCTTAATTTAGTTCACCAGGGAATAATATTATGTGTATGATATGGTACTGGTATTGCTTGATTTCAGCAAGAAAAAGTTGGGCGAAAGATCTTTGTGGTTGCAAATTTTTATTGGAAGATATTGACATCGGTGGGAATTTTAAGGAATGAAAATATGTAATAAGATAAAGCTGAAAACAGATACAATACACATACATATATTAGTATACAAGGTTCTCCTACACGTTTTATCTGCACTATATTATATCTGTTTGGTGGGAATATTGACGTCAATTATTGTTACCATCTTTAGTCCTCTATCCATAGCCAGTGCCCACGCTGTCTTTTCTGCAAGTGTTTTGGCCAAGGCATACCACAGCTGCACAACACATGATATTCTGCTAAAATTTTAATTTCTCTCACAGAGGGTTATTTGGTAAAGCATGTAAAAACATATTAATAAGATTTTAAAGTTTTTTTATAATTGATAAGTTGTAAATAAAATGAACCCTTTAAAGTAATTTTCCTTGTGAATATTTATTGCTTAATATGGGGATCACCCAACTAAATGAAAATATGTGAAGCATGCAATCCCTACCTTAAGTTTTCTGCAATAACTTGCATCACTCCAATACCTTTCATCAAGATCATCACTGGCACTTGGATACTCACTCCAGATGGCAGCACACATAGAGGAAGTGAAGAAAACTTTTTTAATGGTCTCTGTCTAGGCACATGCTTCAACATGCACCTTTCAATCCCAACAAACACATATTTAAAACACACTGACCTATATATACAGACATTCCAGTTCAGAGAATTTTTCTACAACTCTACAACTTGGGCTTTCCACTTTTAAGACCCTTAACAGTCCCTCTAATTTAACAATATATAAAAAACATAGATATATATGAAAAATTGACAATATTGTGATAGTCAACAATTTTAGCTTCACATGCCTCTAACTATTATCCCCTGTTTTTATTTATTAATCAATTTTGGTATTCTTAGGACCCACTTAATATCTTTATACATTTTATTTTATTTAGGGTGTAAAAAGTTTTAGACACAAAGTACTATACATGCTCCTATTAAGTATTTACCATATCATAGTATTAATATAGCAAGAGCTTAACACTAATTTATGTGATTTTTGTGAAGAAATAACCTATTATCTACATCAGTGAGTTTTTTGGCTTGTAATCATTAACTTACACATATTGGATTTTATTTTCTCTTTCTGAATTTAATTTCGCCATACTCATAGTTAAGGCCAAACAGTTAAAACTTTCTAAGATTGTGATATGTGATTAAATAAGTTACCATTTATGTTCGATGATTTTGTGGTTGTAGTGATTATGAGTTTTATTGCTAGGTTTTTATTTCTGCATTCCATACTTATTCTTTCTTTGCTCATTATCCCAAAACCTACAGTTGAGTTCAAGCAATTTAAGTGTTTTTGTACCATTTTTTCCTATACTGGTTGTTAAGGCTAAGCAATTGAATGTGAAGAAAATATATTGCTGTGGGGAATTAAGCTATTATTTATTATTTAAACTACAACGAGTTTTGTGGCCTGTAATTACACACACTAGGTTTTCTTATTCTCCCTTTTTGTACTCATTTTGCGAATATCAATAGTTAAAGGCAGAGTAGGTCAATGTGGGAAAAATTGAGGATGTTGACGGAACAAAACAAAATATGGATGGATAAGTGGGATATTAACTGTAACGACCAAAATAATCACACATCACAACAACACAGTGAAATACAGGATAATTTTTTTTTGACTTGCTTGACACATAACATGACGCAACATGACGTCACCAAGTATACAACTAACACTGTGAACAACTTGATACAAGGATGGCCATAAAGGCAGCACGGAAACGTTCACACATATCAAGGACAATTTACTTTTCTTTTTGACAAGACAACATAGAAGTACAATCACAGAACACACTCACAGTTAGGGCCAACCACAAGGAGATATTCTTGAGGGTTATTTATTTTAGAAGGACATCTTGCAATTCTTAGCTTACGTTTTCAAGGAGACTCAGGATATGATTCATACAATTCATCTTACCAAGTTAAATTTATTCTTTTTACACAGAGTAATTATCTTTAAATCTTCTCTATTATGACCTTTATTTGCTTAATTCGTTTATCAAGAAAAAGGAGAATTTCAATTCCACAAGGCCATCTGCTCACCACTAATGCTACTAAGATTCGTTCTTGCCCACAAGACAACATGGTTTTAAGTTCAACACACTTAAGAGAAGAGATATAAGGTGCCTTGAAAAAGGGTTAGGGGGAGAAGGTCGAGATGAAACATTTTTAGGACCTCATTAGTTATTGCCAGTATTAAATTGAAGCTAGGGCTCTTAACCAGATTTAACAACAACTTTACTTAGGCTTCGCTAAAAGTATTATCAAGGAGTAAAAGAATTTACTTTCCAAATGGCTGAGAGATAGATTGTGTGGTTTCAAAATTGTTTTCTCTTGTTTATTAAATCTTATTATCCTTAAACAATTAACAGTTCATTTCACCTTAGGGTCATTTTACAAATTTTACCATGAAAGGTATAATGTTCACTAGAGGAGCTAGGGTTATCGTGTTATAAAGTTTACTTGCAATGATAGTCTTGCCCTTGTCTACTCAGAGAATTTCTTGCTCTCAAGTTGGTGACCCCTACGTTACTTTATTTGAATGCAACTTTTAATTTAACTTCCAGAAGTATTTAACAATCCCATGTTAGCTTACTTATGACACTTTATTACTAAGTCATGGCAAGGTTTAACTCAGAATTTATTCTCAAGGCCAAGTTGAAGCAACACTCATTTACGAGAACAAAACAAGATTACATCATTTCCTAAAATACTGATGCACCACAAGTCACTCAACCATAATAACCAAATTTTCTTATAATTTCAATGATGGTCAAACAATACAAGGTTTCCAAAGTTCAGATGACAAAGTCCACAATACTTTATACTAAGACATTAATCCTCTTTTAAACTTTCCACTGGTCGTTAACTACAGTTGAACAACATACAAAGGTTTTCGAGCAAAGAATCTTCTCAACTGAGGTTGATGACAAAAGTCTACAAATCTATCCCTCATCTACACGCAAAATCCATCTGCAGAAAATTTTCTACAAGAGTCAGTTCACGAGAACTGAGCAAGATAAGGCTACACAAAACCACCATAACTATTATCTAACAATATCACGAAAAGGAAGCACTTTATTACAAGAATTGGTTCAAACCTCTAAACACTATCAACACATCAAGTTATAATAGAGTCTTCATCATGCCAATCAAAGAAGGAGAAGACCTTGTACTTCAGTTAGGAGCAAAAGCAACGAAAGTAATAATCGTATGAGAATGGCCCTGGCCCTATAAAGAGATATAAAAATTTAGCAAAGAACAAAATTCCCATCAAGTAAGTAAATAACAATAGTTACAAGATTGAGATTTGATATATATACACCAACCATCTAGAAAATTTATCAAAGGTACCATACGCACAGACTAACATAATATATTTCTAAAAGAACAAGAGTTGATCGGCCCAAGAAAGGGGAACCACGGGTTTCAACAATTAACACTAAAAGTCATACATAATTGAGTTTCAACCGGAAATCAAATAGAGTATACACACAGCATAAGTTTCGAAGCGAAGGCAAGGTATACTAGTTTTGACCATTAACTACAAGATTTTCCAATCATCCAAGAAGGGTCAAAGTCTTACAGGCTAGTAGCAAGCATGCGAGAGAAGAAGGGGGTTCCGTCACACAAGAGTATACAATAATGTCATCAACAAATTTTATAACACTAAGGATTTGCAAACCTCCACTACAATACTAATGTTTGGTTAATTTAAAATAAATTACCCATATCCCAAAACAACCAAATTTTATCGGCAACCCTTGGTAACGCAGTCAACCGTCGCACAAATAGATACAAACATAATTTCTAAGTGACTTTATCAAAACAAAACCTTCCGCTATGAATTCATAAGGTTATCACACGAAAGCTGAGTTTTTCCCGAAGGTCAATCACATTTAAGGAAATCTCCATCACAAACTATTATAGTAATTACGTGCATAAAAACTGACCAATATTAATTAATAGCGTTAACAATACAAGGGAGAAAATAATGCCAGTTAGGAAAAACAGAAGAGCGCCATCAACAATAATTCACAGAGGGTGATTGGACCAAAACTATTCTAGTGTCAACGAGGTACTGGATTCGCACAATGAAACCTCGAGCTTAGTTGATTCGAAAAGCTAGTTATGATTCAAGTTGATAGGGATGGTCAAGGTACTTCTTGAGAATGGCCTTGCAAGCCTAGAAACACGATGAAAGGTAAGATAAGAGTCTAAACACGTGATCAGGAAAACACATCACACACAAACGTTTTCATTCTAAAAGTTTACTACCGAAACTCAAGCTGGCTAGCCCCAAGCATTGATCACACAATCTTACAACCTTTCTTTCTCGATGCCAAAAGGTGATCAAAGGGACTTGCGTAGGAGCTAACAAAATAACGTCAAAGGACAAACTTGGGTGCTAGGGAGGGCTTCATAATTATCGTAAACTTACTTCCATGATAACGAAAATGCTAGTTTGATCAACATAATAACTTGCAACTCAATCGCAGGGAAGAATTAATACATAAATAAACAGACGAAGTTCTATCACTCGAGCAAGAGAAACATAACATCCAGAGGAGAGGGCACACACATCCTTTCGATCAACATACTGACAACGATAAAAACTAAAACAAGGAGAAACGAGCAGAAAGGGGAAATCTCCCATCATGACATCCAACTGACAAATCAATGCAAGGAAAAAGTGGTTCGATTTCACAATAATTTTAAATAAAAGTAACAGTAGAAAGGTGTAGAAATATCTTGCCTGTTTCTCCAGCTTCAACAGGTCGTACAGACTCCACACGGGCCAGCATAAAAATTGTAGGTACTGGAATCCGGGTGCACCAGTTCTAAGCGGTCCACCAGTCGAAAGCATTCATTCTTCCACCTCACATGTAAAGTAAGCACCATGACCACTGTAGAAAATCCCATTCCAACTGCCAATCCAAAACACATCCAAAACCATGGAAACCCTTCATCTCTCTCTTCCTCATCATCCATTGTGGGTACTGGTGGAGCAGACTGTTGTAAATGAGGTAGAGAACAATTTCTCTCAAGAGGGCATCCCCACAGATGTGGATTTCCTAAATATGATGATGAATTATCAAATGTTAACATATGACCATCCCTTGGTATCCTGCCTGACAGATTGTTGTAAGACAGATTTAGATATCCCAGAGAATCGAGAAGACCAAGCTGTGATGGAATCTGTCCTGAAAGAATGTTGAGAGAGAGATCCAACGATTCCAACCATTTTAAATTTCCCACACTATCTGGAATTGGCCCATTCAGAGTGTTCATGGAGAGGTTGAGAATAATCAGTCCTTTTAGATTTCCAACTCCAGGAAAAAGATGACCACTCAATCTGTTATTTGACAAAACAATGCATGTGAGGCTGTAACTACGTATTCGCAAACCAAGTTTGATCCTTTGATATTTAGATGTAAACCATCCACATAGCTGTCTCCATCCTTTTCACTCTCACCAATCATCCAGCTCTCTCTCCATCCAGTTCCTTTCTCCCATGGCTCTGAAATTGAGATATGTATCCGGGATCTCACCAAACAAAAGATTTGAAGAAATGTCTAGAATTTGAAACTCTTCCATTTGGCCGATCTGCGGAGGCAGTTTACCTTCGAAATTGTTGGATCTCATTACAAGAACTCGCAGACTGGAACAATTTGCAATCCAATCAGGGATGTTCCCTGTCAAATTGTTTTCCCCCACGTCGAGCACCTCTAAGTATGATAAATTTCTTAGAGTAGAAGGAAGAAGTCCCTGCAGGTTGTTCTTTCCCATGCGCAATGACCTGAGCTTTGTCAACATGCCAAGCTTCTCAGGAATCTCACCCTTGAACCGATTATCTGCAATATTAAGGATCAATATCTCTGATAAGCTGGCTAGATTTGAAGGAATTTCTCCTTGCAAACTGTTATTTTGCAGACGCAGAATCTGAAGATTTGGCAGAGCATCCAGACTAGCTGGAAGAAGACCTTCCAAGACATTTTCTCCAACATTGCATAGATCTCCTGACAAGTTCATACTTGCAAAGAAAATTGTGCTTCATGAATACACTGGAATGGAACAGATCCGCCTCAATGAGATCCTCTTCCATGGGTTGCATCGTGAAACAAACAGAAAGGTTTCAATAGAAAATCTTTGCAATAAATCTCATCAGGTCTGCTGGTAACACTCCTGCTGTCAATTAATCGGTTTTGATATAAAATATCTTGAAGGAGAATCTGACTTTCAGGATGCAAGTCGAAACTGAATGGATAACAAAGTAGTTGGACAGCCTGCTTGTTGGAAGCGCTCAAAACGGCTTCTACCTCACTGTGACCTATCTGCCGCCTAGTTAAGAGTTGTTGCAGGCTATGCCATGGATCCCTGACCCGAACACACCTCGAGGCACCCAAAGAAAAGTGGAGGTAACGCGCACAGGAGGAACCAGGGAGGAAAAAAATGCCATGACAGAAGGATTTTACTCGCCTTCCTACCCACGCAACAGGAAAAAATGTCCCTCAACCACTCCACGCATAGAATATCCAAGGGAGATCTCACGCGGTTCGAGAGGAGGATGACAGACAGTCAACAAGAAGCAGGTAAGATTTGCAAATCAGAAATAAATGAGTGCGGCCAGCTAACCAGGGAGAAAGGAAAATGTGCTTCAACCACTGCCAAAGAGAATAATAAAAAAATACAGTCTACATCTCCTCATGTCTAGCCTGTCACATCTATAACCAACGTGGGAGGAAAGCAATGGAAGAAACAACAATTTCACCTCAAAATTTAGCATTACAATGAGGCACTACATTAACATACATGAATATCCAATGACCAGCCAAGAGAAAAAGAATTGTGTGAGAAAAAAATTTACCTTAAGCATGTGGACAAAGCAAATAGGGAGGAAATTTGAAAAAGCAATACTACATGTTTGAGCTCAACGCCGCTTATGAGCATGACCAAAAAACCTACATAGATACAAAAATCAAATGGAGAGTGAAGATGCCAATATCTCAATTGAGAATAGGATTGCACCAACTTCACTGTGAGACAAGGAGGTGGAAAATCCTGAAAGAAGAGTGGGAAGAGAGGATATGTCTTTTTTGCACATCATGCAAGGTTGAGACGAAAAGGTACTATATCATGGAGTGCTCGCATATGACAACATTCGATCGAGATACTTGGGCGGCCTACAAGAGGTGTCTATGTCTAATATCTTTGAAACAAAAAAGTACTACTAAAAATGGAGAATTTCTGGCCAATTTCCATAGTAGGAGAATGAGCCTTCAGAAACAAAAGACTGGCAGGCTTGTGAATTAGGATCCAACCACTATGTTCTACTTTTTCATCAGCTTCTTCACTCCCTTGGTTATGCTTCAGGTTCTTGTGGTCCCATAGACTGTTTCAGTCTCGTGGACATTATTAAAATCTCTATCTATATATCTATCAAGATCTTTGGAACCCCAAGAGGTGCCTGGATGTGTGTCAGATGCAAGACTCAAAGTCCAAAGGAGATGAACAGTTAGAGCCAGCTGTGGAAAGAGAAAAGACTGAGGCCCAAAAAGTCTGTTTAAAATAACTCCAAGAAGGGGAGCAAAAGGAGAAAAAATACAGAGACATTAGCTCAGACAGAGATGACAGCAGAGCAAAAGGGCTTGCAAGTATGATGCTCATGAATTGTAATCAGTCATTGGACTGGGTGAGACTTCTTCTGGTATCTAGGGTAGGGAGATGGTACGTTTTCTTTTGCATCTTTGTAATGTTGCTGCAAGCTGCTGAATATCAATAGAGAGAGTATGTTTGTTCCAGAATTCTACCTTTGTGTCTGTGTTTGTCCCTAAGTGTGGGTTGTAAGTCCTAAGTTGGGGAGTTTGGCAGCCAACTTACTTGGCCCCCGCATTCCTGTCTGCATCAACAGGCCACAAAAATCATTCTAAATTAATCAGTATCAGTATTGGGAAAATGAGTAAAGCAAGGCATAAGTACATAAAGAAAACTAAAAAACTGGTATATATAAATTTTAATGACTACGGGCCAAAAAACTAGATGACATAAACAATAAGCTTATTTCACCCAGCAATCTCCTGATCTTTGAAATTTTCGTTCATTGAAGCTTGACCTTCAGAGTATTGGATCTTACACATGGGTCATTTTTGGAACAAGGAATCTGCAAGTTGTTTAATCTATATCGAGTAGAAATAGAAATTTGATACACATTTTCTTTTAACCTACCCAATTATGCAGATTGCAATTGCATTTTAAATCAAAACAATCAAGCCAAGCTTCGGGAATATATTCTTTTATATATTTTCTACTATACATTCTTTGATTTGCAACTCATGCCTCAGTTATGGTCAAAATAGAATTGTCTACCCTCTAACAACAAGTGCATATACCCTACTATTCCACCCTCCAATGGCAAGTGTATATACCCCACCAGAGAGTGTTATCACAGTTGAGAATTCTTTCCATGTTTCATTATAGAGTTGCATATGTTATTTTTGAAATATGGATAAAGCTAATTAGAGGTGTTTTTGGAACTATAATTGTTTCCTTTTTTTCATTTTACTTGTGTGCTCTTTCCCCAACTATTTTACTTTGAAGATCTTGCTTTCAATATAAAGGGTCTTTTTATCGAATCGCAGATCAGCCATCAAACAAAGAATGTGTCGCTTTTTCCTTACTCAAAAATAATCTTTCCAAATTAGTGAAAATATGATACTAAATTTGAGGTAAATTCAGACAACGATACATTGTGTATGGTTACCTGGATATCAAGTATGACTAAAAGTCCGAATGGTGTGGTAAGAGAGGCCGGAATGGTGGTCATGATTTCATCCTAGATGTAGTGAACACTCTAAATGTAGTCATCGCTACAATAGTGTTCCTAATAACAAGGATTATGAACTCTAGACATCTTTATTTCCCGGTCCACAATACATCTTTTCTACACTTTTCTCCTAGCATAAAGTGTGTTTTATTCTTGGCTACTAAAGTTAAAGCTGTATGTCTCCTTCCCAATTGAAGCTTATATTTTCAATGGCACATTTTGAAGTTCTCATTATATAAATATGCATGGTATAGATGTTTCAGTTTTTAAAATTACACGATGCCTTGGATGGTTGTGTGAACTTCTCATACCCATGGGAATGACCATTTGTGCCATTTGTGCCTTTGCCAAATCTTCAAAAATTGGTAGCTTCTTCATTATACTTTCCACTTTCCTTTCCAATGGGATGTTGTGTCTTGTATCTCTGATTTAACTCATTGGATGTGGTTAGTAGTTAGTGCTCCCTTACAGCTATTCAAGTTCAACCATTAACTACTAAAGATATCTACATAGAGTCAAGATGTGTGGGAACCACAGACGATTTGGAGAGAATATATCCTAAAATCTGATTTTAATGTATTAGGTCCTCAAGAATTTGTGGCATCCAAACCAAAGTTAAATACAAGTGTCAATATGGGTGATGCATATGTTACAAAATCCCTTTGTTTAGATTCATTAGGGTTATATTGATATGTGATGCAGCAGTCTTCTTATTCTTTAGGACGATAAGCTGACAAAAGGGTAAAAGAAATCAAATGGATGACATGCATTTATGACCATTGGATTGCAAATCTGACTGCTACCTGTGTATTTGTCAAAGTTCAAATAAGAGGACTTAGGACAGTCCCATAAAATTTACATTACTTTGGGCTACTTTTAATTTGGTCACTTGCATTTGATGAATACATATGAAATGTTTATTGCAGTTGAGCATTTTAGACATGTAATTATTTACTTTCAGGTTCTAAAAGAATGGCTCAATCAATTTGCTTTCAGTGTTCCAATTGCCATTAGGGAATTAGTTTTTGTAGCTTTTGTTTGCCAGTTTGCATTTCAGA
Source organism: Taxus wallichiana var. yunnanensis (assembly GCA_018340775.1). Lineage (NCBI taxonomy): Eukaryota > Viridiplantae > Streptophyta > Pinopsida > Cupressales > Taxaceae > Taxus > Taxus wallichiana. Next base: position 702,307,311 of record CM031238.1, on the reverse strand, counting down.
AGTTGCAATACTTGTTCCTGTATCCAGACAAAATATGATTGCCTCCAACACTTATGCAGCCAGTACTCATCTCTTTTTCTCTCTAATTTGTATTTCAAAAACTGTAATGCTTCATGCCTCAGAAATATTAGCAGAACCTCAGAAATATTAGTAGAATTTACATGTTCTGGCATTCGATGGAAGTGTAATTATCGTGAGTTACAGTGTTTCTGATGTTAATTTTGTTTTCTTATTACTACTTCAAACTACTCATTTATTTCTATTATAATAATTCTAGGAAATGTGACATGATTATAGACAGTCCAGGTGCACAACTTTGAAAAACACTATGCAGACCTCAACACTGTCTGTTCTGTCATATTAGGTGGTGGAGCTGGGACAAGAATTTTTCAGATTTTCCTCTACACGAAGAAGGGCCAAGCCAGCAGTAAGTGTTTTGCATTCCATAGAAACATTTACCAATTTTATCTTGCTTTCCATGCGAACTTGTCCTGTCTTTCCGATATTTTTAGATGGATAGTTTCTTTATTTATCTATTTTTATGTTGCAGTGACCACTACTTAGAAGAGATGAAATTATAGTTACCAGTATTTATATTTCACTTTGATATTTTTGATTTCTGGGATAAATGATTATTATGTTTTAGTCCATAAAAATATTGTGGCCATTCAGCTGACTTACTGGTCCAAGCTCCGTTGAGCACCATGGAAATCCATCAATACTCATGTCATTTTGTTGTCTTCCCCTAATTTAGTTGTCTTTGCTAGCATACTGCCAGCCTCTGCAAAAACAACGCTTTCAAATAGGGTATTCATATCCACCAAAGCATTATGGAATGGGATGTTCAAATGTGGAAGCAAGTAAAGGCATGTCAACTGTTTTAATTTTGTATGGTTTACTTATCGTTATGATGATTGTGTGTTGAAGCAGCATAGGTGAGATTTTGATGGTGTCTTCTAACCGTATTTAACATTTTGTATTGTTTATATTTTTCCCCAAATTTTGCAAATGCTAATGAGTCTGTCGTAGCTTATGGTATAGATTTATTTTTTTGCACTACATGCCGGGATCTGAGGGTTCAATGGTATATTAATATAAAATATACAGTTAAATTGTATTGGAAGGTTTAAAATATTTGATTGTTGAAAATTTTATACATTGTCAATAAATTGTGAACTGTTTGTAAACAGTAGCTGACTGTAATGATATTGTTATCCAGCCATGCCATGATATGGATTTTGTGGCCATATCTGGTAATGATAGCAATCCATGGCATCTACTTCTGGTATGTTTGTCTTTTTTAGACAGTTCAGTTTGCGCTAAGTGGATGGTTGCTTTAAAGCATTTGGTTAGCTTCTAATAGATTTTTGTTTTTCTGGGTAAGAGTAATATCTTTTATTAAAAGAGAGGAAACTTGTACCCTGCTCCTCTATTATTTTTCTTAGAGTGGATTTCATGATTGCTTTTTTGAGGTTTAAAGATCTACTTTATTGGATTCTTGTTCAATAATTTGTTGATGCCACTATCAATAATGTGATCGTCCATTTTGGCAAAGATAGTCTGCTTTTTCCATAACCACAACTGCATTCTCTCTGCCTTTGTAATAACCAACACTGGATTATATTTCACCTACTTAAGGGCTATGAGTTCATCACTAGACATGTTTAATTTTGGAGGTATAGCTGTTTTTAGATCCATGAAGCAAATTCTTTTATTTAAATTTTGTCAAACAGTTCATGTGCCTTTACTACGCTTTCACAATTACATACATCTTTGGCAGCACACTTGCAAGATGGAATCATAAATTGTTGCAATATGGATTCTTGAAGATTTTAATTATTGCAAGAGGGTTTCCAAGAGATTTTAGCTCCCTCAGTCAGTAAATGGTTGCCTTGATAAGCGTACTATAATTTTAGACTTGTTATTGTTATTTTAGTCTGTTAATGGCAAAAAACTATGAGACAACCAGGTCTCGACATAGCTAGCACACTGAAATCCTGGTGACATTGTTGTATCATTACAATGATGTGTATGCTTGAGTTTGTATCCAGGTTCAATTTGTGGAGATTTGCACGGTTTCCCTGAGAAATTTAGTGATACATGTAACCTGAAATTTATCTCTATAGAGTTTGGCTGATTCAACACGTGATAACAAAATATGATGAGCAATAATTTATGGTTCCCCGTGAAGTTTCCTACACTACAGTTGCCAAATAATTTGAATGGATAAGAACAACTCAAATAACTCCATCTACCCAAATTTGAAACCCATTTATTAAATTAAATTTAATGGTCAGATTTGATCTTTCCTGAGTCACGTCCATAATAAAAAAATACAGTTTACTATTTTCTTATGTATGGCCTCTACTAATATACAATTTTTAATAACTCTTTATAATCTTTTTGGTTTTGTTGTATTATATTTGAGATTGAAATTAAAAATATAGAATAATCTTAATGGATGAGTGTCTCCTTTTGAATTCGCAGATACATTTAGTTTTAATAACTTCCTATTTCGTTTATTTGCAGGATATTTGTGCTTCTCTTTCTCTGACAGTAAAGAAAAGAGTGTTGTCTCTAGACGAACTTCAGGTGGGTTACAATACTGATTGAAGTTTTTATTCAATTGATCTCTTTATTGCATGCTATGGACTAAGGAATTATTGTAGAGAGTTTTGATGTTATTTTTTTGGATTGTTCCATTTATATTTGTAATTGGCTCCAATATTTTTCCCGAAGTGACATGTGGGGGCACGTGCCTTCGTCAATGACAGGATTCGTTATGTGCCGAAGGCTCATTCCCCAATGAGGCCATTTCGAAGCATCCCAAGTTAGACGTTAGATTGATTAGTGACAAGGATTTTAAAGCTTCCCGTCATACCTAAGAACATCTTGGTGGAATAACATACTTTTGTCCCTCTATAGTTTAAAATGATGCAGACTAAAAACATAATTTCCTCCCCACAATGGGATTGACATTAACTATGCCTCGCTTGTAGAGGGAGGAAGATTTTAAGCGTATTCAATGTGTTGTTAATGTTTTGCATTGCAGGAAACCGAAACCACCTAAAATAGTGATAGCCGAAATGATCAGAGATCACCTCCACCTGATGCCAACATCCCCAATTTTTCTCTCCAAAATCCAAACAATTGGAGATCATTCACAAGGCTTCTGTTTGATTTATGATTCTAACGAAGATGCACTAAAATATGAACCACCCCACAAATTAAGGAGAATGGGAATACCAATTGAGGCATCTATAAATGGACAAAAATACAAGAAACATGCTAAAAAAATTACACAAGAAAAAAGCAAGAAATTTGATTTAAAGAAATAACTTGTAGTGGTTAGTTTATAAGTGTTTGTTTATAAGTGTTTTTGAAACAAACTGTAACTCATACCAAATAATTCCATGTATGCATTGTGGCAATATACATCGGACATAGAATCAAACTTTTTAAACACATGTTCAGTTTATGTAATCCAACAACTATGGCTTTTGAATTTCATTATCATTGTATCTCCATATAAATACCTATAGTTTTCTTACTTCAAGTGTATATATTGTTCTTATTGTCTTCCATTCTATTTGCTTAACATAATAATCTGTAATTCGTTTCAACCATGCAAATTTTAGTTCTTTTCAACCAAAGCTTTGTGTGTTATATAAATTTTTTGCATATTGAATTGTTAAAGGATTAGACTTCATGTTTTCACTTTTTAGCACATATAAAATAATAAGGAAGCCAACTTTAAAGGTTCTCATTATTTACAAATGCATGCTTTCCTGAACACATCCTTCATTATCATGATTGACTACCCTACAAGTTTACATTGTCCACCATATATTTGCAGAATTCCCACTATCGCGAGCATCTTTTAGTTGCCATGGAAATAACTTTGACACACGAAGGCATTACTCAATTGATTGAGGGTGGTTCCAATGTTGACCCCACATTTCAGATACTCCACTTGTCCTCCCTAAGGTCCATTCTCAACACTGGTGCCCAACATCGTGTTGACCTTTCAAATGGGATACATTTTCAGACAACACTTCTACCCTCCAAATTTGCAAGTCGTGTAACCGACAAATCAATACAAGAAGGCTCCATTGTGTGCTTACACAAATCCCTCATTAGAATGATCAAAAGTGAACTGTAAGCTTCATCTCTTGCTCAATTACCAATGTACATAAACTTCCTATATTAATTATAATTTCTTTCTATTTGTTTTTTCACTCCGTTGTTCAGTTATAATTCTATCTCGATTTCCTTTTCCATTGCAGGATTGTTCTTATCATTGAAATGGATATTCTTGTCGAAACACATTTGGTAATCGGTGCTCTAATCCGACTACCAACAAATGCTCTCGAACACATTCAGTTGCCGCAAAAAGATGCAAGTGCAAACCGGGTTAACAAATATTTTGTGAGAACACCAACTAAAATAAGTGCTTTGAATACATCTATGCACATGTGGTCCGTAGAGGGTCGTGCCCTAGCAAAAACAACCCTTCACCAATATCACAATGCAAGGGGGAATGGATCCATGTTTGGGTTTGATTTTATTGATCAGGAAGGAGGGGAAATCCACATCACTTGTTTCAACGAGGCCGCGGAAGCATTCTATTAGCAGATTGAGAATGGAAAGCTATATACAATTTCCAATGGGAGGATTATGAGTATTGCTGATGTAAAGCTATGTTACAACCATTTGAACAATGCTTTGGAGATTTTCCTACAACCTTCCTCAACCATATCTCCACTCATAGCAAATGAAGATACAATACCTTCCCATAACTTTCACTTCACTAAAATCAAGGAATTACCTACAAGCACTAAAGGTTCTACAGTTTATTTGATTGGCATTGTTGTTATGATGTCACCATGCTCAACAATTCATCAGTATGACAAGTCTGAAACAAAGAGAAGAACACTGTAATTAAAGGACATGTCGGGTTTCAGTGTAAGTGTCACATTATGGGGACAATACTTAGATGATATAAGCAAAAAAATTGAAGACATGCTTTCTATACCACCTCTTCCGGTCCTCACCTTGAAAGCTTCCCGCATCTCCAGTTTCAATGGAAGCTCAGTGGACACTGTTTCAAGAACCAAATGTTACATCAACCCTCAAATTTCACAAACAAATACACTTCATGGTTGGGTTGATTCTGATGACTACTTACTCCGGTGCCCTCTATCACAAGTATATTTTAGGGCCCTCCAAAAATCCTAACCTCGTAATGATGATTTTGGAGGTATTGAATATGGGGAACACCGAGAGAAATGAATGGGCCATGGTTTCTTGCATAAATCATGAATATCACCATGGACAACTTTTTACAAGGCATGTCCTCTTTAAAAAGTAACAAACAATGCAGGAAAAAGGTGAGAGAGGATGGCAATGGTTCATGGTTATGTTCGAGTTACAACAAACAAGTTCAAAACTATGATTATAGATATGCACTTTAATCGATCTAAAGGACCCAACATGAGAACTTCAATCAGTTACCACTTTTGATGAGACAATTGAGTTAATCATGGGTGTTGCAGCTAGCGACCTCCATATATTGTCTATAGATGAAGATGCGACTAGTGAAATTATAAGTAATGTCATCAGCAACGAATACTGCTTCACACTTTCACTGAAAAAAGAGACATATTGTGGAAACAACAAATTGAAATGTGTCATCCTCAGTTCAAATAAAGTGAAAACACCACAACTCCTCCATAACTTTTACGCAAGGATTTCCAACCCACCCATCCCTTCAAACATTACTCCTCGCTCATCCCATTCTATACTTTGAACTATCACTGCTATGTTTCTTATTTCATATCTATGTTTCACTTTTTTCCCGCTTTAAAAGAAAACTGTTGAATTCCCTTATACACTGACATACTATTGTCTCCTTCTATTATGTGGATTGTTAGTACTTTTAAAAAAATATATATACAAAAGGAAATTTTGTTATGTACGTATTTACATCCTTATGTAGTATGTGAACACATTGTATGTTTCAATATATGTAATACTCTTTTCCTTAATAAAAAGAGTAGTTTCTCAAAACTCAAATTGTTACCTCTTGTGCATATTTCCCATTGGAATTCCACATGAATTACAATTGAATTTAGTTTTACATTTTCACTTATTTCAGCATTTGTTTGTCATCAAACTATGTATCGTTCCTAGCTAACCCAAAATGATCTTTATCTAATAGGTGGTACACCATTATCTTGTGACTTCACAATCATGTCGACTCCTACAAAATGAGCCCAACGAAGAGAGAATTACATAAAAAATAAAGTACACATAACTGCTGAGAAACGACATCGTAAATTAGAGTATAGAACAACGAAAATATCAAATATCTTTCAACTTACAATGACCAAGAACTCACGATCCCCCGACATTCCAATCTTGCCATCAAATATAACTACTGAAGAATTGCCAACCAAAATTCCGCATGTAACTTCCATGGAAGAAAAATTTCAAGAGCATACCACTTCCTTCCATACGAACCCATATTTTCTAACAACTGTCACTTTCCCCCAAATGTCTTGGATGCCACAAGAAACTGTCTCAAGTACTAACCTCTCTTTAGTTCATCACATAAATATAGCCAGTTTATCCTCTCCTTCAGACTACTTTCCACCTTGCAATCCAGAAAGGACTGAAACAAAACACCCCACCCCTTCCAATACACAGACAATTCCCATATCCCCATCCTGTTCACTGAATTTAGAAGCCCAACATCGGTTTCACAAAAGAATAGATTTGTTGGCGAACATACAAACTTTCTCAATCTGTTTGGAAAATTACCCTTGAATTAAAACAATTTCCTTTGAAGGCTTTCCATCCTGTAATAGATGCAAAACTGAAAAACAAGGCCACCGCTTCTCTTCATGGAACAACATGGACCCTGGAAATCATGCTACCGTTCTTACGTCTTTAACCCAAATCGAGGAGATGCTTATCGCACGAGTTAATCCATTCCTGCAAGTCACCCAAGTATGTGGCAGGTAATACAAATACTTAGGACACACCATAAGCTTCCGTAAAACATTAAAATTATGATCTAATTTAAAAAATTATGATTTCTATGTCAGTAGATCTCGTGTTTGGGCAGCCTTGCAATATAAAATCCAACACGATCCCTATTACAAAGATGTCTTAGTTGATGATGATACCCTTTCCTCTCTACCATCAGATTCATCAAATGTTTCCTCCTCTCTTAACACAACCACATTGGAATTGCCCCAAATACAAAGTGCCTCTACATCTCATGGTAATGATGCTCCCACTCACTTTGATGAAACATGTGAACACTCATCGTCTTTTGTGCCAACACCTAACAATACAGGAACAAAAGAAGAGGAAATCAAATAGTTCCGAGATCAACCATGATGGTAACACTCCATTTAGTATGCCATGGACATGAGCTTGGCCTCTTGTCGATAAATGAATACAATACGGAGGGCCTTTTCTCAATGGCTTTCCCTAACTTTATTTCCGACAAGAAAAGAAATGTGGCAAAAACCTCATATAAAAGAGGTTCCAAAGCATGAATACGCTCTTCATTTGATGCATTACCATGATGGGCGCTTCGGTTCCCACCCAAGATTTCGTTACTTCCTCCTAAACCTCATAATGCGACACAGAAGCCAGTCCACAGCAGCAGTCTTTATGAAACAAAACCTCGAATCTAGAATCCCTCCGACAATTAGAGACCTACGAAGACAACTACTGGAATGCCCCAAAGACAACCTCCCAGACAACTTAATGCGGTTTGGATCGAGCCTTCGAGGGACCCATTCATTCTGGGCAAAAATTAGAAGCGAGCTTTCAGATATGGTGGAACAATTGGGGACACCAACCTTATTCTTCACTCTAAGTGCTGTAGACACTAAATGGCCAGATCTCCACAATATTATGCCTGGTGAATGCCCAACAGATCCTCGAGCTGCACAACATTGGAGAACACTTAACATTGTCTCTAACCCTCATCGAGTATCAACATACCTACATCATAGATTCACAATATTTCACGAAGAAATATTGCAGAAGGAACTTGGAGCAGTAGACTTTTGGTACATGTAATCAAATCTACTTATTTCAAAGTTATTTCCAAACTACATAGCTAATATTTATGTTCCCTTGTCTCGTAGGTATGAATGGCAACATAGAGGCTCCGCACATGTCCACGGTTTATTGTGGCTCGAGAATGCACCCAAATTTGATGAAATGGATTGGGAGGATACAACAGTTATTGAGGCCACAAAACAATACTTTGATAAGTTTGTGTCTGCCTGGAACCCTCGACCGGCATGCAACCGCTTGGATTTTGTTCGCAGGTCACTCCTAGATGACCCTTGCTTGCTAGATACAACAAAAATTCTATCCTCCTCCCCAAATTTAGACCTTGAAGAACTGCTTAATCGAGTTCAGTGCCACACTAAATGTTCAGAATAGACATTCTGTTTAGAAAGAAATCACAACTCTAGCAGTACAAACACCCCCAGGCCTCAGCAACCTACTTCTTCCTTGCACATTGAAAGTGATGGGAAAATTAAGTACCTCCCTTCAAGAAATGATGATAGATTGAACATCCACAATCAAACTATGATATACATATGGAGAGAAAATGTTGATTGCCAACCAAGTACTTTCCCGCCATGCCATTCTTAAGTATATTGCAAAATATGCTTCAAAAGCCGAGCAACACTTAGAAACATATCACCAAATGTTATCCATATTTTCAAGAGACGTAGATACAGATTCTCCAGCACATATCACGATCCATAAAATTCTCACAGAAAGTGTTATCAAACATGACATAAGCGCACAAGAAACATGCCACATGTTGCAAAAATTCCACTTGTTATGTGCAGTCATCCATTTGTATCATTAAATGTTGGAAAAAAAATTCTGAGACGTGTCGTTGAAAGTGACGCTGATGCAGAACAAACATCCGCTTTCTTGGATGCATATAAAGTTCATCCAACAATCATGGAACACCTACCACTTATTCAAGTTGCTCGAGATTGGAGCTACAACAAGAATCGTAAAGGTGATAAATGGAAAAAGTGAATGATACACGCAATTGTTTGGGTCCACCCGAGATTTGTGGATGTCCCAGCTCAGGATTCAACGTCGTATGACCTTTTCTGTTGGTCAGAACTCCTTTTATACAAGCCTTTCAGAAATATTGCATCAGAATTTGGAGCAACCCCACATGACATCAACGGCACTTGGGACATGTTCAAGCACAACTACAGACCGTGGCATGTTTTACGCACAACCGCAGACACAGGACCTGTTACGAAGTTAGTTCAGACTTAGATCCCGAATGCAGTATTCAACATGAACCATTGCAAGAATGGCAGGTCTTTGCACAACTTCACCTAGGAAACAACACGGGTCTAGACAGTCTTGACATGTTGGGGAAATGATATTTGACGTACAACATAATTGGAACATACATGACGTTCCGCATGAATTACAGATAACTGGTTCATCATTCATTGAAAGAGAGAAGGCAGACATAATTAACAACAACATACAGGCCACACCACCATCTTCCACACTTCCTTTGTCTCCAGAACAACAAACAGCTCTTGATACCATACTACACCATTCAACAAACAAAACCCTTCTACCTCCACTAAGATTCATAATTCAAGGAACGACTGGCACAGGAAAATCATTTCTGATAAATAAAATCTACAATTTATTCACATCACCAACCACATATCCCTCACCTCTACTTGTGCTCACCCCTACCGGTGTTTCAGCATTCAACATCTCTGCATCCACAATCCACACAGCCCTGCGAATTCCAATCAAAGAACTCAAACCCCTTGAAGGTACTGCATTATCATCTTTTCAAGAGTCGCTGAAACATATAGAATATGTTCTTATTGATGAAATGAGTTTCATCAGCCCAAAGTTACTAACCAAAATTGACAGTAGGCTCCGCGAAGCTTTCCCACACTCGAGAACATCTGAATTTGGAAACAGATCAGTCATCCTCCTTGGCGACCTCGGCCAATTACCGCTAGTTTTGGACAGTCCTCTTTATGCAAGTAATTCCTACAGAGCAACCCTTTGGAAGGGATTTGAGACTTCCATTACATTGCAAACAATATTTTGGCAACAAGGAACAACCAATGCACAAGTTTCATTCCAAAATTTACTGCTCCACATGCGAGATTCAACCCCTCTAATTGAGGATTGGGAAATCTTAATGTCTCGCACAGACACATACCTAACTCAGCAAGAGCTCAAAATTTTTAAGGATGCACCACATTTGTTTGCAAAAAATGATCAAGTCGACTCCCACAACCTACAAATGTTGAAGGCATTGAACGTTCCAATCGCCCAATCCATTCTTTGAAAGTAACAGGTGAACTAGACCAGGAAATCCTGATGATGATTAGTTGGAACACAAATTTTTGTTATGCAAACAACAAAAATCATGCTTATTGTAAATCTATGGGTTGACGTAGGCCTCGTAAATGGTGCCACAGAAACTATCACCGACATTGTCTACAATGCATCAATGCAACCACCAAAGCATTACCTTTATTTGTTGTCAAATTTGATAGATACAATGGCCCATGTTGGGATCCCAGCAACCCGTTACATATTCCCATACCCCCTATTTCGAGAGGGAATCGAAGACAATTTCCAATTAAAATGGCCTGGGGATTAACTATCCACAAGTCACAGGGACTTACTTTACACAGAGCAACCGTCGACATTGGAACCACTGAAAGGCAGGGTCTGACATTCACAACTTTCTCCAGAGTTCCCTCGCTTGCAAATCTACGTATTTCACCTGCTTTTTCATTCAAGAGATACTCAAAAATGGTGTACGTAACAACACTTCGAGCAAGAAGAAAGGAGGAAGCAAGACTACTATCACTCAGCCTATCGTAAAAGATACCCTCTGCTTTGATAGCACCTCCGCTACTACTATACTAAACACTTATTCTATCCAAAGCGACATTGCTGCTCAAGGGGTATCAAATGTAATCATGTTTACTCAAGCTAAAAAATCCCACTAAAGGCTACTATTCATGATATAAAAAATGCAAATGTATACATGTCTCATTGTGTGCACGCAGATCTACTTTTATTAGATGTTGTGAAATATGATATGAAACTTTAAATGTACAAAGTTGTAACAGAAATAAATGTACACATACAAAATTTCAATCTAATGTTTCAACTCAATTCCTACACTACAACTATCAATCACACACATTATCAACTGTACAATAAATAATTTTCCAACAAAACACCAACCGAACAACCGATGCACAACTAACACAATAAACCCGAATAAAATACATACAACATCAACTTCAAGATAAATTAACTATTGAAAAGGGTTAACAAGTTTGAAAAGTAGAAACAACCTTCACATTAAGTTACACTTACGAAATCAATCACACCCCTAATCACCATCTACTACAAAAGTAATAATTATACCTCTAAAACAAATAACATATACTGTTCGGCATTCACATTGCATGAAACACATGCGATTGCTAGTGATAAATCCTAGTGGTTGTTTTGGACTAAGACAAATAGCAGATCGGTGAAGAAAAAGAAGAATTTACACTATAAAATTATAAGAGTCCTATCCTAACATACATTGTTTGAAAAATATTCAAAGAAAATGCTTTCTAAACAAATATTGGTAATGTTAGTAAGTTGCATCGTAATGTTTGGTACATATTCTTTATGATTGGAAATTTTCTTGGGTATGAACTATAACTATAACATTTTAGCATTTTTTTATTGTTAATGTTTTTATTTATTTATTTATTTATTTTTGGTTAATTTTCCTTCTTAATCTTATAATAATTTTATTAAATTTAAAATTTAGAAAAATAATTCATATATAAAAGTTTGATTGATACTCAAACTACTCGATTTCTCCGTAAAACCCTTACTTCCAAAGACTCTACAAAAACTCCAAACAATAGTAGCTCATCTTTGTAGGAATTTTATGCTTCTAGGACTTCACTGTGGTAGATCTCCATTTTTCTTGTGAATTTTCTTATCATGTTAGGTCTATGAGGCATGTCATATCCTAGAAGTGTTTTGGCTTCAATTGAAGAGGACCAAACATATGTCCATTATTTTAAATTAAAGGTTCATGAAAAGAAACATGGGTCCCTTGGATTCAATTTTATAAGCAGTTGCACATGCAATAATGCCAATAAAGCTTGTGGTCATACCCATGGTCTGCTCTAACACCAACCCCTCTATAACATCCGGATAGGAGGTGCTTAAGTAGGAATGATATTTGTTATGAGATGGTCACTTTTCATTTACAGAAGTTCTATCATAACATTCCACCTCTCCACTAAGGATTTAGGAATCTTTCTAGACCCTTATTAACGGTAACCTAGAAATTGATCCCTATGTAAATGAAATTTTAATTGTGATATTTGATATAGTTTTAGATATGATTATTTTGCTCTATTACCAGCAATGGGTATAGTAGAAATTTTTTCTTATTATGAAATGTATGTATCCATCTTTTGAACCAACTACATAATATGTTAACATCAATCCTATGTGGGTGCGGATACTTAACCATCCACTTCAATTTTGGATAAATTCTTACTTGAGGCAAGTGGTAATGCTCTTTTAGGTATTTGAGTATGGAGTCTCCAACAATGATATTCACACAAAATGATATTTCTCACCTCATGTTGAATATGAATACATAAAAAATATTCAAAGCTAATATGGAATTAAACGTTGTTGACCACTCTTGGTCTAAATTTATAGATTATGATGTATTTCCTTTTAAGTGTCAAATACATTTTAAGATCATTATATTGAAAAATTGTAAATAAATGAAAGGGATATTAGTATTAAATAAGTCATTAATCGGTTATTTTAGTGATAATTTATATGATGCCCGGTATTAGAGCACGGTAATGTCAAATCTTTGATGCAATGGAGGGAATTTGCGCATGAGGGTTTTGAGAGTGTTGTTTCAAAGCAACTTTGGTTGCGGAAAGTCTTTCAACTTGCTGCAAACATGCTACTAATTGATGACTATAGATGAAGAGAAGAATAAAGATGTTCACATTTGGGTCTAGAGCTTGGCGATACTATTAAGGTACCTCCTGAAAAAAACGTGGGTCCGCATTCCCCTACGCCTAAATCAAGAAATATTCTTTTAAAAGTACAAAATATAAGGAGGGTGTGACCCACATACAAGTGCCTGATGGTTGTCTACATAGAGCTATGGAGAAAATGAATCTTACCCTCATTGGAAAAATTTTTTGGAGGTAGACCAAAGTGTTGACATCATCAAAAAATGGGCCATGAGATGGTGGAAGCCAAAAGGATATTTAAATATCACCACCATGGCAAAAGGATTTTTCTATCCCAATTCAATCATCAAGTCTGATCCGGATTCGGTCCCACTGTGTAGGCCCCGATGAGTTTTCAATATGGGGCTTTCTTTGAAAAATGGTACCCATTGTTTAACCCTAATACTGAGAATATACATACCATCCCCATTTTATGTAGGATTCCAGGGATACCCCTACATCTTTGGGATGGTCAGATCCTTCTTCATTTTTCTAGATCCATTGGTTCTCCAATTGGTCTGGATGGGCCTACAAAAAATAGATCCAGACTTGCCTTTGAAAGGTTTTGTGTCTCCTATGAAATGGACAAGGAGCTTGCCAGAATATATTATTCTTCAATCAAAATTTGGGGCATGGAAATAGTCAATAGAATATGAAGCTTTTCAACTAAGATGCCATAAATGCCATAAATTAGGGCATTCTACTAGAAAATGTCTAGAGGTCAAGAAGCAACAAACTAATAAACCTCCTGACTATCCAGAAGAACAAATCCAGAAAAGATAGCAAAGTTTAAAAATCCTTTCTCGACCGATACATATATTGTCAAAAAGAAGAGGGAAGATTAGAATACAAGGGACAGAGAAACAAATGGTAATGTTGCATGCACACGGATCTGAAAATCAAAAGAAATAAAAAGGGTTGTAAGACCATAATAAAGAGACCACCGATCTATAGAAAATTGTGGAGACCAAAAAACCCCTCATCGGGAGAGGGAGATGAAGCCCTAAAAGACAAAGAAAAATTCAGACAAATCTCGTGAAACTAAACATGGAAGTGGATGAAGAAAATGAAAAAGTTTACATTCATCTAACCATTTCAAATGAAGAAAGGGGGAGTTGATTGATCCTCTTCATCAAGAACTGGTAAATAGGAACAGCCCATCTAAGAATGAAGAACTAAAGAAGATGCAACAGGATGAAGCTAAAGAACTCCTGGAATCCATAGCAAAATATCTCAATGAGGATAAAGAGTTTAAGGAATGGAGGGGCTCATAAATAATGAATACAATAGAGGGTCTACTATAGCTCAATAGATAGATTTTGATAAAGGAAAAGAGGAAGGAGAAATTACCCCATCATCGTTAAAGATTCTTTTTGAATGTGAAAAGGATCAGGATGGATTCATCAGTGTTCGTCGAAAGAAACGACAACTGAAAGGATTTGAAGAAATCCCAGAATCGCTTTATAGTGATAAAAAGAAACAAATAGGAAATTGGGAAGCTTCCACTTCAAGAATCACCAGGGATTTTTCCAAATTAGTAGTAAATATTGGAGTTATCAATAAATAAGGAAGACCCTCCAAAAGTGATTTAAGGAAAAAAGAGACTGAGAAAGAAATTGTAGATGGAACTCAAAGTCTTTTGAGCCATCTGGTAACTGCTTTCCCAATTCTTTTTTAATGAAATTTTTATCCTGGAATGTCAGGGGATTAAATGGGGGTCCTAAACAAAGAATGCTTAAGGAACTTAGAAGATCAAGTAGACCCAGTATCCTTCTAATTCAAGAAACGAAAATGAAAACTAAAGTTGTTGAAGAGTGCAAAAAGACTTTCTGGGAGAATGTTGCCTTTGTTGCTTCTAATTCTCAAGGGGCTTCTAGAGGTTTAGTGGTCTTCTGGGACACTAAAATTGTTCATGGTAATGTGCTTTTCTCCTCTCAAAATCATTTAGCTATAAATTTTAAAAGTCTTGAGAACAACTCTAGTTGGATCCTTTCCAATATCTATGCTCCAAATACTGTTGCTGGTAGAAGGAATTTATGGAAAGAGTTAGCTTGGTTTAGAAATAATTTTAAGGAATCTAATTGGTTGATAATGGGGGATTTTAACACTACCCTAAACCCTGGGGAGAAATTTGGAGGGAACTCTAATTTCTCTGCTAGCATGGAAGATTTTGCTGACTTCATTTCATATCTCAACCTTATGGACATTGAACTTCATGGTAATCAATACACTTGGTCTAACAGAAGAATTGGAGAAAATTTGATTTAGGTTAGATTAGATAGAGCTCTCATTTCTACTAACTAGATCTTAAATCAGAATTTTCATCTCTCCTCTTTACCCAGAACTGGTTCTGACCACAATCCTATTGCTCTTAACTTTTTCAATTGGTCTAAGCCTTTTCATTGTAACTTCAAATTTGAAAAGATGTGGCTTGAGCATGAGGATATTTTAGATAGAATTAAAGAATGGAAGATTTGGAATGGGGAAGGAACAACTCAATTCATACTTCTTGAAACTAAAAATGTCAAACAAAATGTTAAAACCTAGAATAAAGAGGTTTTTGGCAATATCTTTGAACAGAAAAAGAGATTAAGTGGAAAATGGAAGAGTTTGAGCTAAAAGTCTCAATGAAAGGTATGACTCATGAGGATCACCAAAGAGAAAAGAAACTTCTTATTGACCTACATAATATCAATAGTCGCGAGGAAACCTTTTGGAGAATGAAATCTAGAGCTCTTTGGTTAAAGGCTGGGGACAGAAACACAAAAATATTTCATATGACCACCCTCAAGCATAGGGCTTGCAACAGAATTACTGAAGTCTCCAAGGGGAATGGTACCATTACTAAGGATGCTAAGGATATTAAAGTTGAAGCCCTAAAATTCTATGAGAATCTTTTAACTGAGAACAATTCTTATAATGAGAACAAAACCTCCTTTCTTTTAGACTCCATTCCTAACAATTTGCTTCCAGAGGAGAGATTTAAGAGCCTTTCTAAAGTTGTCACCATTGAGGAGTTGAAAAAGATTTCTTTTCTCTAGAAGGTGACAAGGTTCTGGGCCTTGATGGATTCTCTGCTAATTTCTTCCAAAAATGTTGGGATATATGCTCTAAAGATTTGTTGAAAGTTGTAAATGAGTTTTATAGAACTGGAAATCTAATTAAGGAGTTAAATAACACGCATATTGTGCTTGCACCTAAGAAGCTGGATGCAAAGGATTTTAAGGATTTTAGACCAATCATCCTGGTTAATGTGGTTTACAAAATTTTCACTAAGATTTTAACCACTAGATTGCAGCCTCTTCTCATGGAAATTATCTCCCAATAGTAGAGCAGATTTATAAAAGGTAGAATTATCCAGGATGGGGTAATTATGGTCCATGAAACAATTCATTCAATGGATAAAAGAAGAAAATCTAGGATGGCAATAAAGTTAGACATGCATAAGGCATTTAATAGAGTCTCATGGAAATTTATGGATGAGATACATTGTTGCCACTTTTTCTAGAAATATGGGCAAGTAGACAAATCACTACGTTGAAGCCTTAGCAACACTATGGGGTATAAGGTTGGCTAGAGATTGTAATATTTCTAATATTATAATCGAAGGGGATTCATTGAACATCATTAACTTTTTAAATCAAAATCAACCTCCAAGCTGGTCTATTAGGGATTTTATTAAGGAAGCTATTGAAACTTGCAATTATTTTGAAAATTGTAAGATTATCCATACCTATCGGGAAGGAAATAAAGTAGCTGATAGTTTGGCTAACATTGGTGTTCACAACACAATACAAAAATGGTTTAGCAGAGATCCTCTTCCTGCTAAGGTACTAGATGACATCGCAAAAGATAAGCATGAAATTGAAAAAAATCATTATTAGATACATCGCAGGTGTTAAATATGTGATCATTAATTTCAATGGTAAGTTTAATGATGTTTTCCAAATTCCACACGCTTCAGGGGTTTTCAAAAACAGAGGTGGTGAGATAGAGTGGAATTGGATTTGAATTTTTACTTGATGAGAAGAATTGGAAAAATACCGACAAAATGGGGAGGCCTCCTTGTAAGACCAAGCCCATTAACGATCCTCCTTGGAAGAATGAAAAAATCATTTGGTAATATATTCAAATGGGGGGAATTTTGAATCTCATTGAAAGGATGCAAGGGCATGATCAAGATATTTTGGTGAAGTTTGCAAAGGGATGGAGGAATCAGATAGTCGAGTATTAGGATGTCAGTGTCAAGATCACTAAAGAACTAATCACCCATGTCGAGGGATGAACTTGGAAGGAAATAATTTCTTCAACAAGAGAGTTGATAGAGAAGTTGAAGCTAAAAAAATTCTTGCAGAAGGGGAAAACCATGAGTTTGTCATGGCAAGAATCAGAGTGGCCTCTATCCCGTAGCCTTTTGCAGAAATCTCACACATGATGGTTAGGTATGTCACGCTTGAGGGTAGATATGTTACTATCCCTTTAAAGAATTTAATCTTCCTTAACCATTTTCAAAGGAACCTCACTTTGTTAATTTACCACATTATCTCTTAAACTCCCTAGAGTGGTGTGTTTTCAAAGTATAGAATCATACTAGGGTTATGCCCCTTCATCAAGGTTTGATTCTGCTCATTCACCATCACCGCATCTCTTGCTCTTTCCCTCCACCTACTTCCCTTGCTATTATTCCTATCCCCGTAGAAAAGGTCTTGACTCTAATTCCTCTAGAATAAAAATGAAGGGCAAAAAGGCTAATATTTCTTTACCTTCTTCTTAGAGAATTCTATGTAGCCAAAAGGATATTGAGTTGGCCAAGAATTTTTACATACCAAGTAATCCTATTTAAGAATGCGGGGATGTGGAAATTCTTAATAGGGTTGAGAAGCTTGAAAATGAGATTGAGGACCTCAAGAATACGCTTAGAAATTTGGAAAAAAATAAACGCAAGATGAAGTTGCATAAAATGGGAAATCGAGGACAAATATCCAAATGCTGAGATTTTTAAGAAGCTCCATTCCCTTGATACCAGGTTGGGTAATGCCAAGGGGCGACACGATTGCACCATCTCTGCACTGAAAGGAGTTTACAATTTTATGGAGCAACACGTGAAGAATGTCTGTAACCTTAGTGGCATCCCTGCTACCATTTGGGATTCTGATGCGACACGTGACCTTTCCCTTTCTCAAGTGGAAATGAATGATCCTTCTCATGTCATGGAAATTACACTCTTCAACTCTCTACAAAAAATCAAGCTCAAGATCGACAAGGCATTCAAATAGTGTTGCATCCAGATGTTGTATAGTGCTGCATAGTTGTTAAATGGATTTTTGTTGCGCTTTTTTATATGGGATGCTATGTTTTGGATCCTTCTCTGCAGTTTTTATTGGTTCCTTTTTTCTTCTTGGATCTCCGTTTGGGTAGATCTTTTTGTTCTCTTTTCACTATTGTGTCTGCTTTTTTAGCCTCCTTGTGTAAGGCATTTGGCCTTTCTCACTTGGGATTTCTCCTCTTGATATTTGGCTTCTTAAGCCTTTTTGTACTGTGGTATAGTCCGTTTAAAACTATTTATCCGTGATAAAAATAATAATATATGTTACTGTTTCTATATTTTTAATAAGTTAACAAATATTTAATGGATTTCCTTTTAAGCGTCATAGATGTTTTAAGACCATTGTATTAAAAAGTTTATATAGATTCAAAAGGGAAATTAGTATTAAATAATATATGTTACAATTTTTTACATTTTGAATAAGTTAACAAATATTTACCATATAATACATAATAAACTTTTGATATTATCATAGATTGATATAACAATTTCTTAAAACAAAACTTGGGATAAATAGATAGTTACAGAGGGAGGTGTCATGGTGGCAAGCTATTAAAATTAGATGAGGAGGATAATCTAATTTTAAAAATTCTTTTCTCTTAAACTATATGTGGAAAACATCCTCTACAAGTAATGAAAAGTTCGTATTAGAGCATGGCATGGTATAATTATTATTTGTAAGGCTCCATCCCTATGAAAATGGGCTTTAATAACATCACATTCCTATCACTAGTCTTGAAATGGTTGTCGTTGGCTATATTTATGTATTGTAAAAGATTGACTCCATATGTAATGATCTCGCAAAAATAGAAATGCAATATGATGTAGTAAAATTCAAAAAGATATTAGATAAAAAGGAAAAATTCATATGCGGGTGAGGCTAAACTAATATTGAAGAACAAAAAATGGTGAACCAATTAGAATATTGTTATACATCCCATTTTTAGGGGTAAGCCTCATGTATTTTTCTTATTGTATGTGCTAGTGTGCAAAAATTCTAATTAACCCTCGTATGTTTTTCTCAAAGTGTCTCTTCACACAAAGATAGGGTCTAGCCAAAAATAAATAAATATACCTAGTGAAGTGGAAGTGTGATGTATTATGATTCAAATGATAAGAGTGCTCTCATTTTTCCCTTAATAAATTTTTCAATGTGAGAAGTGACCTTCTCTTTCAAAGACATGGTCGTAGGACTATCATGCCCGCATTTTTCTACACAAAACCCAAGAAAAACAAAATGATTACCTATACAAATTTACGCAATGTTTTTTTCTTTAAACGGGTTGTAACAGGATAACCTTCAACAATATTTAATTTATTTTTGGTTATTAATTCAATCGCTTTAATTAACAACTAATTATTATTATTTGTATTCAACATTACAGCCTTAAATCCCCTTCCAAGTTCTTCATTAAAATTCATTAATCAACCCTTACAAGTCATTCGATAACATAACCTTATTACATCATTAATTTAATTTCGTATTTTACTCCTAATGTCATTTATTGACTTAATATCCTAAGGTTAAGGTCTCGTTTACCATAAACATATAATATTGTTCAAATATATTTTAACTCCTATAACAAACATTATCTAGATGTCATTGGGTAAATTTAATTTAATTAACTTAAGGGTCAAGGACTTTATAAAAATTCACTAAACTAAAACATTAAAGGTGACATTATAATCTTACCTCTTAACACCTCTTTAGTGGTCCCATTCACAAGTCACATATACATTTCATTTAAAATCAAATTCCCACCAAAATCCTCACCTAACTTTTGTAGGTTTGAATCATAACCAGTAGATGGATTCATTTAGAGCCCTTAGTTCTAGTTATTTAACTAACCCTAAATATCCTTATGAAAAGTTTTTATTCATTTCTTTTGTCTTATTTTCTCATTCTCATTTTGCAAGTTTGGGAGGAGAAGAAGAAGGGAGCAATGGAAGTTTTTTCCAAGCTTGTGCAGGGATACACGTTTTTATTGCTCATTCTATTTTTAATACTCTTCTAAGGTTTTTTTTTCTATAATATAATTTACTTGTATATATCTTATTTGGATATGGAAAATTTTCCCCTTTTCTTAAATATGGTTTGAAAAGTGTATTTACACAAGTATTAGTGTGTGTGTGTGTGTGTGTGTGTGCATAAACACAAACACACACACACACACACACACACACGATATAATATATATATATATATATATATATATATATATATATATATATATATATATATATATATATATGTATATATATATATATATATATATATATATATATATATATACGTACATATATATATATATATATATGTATATATATATATATATATACATACGTATATATATGTATATACATATGTATGTATGTATATATATTATATATGTATATATATGTATATACATATATGTATATATATATATATATATATATATATATATATATATGTATATATGTATATACATATATGTATATATATGTATATACATATATATATATATGTATATATACATATATATACATATATATATATATATATATATATTATATGTAGATGTGTATATTTTGCATTAAAGAGCCATGAGTTTTAATATTTTACAAAGAGCAAGAAAGAAAGAAATTTTATAAAAAAAAAAAGTATGCCACATCTAATATAAATGGGCCGCTTGTTTTATTACACAATAGCAATTCTTTTTTTGTTTAGAGGGGGTTTTATATATTAGCGAGTGGGGGAGGGGCGTTCATCAAACCCACCCTCATCCTATATAATATGGCGTGGTGGGTAGGGCCGAGACTTCCCTCCGCCATACCTTAAAACTAATACATATAAAACAATATATAGCCTCCCACAACTAAACACATTTCAACAATCATTTTATTTTTGTGTTTTAATTTATTATTATATCAATATATATATATATATATATATATATATATATATATATATATTATATATATCTATATATTTATATATCTCTATCTCTATCTCTATAGTTATACCATGTTCAATATTAATAATTTTATAAGACAAGTTAATATAATTAATCATAGTTATAATTACAAATATATATACATGTTTTTTTCTTGATTATCTTAAATATCAAGTTGAGTTGAATTGTATAGTGACATATAAGGCAAGGTAAACATTATTTTGTGCCTAAACAAACAAAAAGAGTAGAATTAGGGAAAATACTAAAATTTCTTATTCAACCTTATATAAAGTTGCAAGGAGAACATCTCTTTAAAAACCAAAAAAAAATTAACGCCTATCTTCTTTCTTAGAACAAAATATAGGATGTCACTAAAATTTCAACCTTTCTACAATGCATATTTTTAAAATAGAAAAACAATTATTTCCTTCCTTTTGCAAAGGAATAAATGAAATTCACTTCAAGGAACCAAGTGTATTATCAAACAAGAACATCAATATTATCAAATGACTCAAATCACACCTTGGAGGCAATAATTTAAGTTGACTATAAGCTTGGATTTAGAGAGCTTAAATTTCATTTTCCAAAACATATCAAAGTTCTTACTTTATCTAACTAATGCATGGTTTGATACATTTCATTTTTTTTACAATAACTAAACCATTTACAATACAAGTTTTCATTCAAAACACTCTTGGTTGAGTTTACAAGATGAAAGGGTTATCATAGTAATAATACAATTTTTCTTTTCTTACTTTCCAATATGCATACATTTTAAAAATAAATACAAATCAACAATTTCTCAACACATCTACAAGAGGTTGACAATCTTTAAAATATAAGTTACAAGCCCTCCACTTAAATGGAGACATCATGGAAAACATTTTATAAAGGTAGGATCTTTTTCATTTACTTAAAGTTTAAGTATGAGAAATTATTCACTTTATCTGCAACATCTTCTCCAAATACAAAACATGACAACAAAATAGGGAGTACGTAACACTCTCCACCCAAAAAATAATCTAATAAGGAAGAGAAGTATTCTTTCTCATGGGACCCCAAGCCCCAACAATAAAAAAACAAGGGGTATAAGACAACCATTGGAAACTTTACATGGCTTACACAATCAAAATTAAAACAAAACATTCAACAAAATAAGGACAATAATAAAAATAACATGAAAACACAATTTTCTCAACACAAAGGCTCTAAACTAAAGCTAAGAAAGAGAAATAAACATGGGGATCTACTTATGCCTCTCAAGGGTTTGCGTGCCCACCTTAAAGTATCAAATAAAATCAATCACCGACCCAAAATAATCTTATGCCTCCCTCCAAACAAAAAAATACTATGCCTCCCTAAACTTTGATGCCTCCCTTAATAACATAAACAAGACAAGCACAAATTTTAATTATGAACAACGTGGTACACCCCAACCTAACTCCCCGCTAAAAACCCAATAATATTCTTATGCCTCACACCAAATATCCCCACTTCCATTTTCTCATACACAACTAAAAGGCCATTCTATCTCCAAAATCACAAACATACAATAGTCATCTATTCATAAACATATGCACAAAAAAATAGCAAAAGAAAAGATGGGTGAAGTCTCTACCTTGCCATTGCAACAGTATAAAATCCACAAGCACAATATCCAAGTATTTCCAAGTCCAAGTAAGTAAAATACAACTCCAAGATCCAAAGAAACACTTTAAAAGAAAGATCCTCCCAAAAATGCAAGATTCCAAATAAGACAAGTAGCCCCAAAATCAAAATAAACTAGAATAAATAGAAAAGAGAGGAGAGAGAGAGGTGATGTGGCTCCACATAGGATACCACATCATTTCTCCCCCACTCCACATCACATGGTCAAACCCAATCCGCAAAGCTCAATAAATTTGTGATTGAGGGAATGCCAAACCTCTTACACACTCAAACTCAAACCCATGCTCCTAAAGGACAAAATTAAAAACATATGTAACAAAGTAATATATAGCACCTTTTTTCTTACAATCACATAATGGGGTATAGTTTTTACCCTTTAACCCATAGGGGTAGTTGGTAGGTGAAATTAAGAGGTGTGGGAAAATATTAACTTGTCCCACAAGCATCCAAAAATGGCCATTAAGCCCAAATCTGAATTTTAAATGAAGGTTGAGCACACAACACTCAAAAGAAATAACATCCTTTCAAATCCAACACAAAAAAGAACCATCTACTCATATTAATTACTCCCTTTTTCCCATCCCAAATTATAATAATTAATAAAGTTTAATCAACTTAATTTGAGTACTTTATCTAACACTAATAAAGGTGACTCATAATACTTAAGCAATAAAAATAATCACGAAATAAATAAAACAAAAAGGTAGAACAACATATTTACCCAAGGTCACATATGAGGCCACCTCCATTCGGGACCTCCTAACAATATAATAACAAAATACAACAAACAATTACTCAAGTTGCCAAGGTGGCCTATTGTCAATACCCCAAATTTCTTCACTATTGGTCTCCTATCTCCTTTTCCTTGTGTTATAATTTCTTTAAAAAATAAATAAAATACCTTTCCGGCCTTGTGGCCATATAAACAACAAAAGATAATAAAACACATACATATACATATCAATTCATATCATCAAATATCATAACTAAATCATCACTAAAATACTGTAATTCACATAATTTAAATTCTATCAATTCATCAATTAGCAATAAGATTACAAAACCCACTAAATTGTCTAGATAAATCTAGTTATCAAATCTAAGATGTCATTACAATAGTAACTCTAGATCATGAAATATTGTTATGTCAATCCATGCATATAATCCATCATGTCATAAGTCTAAAACATCCATATTGTCTATCAAATAATCTTATCAAATATAGTAATGTCCATCTATCAATGTCTAAGGATCAACTATGATAACAATGTCTATGGTTCTAATCAAAAGTAAGAAGAATCATAGTAATATCAATGTCAAAGAGGAGTGAGAACTACATCCCCTCCCATAGACTCGACATCCTCATAGAAGTAATTTGAACAAGTGTGGGAACTATTCTCTCAAAGGTGTGGCATCCTCCCATATAGCTGTTGTCTCATCGCATCGATCCAACCGGACGAAAAATGATCAATCTATCTAACTCAAAGGCCCAAGGTCCTACACTCTAAAATACACATGGGCTCCACAATCACCAGCCCTTGATCCTACCCCTACAATGTAATCCAATCCAATACATGAAAAAGATCTCGAATGTTTCTCCTAAGAAAAAAATGTGAAATACATTGTGGATGTGAGACAATTTGGGTGGTAATGCTATATGGTACGCCAAAGCGGTGATTTGCTCCAAGTTCTCAAACGGTCCCATCAACCTAGGACAAAGCTTAGATCCTTTTCCATAATGGATATGGATCTTATGAGGCCTAACATTAAGTAATACCTTCCTTTCCACCTCAAAACCGTGATTTCTCCTCCGTTGTTCTCGCATTTTCTTCTATCTATCCCGAGACTCCTTTAATCTATATATAATCATGAAAACTTGCTACTCCATATCCTATAGTAAATCCATCCCAAGAGATGCCCTATCCTACAACATATCCCAACTTAGTGATGTCCTGCACTCCCTGTTATATAGTTCCTAAAATGGAGTCATACCATTTGAACTCTAAAAAATGTTGTTATAGGAAAACTCCACTAAGTACAAGTACTCCTCCCACCTCGAATGATCATCCATGATGTACATATGAATCATGTCCTCCAAGATTCTATTCATCTACTCTGTCTGTCCATCTATCTCATGGTGATATATTATACTGAAGTTAATCTTCATCCCGAGAGCATACTACATGATAGTCCAAAAGTGAGAGAGGTGTACAAGGGATCACGGTCATACATGATCTTGCATGAAATCCCATGCAGTATAACAATCTCATCAGATATATTTGTGCCACTACACTAGCTGTATAGGTGGTCTTCACTGGATAAAAATGATTCAATTTCATTAATCTATCCACCGTGACCATAATGGCATCATGGTGGTATCTCGACGTAGGTATCCCTACAATTAAATCCATGCAAATGGTTTCCTGTTTCCACTCCAAAGATGACATGAGGATATAGAAGGCCATTTGGATGTTGATGCTTGACCTTCACCTTTCGGCACATATTATTCAACCCCTCGATGGTATAAATAGGGTACACAATGTGCCTCAACAATGATATATTTCCTCAATCCTCCATATCCGGGTACATAGATCCTACCTCTATATCGAACAATACCATCTTCCTCTAATGAAAATAAATAAAACTTCCCCTCAAGGGGTCTCTGAAACTCAATATCTACTCTGACTGAGAGGTAGAAGTTGTCTTGTGGAAGTTTGTGTAAAATCCTTGTCCTCAAGTCCATACCAACTTTTATATCCATAACCAAATGTCTCTGATGACTCAAGGCATCCAAAACCACGTTCTCCTTCCCCTTCACATTCTTTATATGCATGTCATACTCGGAAAGTAACTCCATCCAATGCCACCGACGAGCATTGAGATTGGGTTGTATGAAGAGGTGACGAACTCTTAAGTGATATGTCCCGAGAATGAACCTCCGCCTAAAAGGAAATGTCTCCATTGAACCAAGGCATGCCCAATTGCTGCAAGATCAAGGCCATACGTAGAATAAATGAGCTCAAAATCCTTTGATTTTGTGAGAATCAAAGGCTAGTACATGGCCCACTTGCATCAATACACCTCATATACTTTCCAAAGAAGCATCGGTGCATACAAATAAATTTCCTTGTGGATCTGACACTGCTAGAATGGGTGTTGTCATAAGAAATTCCTTTAGTGTCCTAAAGGCATGATGACATCTATCTTACCTAATTAAATTCTTCCCTTTCCATTGAAGGGAAGTGATAAAATGTGTAATCCAAGATATATCCTAAATAGACCTCATTTACTAACTTTCCAATCCCACGAAACTCCGCACCTCAGTCACACTAGTAGGTGTTGTCCAATCCATAATAACTATTATCTTGGAAGGATAAAATACAAATGCATTTCCCTAAAATAATGTGGCCTAAGTACTGAACCTTTTTTTGGAAGAATGCACACTTCTCCAAGTGTTAGCATACGTTGAATAGTCTATATTTTTAGGAGAGAATGTTCTATTTTATCCCTTTATTTTCTCCTTCTAGGTGTATTCCATTATTCTCTCTCCTTCATCCAAATCTTCCTCCTTCAGTTTAGGGGAATGTAGTTGATTAGTTCTCCTATATATTATACGCACTTCTTCATAATAAAATAAGTGTGTGTAGAGTACTTCACTCCACATTCTTCTCTCCTTTCTGTATCCTATAGTTTGGTATCAGAGCATTCTTGATCTCTGCCTGTGCATGGAAGTAGTCTTCAATTTGCTAGAAGCCTAAGTGGAGGAAGGATTGTTCCATCAACGAGTTAGAGCTGTGCGTGGAGAGGAAAGAAACAAAATAAATGTTTTTTTGTTAAAACTTGCACAAGAAAAGAGAAAATGTTTTGTTTTTAAAATGTGGACATTTTAAAAGAATGTTTTTTTTTTTGTGCATGTTTTTTTTTGTTTTCTACTCTAAAAAGTATCTTTCCACCTACTACGTGGAGGAAGAGGAGTTAGAGCGGACTGTGTGTGGGAAATTGAATTCCATCTATTACTGCTACTATCTTTGAAACCTGCGTGAAGGAAGAAAAAAAAACATGGAAGCTGGAACCTATGTGGAGAAGTTGGAGCGTCCTACTCACCTGGTGCGAGTTGAGATTGGAAGGAGGTTGTGTGGATGCAAATGCTCCTACATGGAAAGAGGCTACGGCTATTGGGCATGAGGAAAAATAAAACGTGACTCCAGTGTGAAGGTTTTCTCTGGCTTCATGGAAGAATTTGGCTACATATTTTTGTGTGTGATGCTTGTGTTGAAACTTCATGTGAGTCGAAGAAGAAATAATTTCCCAACCTGCTGGGTGGAGATGTTTCCAAATACCAGCATATAAATCTGTGTGGAGCTATTAATCATTTATTGTCAAATAATTAAAAGTACATGTGTGGGCATTAGAGACAACATGCATTTTTCCACATAGATTAGTGTGGATGAAGGCTACGTGGAGAAGCTTGATAGCTATGTGGAAAAATGGGTAGTAATCTACTATTGCGTGGAAAATTGATGGCACATGGTCAAAGGATGGGGTAAAAGAATTCCATCTACTTATAAACTAGGAAAGGGAATGGAAAAGAATAGACCAAAGGCTGCATATCATTTGTTTCCCTGCAAGAAAAGGTAGAACAACATGAGGAGAAGAAACTTGGAGATACTTCAACACTTCACCGAATGTCGAGTGTAGACAACTCGATTGAGAGCGTCAATAACACGGTCACCACAGCTGAAAGATGGAATATCAACTCACCAGCCAGAGAACACCGTGAAGAAGCTCCTGAGAGCTCTAGGTTCTACTTTGCTTTGTTGAACGAGCTTCAAAATACCGGCAATCTTGCATTCAACAAGCTAGTTTGAGAAGGACTTCTTGAATACTTTCTTTTCGACGTCAGCTACCAAGCAAAGTGAGTACGGGAAGAATTAGAAGCCCTGTATGACACCGAATGTGACAATGAAGAAGAATACCCTACAAAGTGTCGCCATCTCACAGCACGTGAATATCGTGAGTATCTACGAGCAATTAACTCTCATAAGTGAGTCAAAATTGTAATAACTCTTCAAATAAATAAATACATTTTTATTACGATATGTGCTCGCTCGTAGTTACTTTTTTCGATGCTCAGTTGCTCAAAGGGTCCAATTTTACATCCTGGAAGACAAAAATGAAGACAATCCTTCAGTTTGAAGGATTATGGGGAATTGTCACAGGGTCTGTGCCCACTCCCACAACCCCGATGAACTAATAAAATATGAAATGGCTAGTGCTAAATCCTTGATGCTGATAATGCTCAGTATCAGTGACAATGTGCAACCACATGTTAGGAATGCAGAGAAACCCAAGGAGGCCTGGGACAAGTTGGAAACCATTTATGAAGCCAAAAATCAAATGAAGATACTTCATCTTTAGTCAAAGTTGCACACCCTCTCTATGGGGTCAGACGAGAAAGTGGAGGAATTCTTGCATCACGTGGTTGAGATGAGATCAAAGTTATTAGTACTTAGTGAAATGGTGGATGATAAAATTCTCATCACAATCACCTTGAGAGCACTCCCTTCTCAATTCCAAGTGTTCATTATGACACTGAATGTGTCTAAACAAATAGTGACATTCGAAGAGCTTGTGAATTTTTGTAGCAGGAAGAGGCCATCAATTCATCGTATGAGGAGTCTCAGGACAAAGCCTTGTTCTCAAAGAATTACCATGGCCAGAAGAATCAAAAAGGTCCCCCAGAGAAGCCAAATCCAAATCGGGCAACCCAAACAACAATAGAAAGATCAAAATTCAAAGAGATGGTGTCACATTTACGTAACCAATACTCACAACATTGATCTTCGCTGGCACAATAGCTTCAAACAAGGCTCTTTAAGGCATACAAGCACATCTCGGGCACAAATATTTTCAAAGTCCAAACGACATCCCCGCTAGAGAAAGCATAAGGGAAATCTCGCAGCCCAACAAGAAGATTATGACTCTAATGAGGAGACATCAGAAGGAGCCCATTGTAGTAAGAATCTTGTACTCATCTCTCAAAGCCCACGAAGAAAGTCTGGTTGATAAACTCTTGTGCAAGCAAGCATTTGTCAAGTGACAAGAAGTTGTTTGATTCACTACATGAAGAACCAACTAGAGATCAATTTTGGATAGAATATGAAGAAAAGTACATTGCAGAAGGAATAGGAAATGTCACCATTCCTCTGGGACCACAAAAATGTACACTTACAAAGGTATTATATGTTCCTGGCTTGACTAGTAACCTCTTGTTAGTTACTCAACTCTTGAATCATCACCTTAAGGTAGAATTTCTTGTTCAAAATGGAATTAAATCATGCTTAATCTCCTGACAAGGTATAGTTCTTGCTAAAGCTTTTGTAAAAGATAAGTTATTTTCTTTAGATACTATTTCATTTTCTGCGAAAGAGCTTTACCTACTTCAATAATAGAATCAACTACCCTATGGCACTTTACATATGGACACTTTTCATCGGGTTCATTGCACAGATGAGTTCAAAAGCAATGGTCCATGGACTACCCAAATTTTCCAGTTCCTTTCCTATTTGCCCCCGGGCATGTATTGCAGAAAACAACACAGAGATCCATTTCAAGCAAGCACCTTCCATGCCAAGAAGTGTCTGGAGGTAGTTCATACCGATCTGAATGGCCCATTACCTACTTCATTTTCAGGATACAAGTACTTCCAACTATTCGTGGATGACCACTCTTATAAGATGTGGGTATATTTCCTAAAGAAGAAAAGTGAGGCTCTTCAACACTTGCAGAACTTCTATCATCATGTTGTCAAAGAGTCCGGACAACCACTTCTTCTACTCCACTCAGATTGAGGGGGAATTCACATCAAAGAAGTTCTTGGCCTTCCTGAACCAACATGGCATTAAGTAGCACCTGACTACTCCCTACATGCCCCAGCAAAATGGCATTGTTGAGCATCGCAATCACATAGTGATGGAGATGGCTCGCTGCATGCTATCAACTGCAAAGCTAGGAGAACGTTATTGGGCTGAAGCAGTACAAATGGTTGTATATCTTCTCAAAAGGGAACCAACAAATATTCTATAGGACAAGATGCCAAAAGATGTATGCAGTGGTAAAAATCCATTTATTTCTCATTTACAAGTATTTGGTTGCACAACATACATGCATGTCCCAGCTCAGAAGAGAAAGAAGGTAGAGCCAAAAATACTCCTATGTATCCTTCTTGGCTACAATACTACCTCAAAGGTGTATCGTCTCATGGATCCTGAGACAAAGAAAATATATGAGAGTCAGGATGTGGTTTGTGATGAGTCATCCTTTGACTCAATAGTATCAACAAAAGATCCACTTCCAACCACATCTCACCGATTAGTCTCTGAATCAGATGATGAGCCAGAGGAGACTACTTAGAGAAACAAAATACTACCGGAGAACTATTTGTTGACCTTAGAGAACTGGAGAATGTGACTCCACATCAATCCACATGGCAATGACACAGTTCTTCTCAAAAGCAGCCAAGTTCTCGTCGAAGTGGGTACAAAGCACTATCAAGGACTCACATTTGCAACAACTCCCAGATACATCATCTGGAGTCAAAACAAGGAGTCAAATAAGAAATGAGGTAAAATTTGCACTCATGAGTTCACTGATGAATAGCTCTAAGCTAGATAATGTTCATGAAGCACTCAGTCAAACTTAGTGGAAGGAAGCCATGGATATAGAATATGACTCGCTCATGAAAAATTAGACATGGGAACTTGTCGATCTGCCTACAAGAAAGAAACCCATAGGTTGTAAATGGGTTTTCAAGACAAAATATAAGGCAGATGGATCCATCGAAAAACATAAAGCATGACTTGTAGCAAAAGGATATGCTCAAAAAGAAGGCATCGACTATGAAGAAACCTTTTCACCCACTGCGAAGATGAAGACCATCAGAGTAGTTTACACACTTATAAGCACAAAAAGGATGGAGACTTCAGTAGATGGATGTCAAGAGTGCTTTCCTAAATGGTGATCTGAAAGAAGAAGTATACATGACCCAACCTGAAGGATTTGTTGATAAAGAGCAGCCTAAGAAGGTATGTCGTCTCATCAAATCACTTTACAGACTAAAACAAGCTCCCAGGGCATGGTATATCAAGATCAACGATCACCTTTTGCAGCATGGGTTCACTCATAGCCCCTTAGATTTGAATTTGTATATAAAGAAGGTAGGGAAAGAAATTGTCATTCTAGTTGTATATGTAGATGATCTTGTGATCACTAGTAGTTTAAAAGATTAGGTTGATATTGTAAAGAATGATCTCAAAAGAACCTTTGACATGATAGATTTGGGGCTACTACATTATTGTCTTGGCTTGGAGATATGGAAAAGAGCATCACATTTTTGTCTCCTAGAAAAAGTACGCCAAGACACTCCTAGAAAAGTATAGAATGTCTGACTGTAAACCTATATCCACTCCCATGGAAAAAGGCTTACAACTTTCAAGATTCTAGGACTCACCTCAAGTAGATGCTACTCTATAGGAAATTTGTTGGAGGGCTCATCTATTTGACATATACCAGACCAGATCTCTGCTATGTTGTCAGCTATCTTTCCAACTCATGTAGGAGCCAAAGAAATGTCACTAGAATGCAACAAAGCATGTTTTGAGATATGTCTAAGGAACAACTAATTATGGTCTGGAATATAAGAAGAATGATCAATTCTTCTTATAGGGATACGTCGACTCAAACCATGCTGGATTTATTGATGACAGGAAGTCAACTATAGGATACATATTTCATCTCAGATCTGGACCTATCTCGTGGATAAGAAAGAAGTAGAATGTTGTTTCTATCTCATCCACAGAGGTAGAATATTGCACCACATGAGGAGATGTGTGCGAAGTGATATGGATACGTCGCATTTTGGATGACCTGGGAATTCCTGAAAAATAGTCACCTATTCTCTATTGTGACAATCAAAGTGTGTTGAAGCTCATGCAGAATCCAGTATTTCATGAACTAACAAAGCATATTGAAATTTATTTCATTTCATTCGAGAGCATGTCTTGAACCATCTAATTCAGCTCTAATACTATCCTACTGAAGCACAAGTTGACGAAATTCTCACTAAATCTCTTAGCAAAGTGAAATTTGAATTTTTCAGGGGTCACATTTGCAAGAATAATGTAATAAGGGGGGAATGTTAGCATACATTGAATAGTCTATATTTTTAGGAGAGAATGTTCTATTTTATCCCTTTATTTTCTCCTTCTAGGTGTATTCCATTATTCTCTCTCCTTCATCCAAATCTTCCTCCTTCAGTTTAGGGGAATGTAGTTGATTAGTTCTCCTATATATTGTATGCACTTCTTCATAATAAAATAAGTGTGTGTAGAGTACTTCACTCCACATTCTTCTCTCCTTTCTGTATCCTACATCCAAGTTCCTATAAAGATCCCGATCATGAAAGCACTACAAAACCTAGCCAAGGTGCTCCTTATGCTCCTCATGCATACGTGAGTAAATAAAAATGTCATCAAGGAACATGATTA
This sequence comes from Taxus wallichiana var. yunnanensis, assembly GCA_018340775.1. Classification (NCBI taxonomy): domain Eukaryota; kingdom Viridiplantae; phylum Streptophyta; class Pinopsida; order Cupressales; family Taxaceae; genus Taxus; species Taxus wallichiana. Next base: position 702,274,712 of record CM031238.1, on the reverse strand, counting down.
GAAATAGGTCTAGAAAATTCCTAATCACCACATTCATCAAACTCATGAACACTACAGGGGCATGCATCGACCGAAAGGCACAACTATGAACTCGTAGTGGCCATATTTCATATGAAAACTATCTTGTGGGCATTTTCCTCTGTAATCCTCGGTGATGGTAACTGAATTAAGATCTATCTTGAATTTTTTTATCCCCTTCATTTGATGAAAAAAATCATCGATGCAAGGAAGGGGATATGGATTCTTGATCATTAATTTGTTAAGCTTCCTATATTCCACATATAACCATAAGGATTGATCCTTTTCTTCAAAAAATAAATAACTTGTGCATCGCAATGAGATACCCTAGAAGGAATAGACCTTTCTCAAGAAGGCCCTATAACTATATCTTGAGATCACATAGCTCATGGGTTGTCATGTTATAAGGATCACATGAAATAGGCTCTTCTCATGAAACCAAATCAATATGGAAGTCTATCTCACGTGGTGCCCGACAAACATTGTGAAAAACATTAAACAAGTCTTGAAAAATGGGGTGATCATCAAGTGAAGATCCACTAGCCCCATATCCCAACCTATCACTAATGGTATTAGCATACATCTGACACCCATGCCGTGCACACCACTTAATCAGCATAGTGGAAATAATGTTAATCGAGATAGGTCTCCTAATTCCAACTATCACCGACTCAACATTAAATCATCCGCACAAGATATAATCTTACTATGACAATAAAATCTAGCTCTATGTGCAAATGACTAATCCATTCCCAAGATAACTCCATAAGAACTGAAACAAAAGATACGAAGATCCAAGTTATGGGTGAAAGGTCTAGGTATGCTACACACTCCTTTACTAAGGAGTCTAATGAGAGATGGCTCTAGAAGCCATATCTATATCCAAAATAAGGCCCTGTAAAACTACCACCATCCTACATCGCTCTACTAACGATTGTGTAATAAAAGAATCAGATGATCCATAATAAAATAAAATAGAGGTAGGCATACCACAATGCTACTTATAGTCTAAATCATTGTGCCCTAGTGCTCTTCCTTGGTGGTTCTCATCTCGCATTGATCGATGGCTACGTCCCATGTCACTCACTATAGGCTCTAAAATAGGTTCCTTACTCTTTTTATTATTGTTTTATGGGAACTATCTCTAATGGTGTCCAAGTATACCTCATCCATAGCATCTACCTAATCCCTCCAATGATATGTGGCTCTAATAGGTACTCTAGTGGTCTGTACCATGGATCCTTATGATCCTGTCATGGATATTTGTGGTCACCGCCGACGAGCTCCCGATGACTAAGCTATAGGTGCTCCTCGTGTCCTTATGGGTCCTCCAGGAGGAGGCCCCATACTACATCCCAAAGTGGTTATGAAATATCCGTGGAGTTCTAAATGGTGGACAAGTCTCATTGCTCTGCTTATTAAGGTGGCTGATGTGGTAGCTTGAAGGAAGACTATGTTAAACCATTTTCACCAAGAGGAGGAGGAGCTGACCCTTTAACCTATTATCCCGCATCTACCGAATATGACTCCTCACTCTATCTCTAGTCTTCTTCATCTTCCCTAGTCTCCTTTACAATGTAGGCCTTTCGAATGGCCCTAGCTAAGGTATGTAAATAATGAACATGTACAAGACTGCCAAATCTAATTTCAAGCTCGAATGAACCGTGAATCTTTACCTACTCATCCTGCATGTAGTCAACATCTTGAAGAAAATCCAGAAAACGACTCTTATACTCCACTACCGTCATGGATTTCTAACACAACTCATGAAACTCAACTATCCTCTGCTAGATGAATCTCCTGGATATGTATCTTCTCTTGAACCAATCCTCAAAGATCTCCCAAGTAATTTTCTCTAAGTCTATGTGGAGATTATACTCCTAAGTACTCCACCAAACACTTATTGCATCCCTTAGAAGATGAATCGCAACATGAGACTTCTTGTTCTAGTACATGGGCAAAGCTTGAAGCACCCGCTCAAGCTCACTAACCAAGCCTCTTCTGAAAACATCTTGTATCACCAACATAATGAGATGGGTGTAGCTTCAAGATCTCCCTGATATGATCTGTAGTTGATGAATATCAACCCCTAGGTCTCTCTACATGCTCATCCCTCGGCCTAGGGCTCCTAGATCTATCTTTGTGTCTTGTAACCCTATCAACATTCCCTCCGAGGTGAATATTCTCTAGCTTATTCCACCTAGGATTTCTCTATCCTATGCTCATCACTGTGTCTCAAAGGGTGTTGAGCCTCATGTGATGGCTCCCTATCATTCAAGCTAGGTCATGCCTCTACTGCTCCACCTCATATAGCTACATTGACATCCTGTAATGTCTATAATATTTGTGGCAAAGTATAATGGAAACTACCTACTCTGGGGGTGGTATGTCTAACTCCACGTGAAAAATCCCCTCATCTGGTTCGTGCCTCCTACAAAAACCAAGACAAGAGTTAGTTTATAATAATCTAGGTTTTGCTTATGTTCCCTAGGTATTTTACGTTTTAAAAAATATGATGAAATGTTATGTGATCTAGTTTTAGGTCAGACCGATTCTTGTTTTCTATTTACAAGTGTGCCCAAGGGTCCAAGCATTGAAAGCATGACTCGATACCAAGTGTCACTCCCACATTTTCCACACAAAAACTAAGCGAAAAACCCAATAGTTAGCTAGGAAAATTTAACGAATAATTTCTTTTGTTTAAATGGGTTCTAATTGGATAACCTTACACTATATTTAATTTATTTCTTAGTTAATAATTTATTCATTTTAATTAACAATTTATTATTATTATTATTCAAAATTTTGGGCTTAAATCCCCTTCCGTGGTTCCCATTAAAACTCGTTAATTAACCCTTACAAGTGATTGGCTAATATACCATTATTACATTATTAATTTAAGTTCATATTTTAATCCTAATTTCATTTTCGACTCAATATCCTAAGGTTAAGGTCTCGTTTACCCTAACCATATAATACGTTCAAATATATTTTCACTCCTATAATAAACATTGTCTAGATGTCATTGGGTAAATTTGATTTAAGTAATTTCAAGGGTCAAGGAATTTATAAAAAGTCACTAAACTAAAAATTAAAGGTCACATTATAATCTTACCTCCTAACACCCCTTTAGTGGCCACATTCACAAGTCACACATACATTTTATTTAAAATCAAATTCCCACCAAAATCCTCACCTACATTTTTAGGGTTGAATCACAACCACTAGATGGATTCATTTAGAGCCCTTAGATCTAGGTATTCAACTAACCCTAAATATCCTTATGAAAATATCTTATTCATTTCTTTTGGCTTATTTTCTCATTTTCATTTTGCAGGTTTGCAAGGAGAAGAAGAAGGGAGCCATGGAAATATTCTCAAAGATTACGGAGAGATACAAATTTTTATTACTCATTCAATTTTTAATCCACTCTAAGGGTTGTAATTTTTTTATTTTATATACTACATTTGTATTTGATGTATTTGAGTATGGTCATTTTTACCCTTTTCTTAAATCTGGTTTGAATAGTGCATTTACAAAATGTATTTGATTTGTTTTTATTATATGTTATATATAACACATATAAATATCTAAATACATATGTGTGTGTATATGTATTATATACATATACATGCATATATATGTATATATATATGTATACACACACATATACATATCTAGATACATATCTAGAGACATATGTATCTAGATATGATATGTGTGTGTTTATACATATACATTATATGCACTCATATATGTATATAATGATTAACAAAGTTTATTTTAAAAATAAAATCAGACTGCATATATTTTAAATGGGCTGCTTGTTTTATTAAACAATGACAATGTTTTTTTTTTTTAGAGGGGGTTTTATATATTAGTGCGTGGGTGGTCAAGCCCCACCCCCATCCCATATAATATGGGATGGGGGTGGATTCGGTGATCTCCCCCCCCCCCGCCCCCCCCGAACCTAAAACGAATACATATAAAACAATAAACAACGGCCCATGGCTAAACACATTTCAACAAACTTTTTTTTGGTGTTATATATATATATATATATATATATTATACAATGCAATTATTTTTATTTAAACCCTATTAATATATAGTTATACTATGTTCAATATATATAAATTTATAAAAACAAATCAGAGAATTAATCATAGTTAGAATTACAAATATAAATTCATGTTTTTTTCTTGATTATCTTAAATGATCAAGTTGATTTGAATGGGATAGTGACATATAAGGCAAGGTAATCATCCTTTTTACCTAAAAAAATCATAGTAGAATTAGAAAAACTACTAAAATTCCTTATTCAACCTTACATAAATTTTCAAGGAGAAGATCTCTTTTTCAAAAAAAAAAAAATCTAAACTCCTACCTTCTTTGTTACAACAAAATATGGGATGTAACTAAAATTTCAACCTTTTTAATATGCCTATTTTAAAATAAAAATAAGAACAATTTCCTTTCTTTTTGCAATGGAGTAAATGAGATTCACTTTGGAATGATCACTCACAACATGTGGAAAAATTTCTCTTTGGGTGTAGAGAATATGACATCTCATTGAATACTAAAAGTGCAATTTTTGTGTTCAAAAGGTAAAGTTGTTGGGGCCAATTTGTTTCAAAATAAGGGGTCATGATTTATCTTCAAAGAGTGGAAGCTATTGGAAAAGTTCCTATTCCCAAAACTAAGAAAGGAATTCAATCCTTCTTTTTCGAGATAAACTTCATCATGAGATTAATTTGAAATTTTTCTAAAATGACTATCCCCATCATAAGTATGCCAAAGAAGGATAATATTATAAAATGGGAAGAGGGAGCTGTCCAGAATTCACATGAATCAAGGAAGAACTAAAGAATGCTCCTATATTAGCAGCCCCAGATTACAAAAAATATTTCCATTTTTTCCTTTTTCCTCTGAAAATACCATTGCATTTGTATTATTGCAAATTGATGAGGAAGGAAATGAAAGGACAATTGCTTTTTTTTAGTAAAGCTTTGTAGGGGGCTGAGTTGAAATACACTATCATGGAGAATAATGCCTTTTCCTTTTTTAGAGAAACAAAAATTTCCAGGCCATATATCTTGAGTTCCAATATTATAGCTTATGTTCCCCATACCCCAGTCAAGGACATATTATAAGAAATGGAAATCTCAAGTAAAAGATGTCGATGGTGAAAACATTGCATGAATATGACATGGATATTCATACCACTAAGTTTGTTAGAGGTCTAGGCTTAGAAAATCTAATGGCGAAAGCACCACGGGAGTGATATAAGTAAATGAGATTGAGAAGGGAGATATGAATAGTCACGAGAAACTATTCAGTTCCACATGGTATAAGGACATATATTTTACCTCGAGGAATTTAGAGTGTCTTAGGAATTTAGATAAGACTCAAAGGACAATTAAATTAGCCTCTTATAGGAACATCATCACTTATTATGGGTTGATATGGAATAATCATTGAAGGGGTTCTCCTAAGATGTATTACTGAAGATGAAGCCCCCAAATTAATTGCATATTTTCATGGTGGAGTATGTGGGGGTCATTTTTTTGGAAGAGTAACTACCCATAAGATCTTAAGGGATGGTTATTGGTGGCCCACACTCTTTAAAGATACAACCTTGTTAGTAAGAAAATGTGAAAGTTGTAAAATATTTTCAGGAAAAATGAAAGCTTCATGTGCTCTCCCTTTACAACCAGTGTCAATTGAAGCCCCTTTAAACAATGGGGTATGGATTTTGTTGGAGATATTTTAGATCCTTCAAGTGTAGCCCACAAATGGATATTTGTAGCCACTAATTACTTCAGCAAGGGGGTTAATGCTATCCCTATAAAGAAGTAAACTCATCATATTATTATGGATTTTATCTTAAATCATATAATTTGTGATCTTGGAGTACTTTCCAATATATTTTCTAAAAATAATGTGAGCTTTTGAGCCAAACCATTAGTGTCCATGTCTCAATAATATGTGATAATCCTAACATAGACATCTAACTACAAACCTCAAGGAAATGGATAGGCTTAATCAAGAAACAAAAATTTCTTTGAAGATAATTAGAAGGAAACTATCGCTTAACAAAAGAAGATGGGGAGAGAAGTTTAAGTTTGTTGTTTCGACAGATAGAATCACTACTAAAAGAGCCACTAGAAAGATCTCATTGTAACTAGTCTATGGTGTCAAGGCCCTTCTTCCCTTACACATGCAATTATCTTATTACCAGTTCATGTAATAGCTTGAGGATGAATAATTAAACCTTTATGATGCAAGGATCAATAAATTTTGAGTTAGATGAGGAAAGCAAAGTGACCCACTAAAGGCATCTGGAATTCAGGGAGAAGCTCAAAAGGTTATTTGACAAGAAGGTAATTCCTAGAAATTTTAGTGTTGGGGATCTTGTATTATTATGGGATAGTAAACATGAGGATAAGGAAAAACATGGGAAATTTTATGCATTATAGATGGGCCCTTATTCCATTCATATCGGAATTGGTGAAAACACTTTCTTCATGAAGGATCTAGATGGATAATTACTTAAGATGCCTATTAATGGAAGACACCGAAACATTTTATCAACTAATTTTGAAGAAAGGTATGAATCAATGTAAAATGTATAGTCTGTTTGATTTTTTTCACTTTTTGTGTGTGTTTTTGTTTCCCCTTTCATTTTCCCGGTCTACAAATACCAGTTGTCCTAGTTTTTCGATACATTTTTGAGAGATTTGTTATTATTACTTTACCTAGTGCATATTTAACTTGACTCTATACCCCAATGGAATTAAGCACTTGGTTTGTAATGTGTGTACATTGTATGGTTCTTGTGGCACCCACAGGGGTACTCATCCCCGAAGTCTAAGTTCGGTGTTGGTGCTCGAAATCAGCTCACCCCTTTGTCTTGAACATGCTTTAAATTTTATTACGTTGTTTGGTTTTCCCATTAGAAAATGTTAGTTAAAAATTTATAGCCATGATTAAATGCATTTGAAATTATTTGCTTAGGATGTTTTCCCTCTTTTTTGGTCAAGGATCATGTTATATGTGTTATTTTTGTAAATCCCTACAAAAACTTGATCTGGAATCAGTTTTGAACCATGAAAATGGATTTTTATACCATTCCGTGTTCTGTTGTAAATTTCATGTTTGTCTCCATTGTCGATGATATGTGGCATTTTCCAATTTGTTGCGGTATGATGGATTTAAGTTGCAGAGTTACAAAAAATGTATAATATTAAGAATTTGATAACTTGGCCCCGAGGCCCAACAAATATTAATTCGAATATTCAAAGTTGAAACTTACAAAAATGGAAATTGATTCTACCTCCCGGAGATACACATGTCACAAGTTTGTTGAATGCATGAGATCGGATCTGATTTTATTTCTTGACACTAAGATGTTAATATATATAAGTGTAAAGAAGATCACGAGACCCACCAAGGATACATGGTGCTTTCTCATGCGAAAAGAGTGGGCAAGCGGGTAATGGGAGCAAATTGGTACCTTTGATTTAAATTGAGAAAGAGAATAAATAGTCAAAAATAACCTGCAGCTTCACCTCTATTAGGATGCAACCACATGTAAAACTTGGGATGGAAGTCAAGGATGGGTGATCAAGTCAAATAGATAAACATGTCTTAGTTTAAAACATGATACAAAATTGAAAACAATTTCCTTGAGCCCACATTACATCATGATATTCCATGTGGATAGTTCATATTTAAAATTGGGAAAAGCGAAGTGGAGGGTGATGATGCAATCCATTAACAACTTCCACCATTAACACCTTTTCGTAACAATCAAGGAAGAAATTTGAATTCTTCGAATGCATTGATACTTTTCTGTCATTTGTTGGGATCTAAACGCCATTGTTAGAATAATTTATTAAGGAAAAATGTGAAATACATCATGGAACAAGAATAGAGAACCAGAGATTGAAAATGGATATTCACTGGAAAATCATTATGAACTAAGATACATCCGTACTCTTATTCATTTTCAAGGAAATTTGAAGTAAAACTAGGGCATTAAATATGAAGACCATGTCGTCGGGTTTTCTTGTTACTTCTTGAATCAATAGTAATCTAGACCAAATCGTGGATACAAATTTGATTAATGCCTACCTATATGAATTATTGCAAAGAGTCAATATCCCAAACAAGAGTGTATTAATGGAAGTGATTCAAGATAGTAATATTGCTTTAGCTCAACCTATTTCACCCTCATTCCACTTCCCGAAACTAATAAGACTTTTGTCATGAATTATTACCCAAATAAGAGGGAAGTAATGGATGGAAGTGGTAAAGTGGTATTAACTTAGAATCCCACAACCATCATGAAAATGCTAAAATTCCCCTGTGATTAAAAATCCAATAACTATCAAAGTGTCGACTTACCCCTAAAAGATTATAAAGCTAATAAAAATGAATATTCCTAGCTTATAAATACCAAATGACTTTTAACAGAGAAAAATTAACCACTCAAATCCATAAGAGACTTGTTAGGGAACAATTCATTTAGGAAGAAGAATATTTCATTGTATTGTTTAGTCAAATGGAAGGATTAGAAACAACGAATAAATATAAGGACTAGATGTGCAACTTTATGTGGATAGTTTTGGAAAAGAAGTGGAATTTTTTTGGGAAACCTTCATTGGAGAAGCACTTCATGACCACACGATAACACTAGTAGAAAAAATGGAGATGGGTGGCACTAGAGAATTTGAATTTTACATGATGACCTACTTCATTTATAATATATTGCAGCCAAATGTAGTTCCTCGGCCTTGTGCCACATTTTGAATTTAAAAAATTCCAAATGCATAATATATTACCTCAATTATAGTTGGGTAATTGGAAAGAGAATGTGAGATTTGTTAATGATGCCTTCTTTACATAAATCATATGCTTATTCGTGTCGAATGGGAACAATAAAGGATTTTTTAGGAGGCTAGAATAGTAATCATGGAGTATGGATGTTATTTCATTCAATAAGTTTACATAAATAAGGGTTAGTGGATTTTATGGCCAACCATATAAGTTTCCCAAATATTTAGATGACAAAATGGCCATGTATGAATTGGAAAGACAATTTACACCAGCCACAAACTAATTGCTAGAAAACATAATACAAAAGTCAAGTTCCCCATAAAGATTTGAAGGTACTCCAACCCTTCAATTATAAAATCCAGATTAATGGAAGATGAGATGAAAAGGTTTGAGGCAACGACCAATTATGACATTAGGCGGATATTCAAAAATCTTGCAAAAAAATTGAACATGAGCCTCAATTTGAGGACTACTAGATGAATTACAAAAATGAGGAGGAGGTCGGGGTAAGAGACTTCTCAAGAATGACCCTCACCCAAATTATAGACTTCAAGATATTTGTTATCCCTAAGGGATTTGTTGATGATCCACATAATGTGACTCAACAATATCTTGATCAAACGATGGAGGGATAACAAATGTTCCCTTGAATTGGAATGAAGATGAGTCGATGACCCGTATGCCCAAATAAATTATGTAATGAGAAGAACATTGAATTGGATAGCCTAGAAAATCATATATATATCAATTCAAAGCATAAGAATTCTTAATAAGTTCAAGGATTTGGGAAAATTGAAAGATGACCTTCCTCCCGAAAGGAGCTAATAAAAAGGATCCCTGGGAGGAAAATATCCTCAATTGGCTTCAAAAATCCTACTTCAAGACTTTTTGATGAATGGACTTCTACTACTAGTGGGAATGGTACTTCTATGACTGCTCTAAAGCAAAAACTAAAGAAATGCTCCTAAAATCAAAGAAAAATGTTACTATCACTTTTGCAGTTCCACTACAATCAAAATGAAAGGATATAGATATCATAGGAATCCTCCATATGTTTTTCCAAAATCCTAAACTAGTGATAAGTTAATGAGCAGGGCCATAACAAGTGGTCATGCACAACCTAAGCCACATGGTGAAGAAAAGAGATCAGCACCTGACCTTAAGAAGTTTGAAAGGGCACATAAGAGACACAAAATTGTGTATGAACTAATCCTTTTAAGAGAAGGTGATCATCCACACAAGAAACATAAGTACAAGTATGTAGTTATTGATCCCTCATAACATGAAAGAACTAATGTTTCCAAGTATGATATGTCGCATAAGTTCCTTTATTTTCATCTTTCTCTTTAGAGGGAGTGACAATTTGGAGAATTGAAGAAAAACATCTTCAAGGGAATGTGTTATCTAATCTAGTAGATAGTGATGTCTTTAATCAAGGTGTGAAATTTTTTGAAACCATGTTAGTTGAAAATATCATTGAAGATTTATTTGAACAATTGCAAGAGTCAACAAAGAGTCAAGTATAGATAATGAATTTTGATATTGGTGAGGAGTTTTCCACATTGGATTAATTTGACATATCTATTGATAAATAACTAGTAAAAGGTTTAAGTGATCTTAAATTGAGTGAAGGATTAGAAAAACCTACTCATGTACCAACTACTAAAATTAGAGTTCAAACATCAGAGGTACTCTCTTCAAATCAAGAAGATATAGGATTAAAAAAGACAGAAGTACCTAGTGGAAAAATTGTAAGTACAGAGGTATTGGATGAGAAGGATCCCTCCCATGAAGTAAAGGTCACTAAGGATAGTGAACCATCTCAAACAAGAAAATATGTAGATGAAAATATAGAAGAGGTTACACAAGATGTAACTGTTAAGGATAAGATTGTTGATAGTGTGGATGTACAAGATTTGGGTAAAGTTAAGGAACCAATAATTGAAATCCATCCCACCATGTTTCAACACGAGTTGTCAAAAGAATAAAAAGAGGATATTGTGTCAACTTAACAACCTCCAAAAGAGGTGGAAATCATGGAAGGAAAGGGAATTCAAGAAAGAGAGGTACCAACTTAAGATACTTCCAAGAAAAATATTAAAGATAAGATTACATTAGTTGAAGAAATAAATAAAAAAGAGACCGTAATGACTGATGTATTTCTAAATGAGACTAGCCAACTTGAAAATCAATATGAAGAAGGAAAAAAATCACGGGAAGTGCTAGTACATAGTGAGACAAATTAGATAATTGTTGGAGTGGAATAGGAAATGAACGTATAATCATAATTCCAATAGGTACAAGAGGTTTCCAATTAATTGGTGATTGTAACAAAGAAATCCTAACAAGAATTACAGGTGAAACAAAAGTGAGGACCACTCTTGCAAAAGGATAGATATGAGAATTGATATCAAAATAAGAAGAGTATATTGTCCTTGTGAAGGATATAGATCTCGAGCTCTATCTTTTCCAAAATTAGTAAGAACCTAAAAATGGGATAGAGTTCTCAACAAAACTCAAAATAACCCACTGAGATATAAAAATTTAGAAGTGGAAATCCCTCACGAGGGAAAGATAAGAGAAAATATAATAGATAGTGACTATAATGTCCAACTTATTCCCTTAAGAAAGTGTTTATCTGTAATCACAACAACCTTCAATGTCTTCAACTCGATGGGTTGAAACTTTCGGTGTTATTGCATAACATGGAGTGTTTCCCAAAGTGTGGGACTTTACAATTGGGAAAGCTCTCCGGATGAAGGTCGGTTCCTATTCCTTTGTTATGATGCACACATCCAAATTGTAGAGGATCTACTCTAAAATATACTCTAACTTGCCAAAGATACATCGTTATGAAGACCGCAAGAAAATAAACCTAAAATAAAAAAGGTGATGCACCAAAAGAATGTTGAACACCTATTTTCCATTAAACATAGACCACTAAAAATGTAATACAACCACAATGCACAGATAACCAAGATTGTAACAAGAGATCAAGAAGGTGCAATTAACATAAGAAAGGGTTGAAAATCATCCAAAAAATTTTATTATTGCTCCAAATATTGATACAATGCATTACAATGACCAAGAAGCTAGATTGCATTTACAGTTTAGATGGGAGGTTTGAACTCCACAAATTCACTTGCAGACAAGATTAGAATGGAGGGTGCAAAGCCAAATTTTCCAACATTAGGAGAATTTCCTCCTTATAATATATAGGAAGAATGAGAGAATAATTTGAATTCTTGCTTCAACAACCCTAGGATGTATTTAATTCATGTGCAAAAAAAGATGGGTTCTACCTGCAAAACCCATCCCTCCATGTACTTTTCCTTGTTGGAGAACAAAGGATCCCATACCTTCATTATTGTGGTAGGTGAGGAGCCGGGAACACCCTCTAAAAATGGTGGATTGTAGTTCTTAATTTTTAAGAGCTTTTGAAAATTCCTTACTTGTGTAAATCTGAGATCCCAGTAAAACGTTATGGCCATATGAAGGTCGAGGTGTCATTCGTAAAAATGGCAGGTTGTTATATCTATCTTTTTGAAGTCTAAAAGCATGCAACCCCGAAATATTGAAATTATGACTTTCGGGAATTTTCATTTGGAAGTCGAGAATCTGTTCATTGAAAAATTTTACTTGAGATTTACAAAACTCCGAAACCTAAAAGTTTGAAAGTCCAAAATTTTAGACTTTTGAGTTTCAAAGTTTTGGACATTTTGCTTTGATTTTTGTGTTTTAGGGTTTAATAGTTCCAAAAATCGAACCCCAAAACTTTGAAAGGTTGAAGTCTAAAATTATAGGATTTTAGACTTCATATTTTTCGTACATGTTATTTTCTTCTTCCACTTTTCTCGCGAAGACTCCAAAAATCTGAAATCCAAAACTCTGAAAGTTTGAAGTTAAAAATTTCAGACTTCATACTTTCGGGGTTTGGTAATTTTCCACTATTCACCTCAAAACCCGTCGAGACTACCAAAACTCTAAAACTCCAAAGTCGAAATTTTGGACTTTTTGGAGTTTCGGATTTCGAACCCTTGTTTTTACCTCTACACAAACCAAGATCTCTTAAAACCCCGAAACCCGAAAGTCTGAAATTTTAGAATTTCGAGTTTGGGATTTTGGAACTTTTTTCTTTTTTCCCATTTAGTTGCCGAAATCTCTGAAATCCCAAAACCCGAAAGTCCAAAATTTTAGACTTTCGAGTTTGGGATTTTGGAACTTTGTTTCTTTTTTACCCTTCTTTTCTCAAAATTATAGAAAATGCGTAGTCCAAAACTTTGATCCTTTCTCCATTCTTCCACTTGAGCTCTAATCTCCTTCTATGTTCCTGGCCATTGCTATACCAACCTTACATTGCCATTTTTGAGCCCTCCTCCAAATTGACTGTCAAATCCTAAAATGCAAGCATCATGGCCGAATGACTCCATCTGTTTTCTCCTGTGCAAGTTTGTGTTTGATCTATTTTACCTAAGGGGCAAAATTCAATAACACAAATCCTTCAAGATAGTAATTCAAACAAGGAGTATCAAAGGCAATAAGTGACTTGTTGGAAAAGGTTGTGAGGATAGAATAACTACGAAACAATTGAAGGATCAAGTCAAATCTTTGATTTCTAGTCTACAATAATTAATTGGGCAATCTAGTAAAACTCAAACAGTACCTCTATCAATACTCCCGAAGTAATGGAAAATATTCATAAGGTTGTTAAGAATGTTCAAGATGTGGACACATGGGTTGAGAAGTTGACATAAAGGGGAAAATAAGAAATGGAAGAAGTCAAGAAAAAGTATGAAGAACTCAACAATAAGCTTAATGAAATGAACGAATCGATGAAGTAGTATGATAACTAAATATTCTAGTTTGAAATATTATTTCCCAAATTAAACCGTATAACTCAACTTAGTGATGAATTGGATGAAAAAGAAGATATTGTGCCATATATATACAAGGGAACTTAGCATTCTATGGAGGATTTAGCAAGGATTGGGATAGTATTTTTGAATGGAATCAAATAGAAGATAGAAGATAACAAGAAATGGGTTGATGATACCTTAGATGCTATTGATTATAAACTTGAAGATATACTTTTGACAAATCCATGAAAATATATGGTGATCTAAAGGCTGAATTTTTGTTTACTTTTTTGAGAGAAAAATTTAAAATATGACTTTTATTAAGAATTTATTAAAGAAATGATGAAAATTAACACAAAAATTGTAAAGTTAAGAGCCAGTCATTGGAATACAAGAAGAAAATGGGCTACTTTGTGAATGCAATAAGAAAAAAATTGATTTTTCAACACCATATAGGCCGATGAATAAGAAATCAATGATATATTTTAAAGGTATGATGCATATGTTGCAAGGCTACTAAAAGAATAAGAAGCAAGAGAAGAAACTGAAGAAGAAAAGGATGCAAACATGAAAGATGATGAACAAGCTTAGGCTTGTCATTCTTAAAAATTTATCTTCTTTTCATATTTCATTTGTAACTGGTGTTTTATTTTATACTATTGCTTCATGAAGGATGAACATTACTTTTAAAAACTTTTTATTATCTAAAATAAATTGTAATTCGATACAATGCATTATATTTTTATATTTCTTGAATGAAATTTTATATCCATTATAGAAGTATATAAACTAATGAGATTTTTGTACTTTATGTATTATGAAAAAGGAAAATTTGAATCTATAGGGGTCCCAACCCATGAAAATAAATATTACATATATCCTCAAGATTTATATCACAAAAAGGGGACAATAAGAAGAAACTTTAGGCATCCAACACCAAAAATTACTTTACAAAATCCTCTTTGCAAAGAGGAATTTTATTCACTAATTTTTTTCTTAAGCCCATGTTCATCTATCTCTTGTACCATTTGAAAAACAATTATGTCTCCTACCAATGTGCAAGACATGCCCATTGAAAAAATATCATCCATACTAGACAAGTGACTATCTAAAAACTAAGCAATTCAAACCGCCTTTTATAAGAAGAGACCCATTCGCTCATATTAAAATAAAATTTAGAAAATTCCCTTTCCCCTCTAGTTTTGGTAGAATAATTTGGTTAAGAAGCTTGAACTGGAAGGGCAACCATAACTTACTCTGGAACAACTAGAGCAGAAGGCATGGAGGTAGTAACTGGAGTAGAAGGCATGGAGGTACTAACTAGAGTGGAAGGCATGAAGGTAATAATTGGAGACAAAGGTCCAGATCCATAATCACACTTATGTTTTATAACAAAATCAAATGATGGTTCTGGAGCTGGAAGGGGTGTACTCACTTGTTGTTTTGCTTCCAATATGGAAACACTCTCTTCCAATGCATTCATATTGTGGTAAAGGGAAGGCACTATATTCAATGAGATATCTCCATCCAACACATATGATCCTAGGGGGATCTATTTTACAAAAATGATTCATTACAAATAAATGGGCATACATGATTTCCTATACCATGCACACTAGGCCTGCTCACCATCCAAAATATCCTCAAATCATCAGAATTCTTTTATACTCAAGCTGGAATAGATGAAAATACATCATCTGAAAGGCATAAAACATGAGATTTATCTTGACAAGCCCTATAACCAGTGCATCCTCAATAAGCACAACTATCAAAGGCCCAATATAGTCCTCGGGGTCATCAATCTCAAACAAAATTCTCACAAATTTTTGATCTAGACATGACAAATAAAAATAGAGTGCAAGTCTTTAGAGGATATCTCTTTCAAGCTGGATTCCATTGGTTTTTTTCCATAATGTAGATGAATTTCCTAAAAATTGTATACTTAGAAAATAAAGTATGAATTGGTGAAGCAAATGGTGTGATTTTGTAAGAATCCTAAGACACATGAGTTGAGATGGATATAATTATGGTAAAATTACCTTTGAGATCCAAATAAGATATTTTCACGAGGAAATTAAAAGTTGAAATGAATTGGCATCAAGAATTTTTTTTAATTGATATGATTTGACAAGAACCATGCATGATAACTAAGCTAGAAAGGAATGAAAATAAATACACAACATCCAAGATGGATTCTAGAAAAGCATATGAGAGCATCTCTCAAATCAAATCACCAGAGGCACTCGAAAATCATCAAAAGCGGATATCCAAATACCAAGTGAAAATGAATAATTAGATAAATGGCCAAAAGTGATGACATACCATCCAAGTCATATGTAAATAGAGTAAGACAAGTGAAAAGATCCTATTTATCACACCTGGAAGAATTTGATGAGTCATCTCCATGAGAATAACATAAATCGAATTATATATTGTAAAAAGGATATTCTTTTGAAGATTCATGTTTTTGGGGGAAATTTTGGAGTAAGTGAGAAAATAGAATTGTATAAATGTGATGAGAATACTCTGGCATGAGGGGGTTAAATTTTCTAAAAATTTAAAAGAGAATGCAAAAATGAGAAAAAATCAATTTCCCGAGAAATCGTCTGAGAAACCTATTTTTTCAGCCTTAAAATTAGATCATGTAAATATGGTTGCAACTGTACAACTAATGACAAGCACCGAGACCGTAGATCTACTTTCCTTGCTCATAAATTTTATGAGACTTGAATTAATTATGTTAATGATGAGTATGTTTGTATTTTTGTCAAGATGAAATACTTTAAAAGAGTTATTCATTCTCACATTGCAATCTTATTTTAGAGATCCATTAATTCATACATAACTTTATCATTCTAGTAGCATTATGTAAATTGCAATTGCACTATTGAGAAGATATTTCATTTCATTTGTGTAATAATTTTTTTACAGTTATTATGTCTCAATTTTACTAAATGTTTCTTATAAGTATTTGAGTGTATCGTAGGCGTAATAAATTGTGATTCTCTAATGTTTTATTAAGTCTTTAACATAAGATTTTGTGTTTGAATCCTTCCATATTGTGTGAAACTGTGCATTCTTGGGATTTCATGAGTGTACATGTTTTGGTTTAAGGTTCATTGTGAGATATTTGAGGTGTTTTTGTCTTGCACTTGGTATATCTCCAAACATTTTTTAAATGTTCCTTGAAATTTTGTAAAATCAACTTTATCCTAGATAATTCCCCAATCAAATACAACCAAAGCCAACTAATTCTAAAAGAACTACCCATACTTGCCTCATTAAAGAAAAAAATATGCTAAAGAAAGCTAGTTCCATAATGTTTTTACTAGTCTAAGCTCTATTTAGAAGACATTTGCATTGTCTAGAAGGGACAAGTCGTAAGAGTTAGCCTTTTTTGAATCGACCACATATTCTAAGAGTTTTTTTCAATTACTTTACAAATGAGTGTAAAATATTTCTAATATATCCACCATGATCACAAATACAGACTACATAAGGAGTCCTCTCACCCCCGGCTAAAGGTAGAGCCTAAATTAGGAGGGTAATTCATACCCTCAAAGACGGTGTTACCTAAATCCTTTGAGTTTGAATGATAAAGAGATGGTGAGATCCTTCCATGGATAAAGAATGATACAAATCTAGATCCATCATCCTCTAGGGATCCTTCTCATCTTGTTGATGCTTCTCGGACACAAAGAGAGGACCAATTCAGTGTACCAACAAAACTAATAAATTCTACACCTTTAATCTAAATAAATATAATATATAAAAATATTTAAACACCTTACAAGAGTATGTAACATTAATAAATTGAAGATCATACATATTTTATTGATAACTAATAAAACATAAACATATATGTAAAGCTCCTTTCTCGTAAAACATATATGAATTTAACATTCCACTTTTAAAAGAATTAATGAAGAAAAATTAAAAATCTTTTCACATGTGCAAGATGATGTAATAGTTCGTGGAAGACACATAATTATGCCATGTTGTATGAGATTACATGTAAATTAAATAATAGTTTGTCTCGGCCTTTGAAGGTTTATTCAAGGTCATTCATTGAGATATGTATATGAAGACGATCCAACAATAAGTTCCACCCATGGTGTATATTTCCGTAGAGAGGGAAAGGATGGAAAGTGATACCAAAAACCCAAAAAAAGTGACATTATGGATATAGGTTCCATCTTCCGAATCGGTCATCTTCATAATGTATGCACCATATAAACAATGCATAGTAAGTATGATAATCTTGTACATAGAATTTTCCTAGAGGATTTAAACTTGTATAATATCTAATGGATATATCATTCAGAGCTGAAAAAAGGCTAGGAGTTCCCTAGGAAATAATTTGAGTGGATGCCCTTCTCACAATTTAAGTTAATATTTTTTATAAGTTAATATTTTTTTCCCATCAAATAAATAAATAAAAGACAACTACATTCTCATATTTTAAAATTTGCATCATAGGATCATAATAAATTAAAAAATTACAAAAATCACTATACATAAAGAATATAAATATCATATAAAATCATCATAAAAGAATGTGAAATAATCCATGAATTGAAATATTTAATCATAGGAGAGACTCCAATTGTAACAAATAGATATTTCTATACAATATTGCTTGTAAATCCGATTTACAAATAAGTTTTTGGAAATTTTTTTCTCAAATTCTCTTTCAAATTTTAATTGATCCAACAAGATTGAATTTTTAAACATTGATATGTTCCAAAATACACATATCAATTCCTTTTCCCATCTCTTAGCTTAGATTCTGATTCCAATGCATGAAACTTATTACCCATCATTGTTCCAACACACCAAAAGACCTAAGATTTTTTTCTTACCTCCAAACATTTTTGTATTCCTATTTACATCACATGTATAGGAAGAAACATTGCATGAATTGGTTTACATTAACAAATTAAGATATAGGCATTTCCAATGGGATTATATTGGATTTATTCAAATCAGTGTAAAGTCTACATTTTAGTTGTCAATTGAATGTATTTGAGCCAATTCAATTGTAAAAACCTTATACCTTCATGTTTTTATTCCTCGATGGACACTAAACCACATAAATAATATAACCTTTATAGATTAAAATAGTGTTGAAACATGAAGTAAGTGTAATATTAAAACCTTCAAATATTTTCAATATTAAACTCTTTTATTAATGGCTTCAACTAAATCACAAAACACAGACATTTTAATAATATTAGAAGCTTTAAAACACAATTTTATACTCATTAAAGGGAGATCCATTTTCTATATCACAATGGAATGGGAGTGTGGTCATCATAACAAATGGAAACTACCACTAGAAAAGCAATCTTATATTGTTTATGAATTACAATCTTTAGTTTTTTTAGTCTTTCAAGGAGATTGTTATGAAAAGTAGGAATGGTTTATTGATAAATAAATTTTAAAAATAGTTTTATTTTATCAATTTTATATTTTAAAATATTTAATTATTTTAATAGTAATATTGTGTGCTATGTGCATTAATATATCCTTATTTAAAAATGTAAATTGAGTTAGTCAAAAGTTTTCAGATCAACAACTTCATCATATAAATGTTTTAAAGCATTTCATTGCTGCAAGATAGGAGTTTCTAGTGCTAAAAGGGGTACCCTTGGATTCTCTATATTTGTTTCTCTATTTTAATCTAGGATACCATATCCCAAATGGATATTACATGAATCATTCGTTTGTAGGGTATTTTCATATATATTATTTTACTGATGTGTTATTCAGAGAATCTTTACTTTTGATTTGCAAATTATTTTGTCTTTATATATATTTTAGAATAGCTTGGGGGCCTTAGTAACTAGTTTGAACCTTTATGTTAATTATGTTACAAGATAAGGAAATTTAAGACAATTCTTTCATTAATTATCTAGAACATTAAATTTTTTAAAGTGTCTTGTTACTATCTTGGTTTGAAACTTTTGTATTTCATTATCAATAACATTAACATAGAATAATTTTAATCATAAACATCATTTATTCTAATTAATTCAATATCCGAGGGAAAAAAATCACTTTTAACTCCTTATTGTATTCACTCCTTTGAGATATTCCATTTAATTGTCTCCATTAATGGAAACATCTTATATTGGAACAATTTTTCATAGAGTATTTACAATTTATTCAATGTGAGAAAGTAATAAATAAGAAAACAATGAATAATATAAGAAAACTAAATCTAGTATAAGAAACAATGAACCTAACTATGAAAGAAAGAAAAATCAATCTAGTCCTAAATTAATAATGAAAAAATCTAGGAAGGAAACGAACTTGTAAATTTTGAATGACACAATACTTATTGTTAGGTAGAATAAGAATTTCAAATTTTATGGTCCTCAAGAAAAACATTATATATATCCTTGCATTTAATCAAAAAATCTAACAATATGAAAATTCAAGATAAAGGTATTTTTATTTATTTTCAAAGTCATAAAATAATTTCGATAGAAGAAACATTACATCAAAAAATAACATTGAAATGCTTGGTACTCTTTTACCTTTGCATAGGATGTTTATGGGCATGTGGGATATATTTTAATCCTTTTTGTCATTTGAGCAACATCTTTGGTAACTTGTGTTTCCTCCATTTTTTTCATATCCATGGAGTATATTCATTCTTTCTTTTTCATTGCTAAACATTATTACATTAGTTATGTTGTTTATTCTTCCTCTTATTGATTTTTGTTTTTGTGGGAAGTCAATATTTTATTCCTTTTTAACCTTTAATGTTTTATTAATTAAACATACATATAAACAATGAATATTCGTTACACATGGATATTATAAATTATTTAACTTCCAACAATAATTTAACAAATAATATTAATACCTTTCAAACTTACTATTGATTTTAACAAATGCCAAAACAAGAGGGAAAAATATACTTAATTGATTTTGTGTAGATCTAGAAGAGTTTAGGTAGTCCTCAATGTAGGAACAGGTTAATTTGAACTAGAAATGCTTCGTTGCTATATGTGTAACTTAAAGTTATGTTTTGTAAAACCATACAACTAGGTCTAACACTTCCATCTGCTCTCGACCACTCGGGTAAGTGCAACAAGTTGGTGGACAATTAAGTGGACATAAATACCTGAAATTTATGTACCACAATCATGGTTTATACACCAAAATCATAGAATTTTTTTATAGGTTTGGATATTTCGAACCTAAAACCACGATTGTAGTTTACAACCTTGGTCCCCGTTCTCCGAGAGATAAAAATAGACCCACAACTCCTCATGTTCCCCATTTTCCCCCGTGAACAATAATTTCTCCTCGACCTTTGGCACTCGAGCTTTGAATACCCCCTATAAATTGTTCTTCGGACTTCTAGATCATGAAAGTTTCAACAATGCCGCCAAGAAGAAGAGGTAATCCTCAATTTTGATCAATTTTTTTGCGTTTTAGGTTATTTTTGGTGATTTTCATGGGTTTTTCAAATTTTTTTATGTATAGAATTTTTGTTTTGTCTGTTTCTCACAAAGATCGTAATCCTATAAACCATCCAAATATTCATCAAAACCCTCCACACATTCATCAAAACCCTCCTCCAAACGTATATCCACGTCTACCGTGGCTCCTTCTATCCCCACGTAACTAGTAGGAACACAAGCTGATATAATTGGAAGATTAAGAAAAAATTAAATTTTCATTGAGAACCTTATTCAGACTTTAAGACAAAATCATGCAACAAATCCATCCCACATGAATTTAGCCAATAAATTGCAAACATTGATTAGTGAAGTTGACTCGATACCAACAAAATAGATAGATGGAATACCTTTAGAGGTGATTGTAGGTGGTGGTATGCAGATAAATTATCCCATGTGGCCGTAAAATATAAAAAAATTGCAAAAGGCACTCATTTGTGCATTATTTATCGACTCGAGAACCAATTCCCCTCATAATTACTTGCAAATGGTTCCCAATCAATTGGTACCACGATGATCGAATCAAGAACTATTTTTGGGACCGATGGTGGATGGTTTTGATTATCCACCATGTAACAACAATGAGGTTCCTCTATGTTTTTAGAAGAAATTATATTGTGAGTTTGTGATTAATGAGGTCCCAAATTATTTTGACTTTTGTAAGTTTTATGGGCAAGGAGGTGGCTCTACATAGAGTAGACCTGGTGCACGCATTGGTCAACCAAGTATTCCCCATGCCCCAAACACCCCATTGACTTTAGTTATACCTCCTACATGAAGGAGGTTATGGATATTGACACACTACATGCATTAAGGAAGCTCACCGACACTGATCCAACACGGTGACCAGATTGCATCCAAGTGATGTTGGTGGAGGCACCAATTGTAATGCACCACACCACTTTGGATCATGTCGTGCTATATGCATTGCGGGTGAGACATTATTTACTAGATCACATGATTTATTTTACCTAGATGAGATTATGGAAAATGTTTTGGAACTGGTGTAAATTATCTTGGTTTCCACAAGAAAACGTCAAATAAATATTTAATATCTATATACAACCATTTAAATTAATTTAAGGTTTTAATATGTATGTATTTGATTATGTCATGTACATAAATGTAAAAAAATTAAAATTATTTTAAACAACAAGATCCAGTGAAGGACACATCCAATGTCAACATGGTAGCTATTGTAATTGGGGGTTTTACAGATGTAAATTTCAAGTTTTACTTACATTTCAAATTTCATTTGATTACAATTTTATTATTATAATGTTTCATTTGTACATGGGCATATTAATATGTTTATATTTTATGCGTAGGAGCCCTGACGGGTCATCATCTACTCGGGCACCGAGGCTACCGGCACACCTCACATGAATTTTACGGAGGTTAGTTTCTCTTTACACTTTGTTTCTAATTGTGGAAGTTTAGTTGCGTATCTACTCTTTTAGGAATTTTGGAGACTCGAGTAACATCGATCAGCTTCCCTAGAAGATCATTAAACCCAAATTCCTTAGTTTCTAGTAGCAAATTAATATCTATTGGTATGACATGTGTCGATTATGCTTTAGGTTTGTTATGTGGTAGTCATGTAGATTAATATTGACCTATACTTGTTTTTGTATAGATTATGACTATTAAAGAGACTCCTTCCTATATGCAAGATTATGGAGGCTATTGTAGATCTACCACAAGCATCTCGTGAGATACACTAACTAAGGTATAATTTTTAAAATTTGTTAAATTTTAGAGGAATTTGTTCTTATTACTTAAATCGACAATATCAAATTTTATACATGAAATATTTAATTTGAACTATTCATTTGTATGTATTCTACCCCTCGTGAGTCTACCGTTGACCCTGTGACACGTCGATGACAAATTGATAGGGATCATGAGATTCCGGTAAGATTTTGGACATGTCGATGACAAATTCTAAGTCTCTAAATTTTTAATTTATTTTAAAAAATTTAGGGTTAAAAATTTTTTGTTTATGAATGTGTAGGCTAGGTTACAGGGCTTCTTAGAGATGCCTAGGACCACATGGATAAAATTCGTAGTGGCATCTCCCTCAACTACATCCCTAGGTTGTGGACATGCTTCTTCTAGTAGGGCGAAGAGAGGGAATATGTTTCATGATTAGATTCATAGGACCTGGATGTATACATATATATGTCATTTGGTCCTAGAGTTCATGATTCTTCATATAGTCCATGTATATATCCTTATGCGACCGCATGTGGTCCTATATGTATGACACACTTAGTTCGATACATGTTATGAACTTATATTTTCAGAGACACGTCTAGCAAACTTAGTTTGATACATTATATCCAATTTAGTTTTCATAACGATATTACTTCTATGTTTGATTTGATTTGATTTCATATGATATCCTTGTATGTATGTTTTCATAACCATGTATTAGTTATATATGTTTGATTTGATTTGATGGCCTCGATTATGTGACCATTATGGATATGATATATATGATATATGATCTATTAAATATTTTTGTTAAATGATATATGATCTATATGATGTTATGAATATATAATGGTTTTGAAGGTTCTTGGGGGTGCAAGATCATTTTTTTCAAGAGATTCAAGTGTGGACTTATATATGAATTTCCTTATTTTAAGCACGCGGTTAACACACTCCAAAGTGGGACAAAATGTACACAATTAAAAATGGTCTTGAGGGATTTATTACAAGTCATTTTATATGTTTTTATTGTACTTACAATTTGTTTATTAAGTATTAGTCCAAATTAAACTTGTTATTGATGTGTGTAACAATAAGGTCCTAATTTGAATTCACTTGTAACAAAATATAGAAAAATTGTAGAACTTAGTTAGCACAAGATATGAAAAAAATTCTAAAAATATATTGAACATATTAACATGATTTAAAAGAGATCATTTAAACATCATTAGAGTATTTACACCATAATGTGTTAACCTTTTGCAACTCGATTGATGTGAGCCAACTAACTTGAGAAGTCATGCCCCAAGATGTCGTGGTACAACAAACTGTCACCACCAACACGTTCGATTAAGGGGTATATTGCTTAGGGTGATATGAAAGGCTATAGGAGGCATATTTTTGAGTTAGACCACTAGATCTCGGAGCCTTCCTAGAATTCCTTGATCATTTGTGACATAATTGTTTATAAACTACCTTTCTAGAAGTCCTAGGAAATGAATGGAGGTGAGTATTGATAATTCATGCCTCGGGATGTCATGAAACCGAAATGACTATGCCAAGATGTTTGGGTGGCCAGTTCAACACTATAGGAGGTGTCATTTTGGTGTGCCAAAACGTCGTTGCTTCTAGGCTACTTCATTCAGGTGTAAACCCTTAAGAGCCATGAGACAATAAAAGCTGTTAAACTTTGATGGGTGATTTGCTCGGACTCGTGTCACCTAGAGACATATCATTGGATCATACACCTCATAATAGGGACACTCCACAATATCCTATCTTGGTGTTTTATGTCTCCAATCAGTGCTCTCGCTGCCCTATTATTTGCAAACACCGAAATAGTGTACTTTGAGTCAGTGTAAGGCTATCAAACACTATATTTTGCAAATGGTGCATCATGGAAATGAACCGACTGTACTAAAATGTTGGTTGGTTAGGTTAACACTAGGGGAGGTGTCGTTTTGGTGTGTGACAATGTCATTGCTTTGAGCTACTTCATTCGGGCATAGTCCCTTAAGAGCCCTGAGACAAAAACTCGTTCAACTTCAATGGGTGACTACTCGGTCTCCATGGTACCTTGAGACATCTCATTGGATCATACACCTCACCATAGGGACCCTCCACAATATAATGTCTCAGCTTTTTTCCATCTCTAATTGGTGCTCTCACTTCCTTATTGTTTGCAAATGCACCAAATAGTGTAGTTTGAGCCAGTGTAAGGCTATCAAATGATATATTTTACAAACAGTGGGTTATGGCACCAAACCGATCGCTGCACCAAAATGTCCAGGTAGCTAGGGAAAGCTTGAGGAGGTATCATTTTGGTGCGTGAAAATGTCGTTGCTTCTGGCTACTTCGTTCGAGCATGGTCCCTTAAGAGCCCCGAGACAAAAAAATCATTCAACTTTGACCGGTGACTACTCGGACTCCATGGCACCTAGAGACCAATCATAAGATCCTAATCCATTATGTGGGGACCCTCTACAATAGCCTACCTTGGATTTTTCCATTTCTAATCGGTGCTTCTTGCTTCCCTATTGTTTGTAAACACCTAAAATAGTGAAGTTTGAGCCAGTCAAATGCTATATTTTACAAGCGGTGCGTCGTGGCACCAAACCAACTATGCCAAAATGTCTAGGTGGCTAGATGAATTCTATAGGAGGTGTCATTTTTAGTGCATGACCACATCATTTCTTTCCAGCTACTTCATTCGGGAGTAGTCCCTTAAGAGCCTTGAGACATAAAAACCGTTCAACTTTGACGGGTGACTATTTAGACTTCATGGTACCTAGACATGTGTCATTGGATCGTACACCTTTGCATAGGTACCCTCCACAATAGTCTATCTAATTTTTCTTGTCTCCAATCGGTTCTCTCGCTGCCCTATTATTTTGAAATGTGCAAAATAGTATAGTTTGAGCCAGTGTAAGGATGTCAAATGCTATATTTTACAAATGGTGGGTTGTTGCACCAAACCGACTATGCCAAAATTTTTAGGTAGCCAGTGAATGCTAGAGGAGGAATCATTTTGGTGCGCGAAAACTTCGTGTTTCAGGATAATTTGTTTAGGCGTAGTCCGTTAAAAGCGCTTAGACTAAATAATCATTCAACTTTGACGAGTGACTACTCGGACTCTATGACACCTAAAGATGTTTCATTTGATCCTACAACTTGGCGTAGGGACCCTATATAATATCCCGATTTTGTTTTTATCGTCATTAATCGGTGCTCTCTTGGCCTTATTGTTTGCAAACTCCCGAAATAGTGTAATTTGAGCAGTGTAAGGATGTCAAATGCTATATTTTACAAACGATGGTTTTGGCACTAAACCGACTACGCTAACATTTAAGGGTGGATAGGTGAACGCTATAAGAAGCATTGTGTCGGTGCACGACAACATCATTGCTCTTAGGCTACTTCATTCGGGCATAGTCCCTTAAGATCCCTGAGACAAAACAAACGTTCAACTTTAATGGATGACTACTCGGACTACATGGCACATAGAGGTGTATCATTCGATCATACACCTTGGCATAAGGACTTTTCATAATATTATGTCTAGGTTTCTTCCATCTCCAATCGGTGTTGTTTCTTCCCTATTATTTGTAAATGTGTGAAATAGTGCATTTTGAGCCAATGTAAGGCTATCAAATGCTTTATTTTGTAAACAAGTGGGTCATAGCACCAAACCAAATACACCAAGACATCCGGTTGGCCACGTGAATGCTAGAGGAGATGTCGTTTTGATGCACGACAACGTCATTTCTTCCAGCTACTTCATTTGATGGGTGTCTACTCGAGACTTCGTGGCAGCTATATGACATATCATTGGATAATACGCCTCAGCATAGGATGCTCCAAAATATACTATTTTGGTTTTTTCCATCCCTAGTTGGTACTGGAAACCCTATTGTTTGTAAACACGTGAAATAAGCAGATTTGAGCTAGTGTAAAAGGGTGGAAGATGCTATATTTTACAAATGGTGGGTCATGGAACCGAACCAAATGTTAAAACACATCTGAGTGGCTAGGTTAATGCTAGAGGAGGGTTGGTTTAGGTGTGTGACAATTTTGTTGCTTCTAGGCTACTTTGTTTGGGTGTAGTCTCTTACGAGCCCCGAGACAAAAAAATTCCAACTTCGACTGGTGATTACTCGGTCTCCATGGAACCTAGAGACATCTTGTTAGATCCTACACCTTAGTGTAGGGACCCTCTAGAATATTATACCTAAGTTTTTCTGTCTCTCCATTGGTGCTCTCACTTTGCACTACTATTTATAAACTCCTAAAATACCGCAAGTTAAGTTGAGCAAGTGTAAGGCTATTAAATTCTATATTTTGCTCACGATGGGTTGTGGTCATCAAATGATTACGCAAAAATGTCCGGGTTTCTAGGATAATTCTATAGGAGGTTTAATTTTGGTGTGTGAAAATTTTTGTTGCTTCCAGATACTTCATTCGGGTGTAGTCCCTTAACAACCTGTGACAAAAAACCATTCAAATTCGATAAATGACTACTTGGACTCCGTGGCACTTAGAGATGTCTCATTGGATTCTGGACCTCGGTATAGGGACCCTCCACAATATTTTATTTCTATTTTTTCCATCTCAAATCCATGCTCTCACTTCCCTATTGTTTACAAAATTGTGAAATAGTTTAGTTTGAGCTAGTGTAAGGATGTCAAACGCTATAATTTGCATGGCACTGAACGGAATATGCCAAAATGTTTGGGTGGCTAAGCTGAATGTTAGAGGAGGCATCTCTTTTTTGTGTGACAATGCCATTGCTTTTGGGCTACTTCATTCGAGTGTCGTCCCTTAAGAGACCTTAGACCAAAAAATCGATCAAATTAGACAAGCGACTACTCATACTTCGTGGCACTTAGAGACATCTCATTAGATCCTACACCAAGGTGTAGGGACCCTCTATAATATTCTGCCTTAGGTTTTTCCATCTCCAATCGGTGTTCTTGCTTCCCTATTGTTTGCAAACACCCGAAAGAGTGCAGTTTGAGCCGGTGTTAGGTGTCGAATGCTGATATTTTGCAAATAAAGTGAGTCGTGGCACCAAACCGAATGTGCCAACATGTCTAGGTGGCTAGGTTAACACTAGAAGAGGTGTGTTTTTTTGTGTGATAACTTTGTTCCTTTTGGGCTACTTCATTTGAGCGTAGTCCCTTAAGAGCCCTGAGACCAAAAAAACTATTTTAACTTTGACGGGTGACTACTCGGACTACTTTGCACCTAGAGATGTCTTGTTGGATCATACACCTCAGCTTAGGGACCCTATACAACAATATGTCTTAGTTTCTTCTATCTTCAATTGGTGCTCTCGCTGCCCTATTGTTTGGAAACACTCAAAAAAGTGTAGTTTGAGCCAATATAAGGTTGTCAAATTCTATATTTTTCAAATGGTGGGTCATGGCACTTGAACCGACTACACCAAGATGTCTAGGTGGCAAAGTGAAGGCTAGAAGAAGCATCATTTTGGTGTGCAACATTGTCGTTACTTCCGAGCTACTTTATTCAGGAGTAGTCCCTCAAGAGCATTGAGACAGAAAAAATGTTCAACTTCAACAAGTGACTACTTGGACTCTGTTGAACCTAGAGATATCCCATTAGATCATACACCTTGGCATAGGAACCCTCCATAGTAGCCTGTCTTATTTTTTTTTCTTTAATCGGTGCTCTTGTTGTCCTATTCTTTGCAAACGCGTGAAATAGTATAGTTTGAGCAAGTGTAAGGCTGTCAAAAACTATATTTTGTAAACAGTGGGTCCTAAAACTGAACCAATAGTGCCAATATGTCCAGGTAGCTAGGTGAATTCTAGAGGAGGCATCATTTCAAAGTGTGCAACAACATCGTTTCTTTCGGGATACATATTAAAGATATATTAATTTTCATATAAAGATATATTAGGTAACAGATGATTTTCACATCATCTCGACATCCAAATGTTTTAGATAATGATGCATTCAAATACTTCTTTCATCTATTCGGTTGTTATGATTATGAGGACACAATTTTTAGGTTATTTGTTTGTGATAATTTATAGGTAGGGAAAGGTGGTGATGATTGTTCATCTTCCACTAAGACTTTTGAGGATGATAACACCTTGTTGGTTGTAAACAAATAAATTGGTGAAGAGGTAAATGAGGTTATGAATAATTCATGTTATGTTGTTAGTATAGAAGTAGAAGAGAACTTACATGCTCGTGAAATGGTCGCAAAAGAATTATCCTTATCTAATAAGATATTGAGTTTGTCAATCTTAATGATAAATATCTTGAGAAAATGTTGTATTATTAGAAGGATTCTCCTCCATTTATTGAATGTTCCTACCATACCACTCCTTTTCTCTTTTACAAGATATTGAATATGAATATGTTTGTTATATATTCGCAAATGACCAAATTCTAGACAAACTCAATATCTTTGCAAAATGATATGAATTCCAAATGAAAATAGATATCCTTCTTCATTATTGAATCATGAATTAAATTTTTAATAAATAGGAAAACAACTCCCAACTCGAGTTTCCAAAAAAAATCTAACTTGGACTAAATCTACTCTAGGTGGCGGAAATTACAATTTTTAGAAGTTTACTAGAACTTGCTATTTTTAGTAAGTTTGCATGCTTATTCGTACGGGCACGTAAATTTCCACGCATCTCATGCATGCATGAATAAATTAGAGAAATTTACAACATTCTAATTCATAATGAAACTAATAGACTAAAATTAACTAATGCCCTAAAATAGGATGAAAATGAACCACAACTTAAATCCTAATTTTTAGCCTCAAGATGGCGGATTCGAGGGCCCAAAAAGGTGTCTAAACTTCCCAAAATGGTAAGGAGGGTTTTGGTGGATTTTTCTCATCAAAACATGTGGTTTCAAAAAAAAATGGACTCAAACGGACACCTGGAGCACAAGTTTTGACTATTTTAAGTTCTGCTAATTTTGGCGCATCATTCTCCCTTGCTTGAAAAAACATAGCTCCCTGCAAGTTGTCTTCTTCAAACATCTTCCATTTATCTGCATCCAAATTCTTAATCTCCCACTCTATGACCAAAGTATTGTCCTCTTGTTCCATTCCTTTCCAATGTACCAAATATTTGTTGTATTTTCCATGTCGCATGTCCATTGTTTTCTTATCTAGATCCGATCAACTTCTTCTTTCTTCTTCATCGGAACTCCGCCTCCAATCTACTACTTCATTAATAACATACCCTTTAGCACTAGCCCCATGAAAAAAATACAAATATGAAAAATTAAATATGGGAGAAATATCAAAATTCCCTGCAATTCTACCTCATAAGCATTATCATTTATTTTTTTCATGATTTTACAAGGACCAATCTTCTTGTACTTTAGCTTGTTATATGTTCCTTTTAGAAACCTTTCGTTCTGTAGGTATACCATAACCAATTCACCAACTGTATATACCTTTCTCCTTCGTGCACATCTATTATTTCCTTATACTTATCATTACTATTTTTCAGCTTCTTCCACACTTCTTCCTGCAATTGTTGTATATGTTTAGAAAATGCTTCTACATCATCATTGACTCTACCATCAACTGGTAGTTGTACCAAATCTAACACCCCATTTGGATTACTCCTATAATAATTAAAAATTGATACTTTCCTATGGATCTATTTATGGAATTGTTATACGCCTACTCACTTGTGGTAATGCTAAGTCCCATTGTTTCATCTTTCCCCAACTATGCACCTTAATAGGTTTCCCAAACTATTATTTACCACCTTGATTTGCCCATCGATCCAAGGATGATAGGCACTATTGAACTATAGTTGAGTTCCCAATTTCTTATATAAATTCCTCAAGATGTGACTTAAAAACATTGTGTCCCTATCTCAAGTAATGGTTTTGGAACCCCACAAAAACAAACAACTTATCTAAAAAAAAATCTGCTACGCTGTGGCATCACTTGTTTTTTTGCAGCAATAAAATGAACAATTTTAGAAAACCTATCAGCAACAAAAAAATTGAGTCATTACTTCATTGTGTTTTTGGTAATCCCAAAACAAAATCCATACTCGAGATCTGACCATGACCCTTTAGGAACATGCAATGGCATATAAACCCTTTATTTTGTGCATCTCCTTTCGAGACTTGGAAAATTAGACATCACAACATATATCGACCACATCTATTTTTAGATTTGGCCAATAGTATTTCTCTTCTACCAAGGCTATCATCTTATCTTTACCAAAATGCCCAACCAATCCTCTGCTATGCAACTCTTTCACTATATTATCTCTCATAGACCCAGTTGGAATACATAGTTGGTATCCCTATAATAGATAGCCATCCCGTAAAATGTACTCATCCTTGACATCTCCTACATTGTTTGAAAATGGATCAATTAACCTTTCAACAATATTCTTCAAATTAGAATCAAAAGAATACAAACCCTTAATTGCTTCAAAACCCACCACCTCATTTTCCATAGTTATAAACAAAGTCACACGCCTACTCAATGCATTTGCAAATTGAGTTTGTTTTCTTGATTTATATATTAGAGAAAAAGTATAACCCTAAAAAAATGATACCCACTTTGCATTCCTACTATTCAACTTCTTTTGTGTATTCACATAATTTAAGGCTATGTGGTCTCAGAATAATACAAACTCCTCAGAACTAAGTAATGCCTCTAATACCTCAATGCTTGTACAATTGCATAAAATTCCACATCATAAGTAGAGTAGTTCTTCGGTATCTCATTTAGTTTCTCACTAAAGAAAGCTACTAGATTTCTACCTTGATTTAGAAAAACACCAATACCTATATGTGAGGCATCACAATCAACCTCAAACACTTGATAAAAATATGATAATGCTAAAATGGGTGCCTCTATCACCTTCTTCTTCAAGAACTAAAAATATCCTCGCCTCCCTTTGTCAACAAAAACTCCCTTCATTTTGTGCAATTTGTTATAGGTTCTACAATACTACTAATATTTTTAATAAAATTTATGTAGAATGTTTCTAGACCATGAACGATTCTTACCTCTGTTATACTCCATGGAGTAGACCATTCAATAATTGATTTTATCTTCTCTGAGTCCATCTATACCCCATCTGCTGAAATAATAAAGCCCAAGAATACCAAACTCTCTTGCATAAATGTGCAATTATTCATATTTTCATAGAGTTTCTCTTTCCTTAACACTTCAAATATCATCCTCGATGCCTCATATGTTCTTCTTTAGTTTTACTAAAGATCAATATATCATCAAAATAAACCAAAACAAACTTACCATTATACTCCCGAAGACGGTGTTCATCAGTCTCATAAAATTACTAGGTTCATGTGATAATCCGAATGGCATCACCAACCACTCATATAATATATTTCTTGTCTTGAATGCTTTTTCCCACTTGTATCCTTCTCTCGATCCGAATCTGATGGTAACCACTTCAAAGATCAATCTTGGTGAAATACCTAGATCTAGCAAGCACATCCATCATATCATCAAGACGAGGTATTGGGAACCTATAGTTGATTGTAATTTTATTGATTTCTCTGCTATTGGTGCACATTCTCCATGTTCCATCCTTCTTTGGTCTTAATAAATTTGGGGTTGCACATGGACTCATGCTCTCCCTTACGACCCCTTTCTCATGAGCTCTGCCACTTTCCTATTCAACTCTACATGTAATGTCGGGAGTATCCTATAAGCCACTTGATTTGGGAGTGAAGACCACGGAATCAAATCAATATGGTGTTAATATCTATTTTGGTTGGTAATTTGTCTTGTATCTCATTAGGAATAACATCAGAAAATTCTTCTATTAATTTTGTTTTTTCTACCAGGTATTTTTACACTTGCGAGTTCATCCTTATTTGCGACTAATGCATAAAAATTTGGTTTCCTTCGCCTCCTTCACAAATTCCTTTGCGGAAAGAATATTTTCAGCCTTCCCTCTTCCTTAAGAGGTAGAAAACTATTTTTGTGCCATCCTTCTAGAAATTATAAGTATTCTTTCCCCGTCATGAATAACTTTTCTATTAAATTGCCATGGTCTTCCTAACAAAGATATGACATGCATCCATAGGAATAAAATGACACCAAATCTCATCCTTGTAACTTTTCGAATAGAAAAAATTATTAAACATCTCTTATCAACAAGAACTTCATTACCCTTCTTAAACCATGTAATACGGTAAGGGTTAGGATTCTTCTCACAAACGGACCCAATTTCTCGACCATCTCATTTGAAACCATGTTCTCAAAAATAACACCATTAATAATAACATTACATACATTTCCTCCCGAAGTGCGTCTTGTTTTGAAAATATTTGTACATATCCATGCGTCTCCTCGATATCCTTTCTTGGAGAAATCATTGTCCTCTTGATCATCAGATTTTCTCCAATATCTAATGGGATTTCTAAGTCTTGTTCATCTTGTACTTGTTCAGCTTCAACAAGATTTACTCTTGGGAATCTATTTGTCTCTTTTCATGTGCATAAGAATTTGGTCATTAAAAATCCCTATGCCCTATTCACCACATCTGTAAAAAAATGGCCTTTGTGGAGCCTTCCATCCTCTATCGCCATCATATCCTCTACCCCCTAGAAAATCGTTTTCCTCTTTGTTGATTCCGGGAAATCTTGCCTCATATCTTCTTGATTTTGCACTCCATGAGGAGATTCTCCCTACCTTGGCTGAAACCATCTTGTCCCCAAAAAGAAGATGAGGCCCCCTATACATTCCAAGTGATCTCCTAAAACGTTGATGACTTTTTTTTTCCTCGGCCTTTAAGGCTAATTGATAGGCATCCTCCATGCTCTTAATCCTATGCATGCTTATCTCATCTTGAATAGAAAATTTTAATCCATTTACAGACCTTGCAGCCATTTTTTCCTCAGTTTCTTCATTCTCCACACGAATGGACAACTTGTAGAACTCATCTGCGTATTCTTGCACAGGTTTGTAAGTTATGTATGAGATTCAAACCTCCTATAAAGGGTCTGTCCATAATCCATAGGGAGAAATTTATCTTTTAGCTTCTTCTCCATCTTACTCCACATCCTAATTATTTCTTTCACATTTCTTGAATGCTCTTTTGTAGGTGATCCCACCATAACATAGCATGACCTTTCAATTTCATGAATGAAAATTTTACCTTCTTTTCTTCGGACATAGCTTTCCACTCAAAAACTTTCCCCATGCTAGTTAACTTGATCTATCAACTCCTCGGTTTTAGACTACCCGCGTACTCGAAACATCAACTCTTATTCCATAATTATTTCTTTTTAATTCTCAAAGCATCCTTAATTCAAAAGCTAAGGGTGGCACTCACGTTTCCTCCTCTTCACAAACTTCTTCTTCATCTGTGTCATCTCCACCTTGATTTCCTCTCTGGGTTATCATTGCAACAAGAAGAAAAACTTACCTCTGCATATTTTGCATATTTCTATTCATCTGGGCAATACCATCTCCTCTTCCTCTACCTCTTCCTACCATTTTTAAAAGACTTGAACCAACTCGATACCGGATAATGCAGCCAAATTCTAGAAAAACTCAATATACTAGAAAATGATATAAACTCCAAAAGAAAATAGATATACTTCTTTGTTATTGAATCATGAATTACAATTTTTAATAAATAGGAAAAAATCCCAACTCGAGTTTGCCAAGCAAACTCTAACTAACTTGGACTAAATCTACTCTAGGCGCGAAAATTACTATTTTTAGTAGTTTATTAGAACCCTGCTATTTTTAGTAAGTTTTCATGCTTATTCGTAAGGGCACATAAATTTCCACACATCTTCTACATGCCTAAATTAGAGGAATTTCCAAATTTCTAACTTGTAATGCAACTAATAGACTAAAATTAACTAATTCCCTAAAATAGGGAAAACTAAAATATAACTTAAATCCTTCTTTTTCAGCCTCAAGATGGTAGATTTCGGGACCGAAAATGTGTCAAAACTTTCCCAATCAGTAGGGTAGGTTTCGGTGCATTTGTCCCATCGAAACATGTAATTTCAAAAACAAACAAACTCAAACAGACACCCGGAGCACAAGTTATGACCGTTTTAAGTTCGTACCAATTTTCACACATCATATATCTTAATCAAGTCCTCTTCATTCACTTAATCACCATATACACACTCGGATATATGATGATCCATTCGATCCTGAGAATGATCACTTTGTTAATCCTTGTTCTATTTCCATAGATAATGAAGATACTCTATTTATGCAGCCATCATGTAATAAATTGTAGAAATATTGTTATGATTAATTGGGTTGTAATTGTGCTTTAGATTTAGATTTAGACTAATTTTATACTATTGATAACAAATAAGTGTTTTATAGAGAGAAATATGTAAATATACATTATGATATTGAATATTTCATGTTGATGTTTATGTTGGAGACCTTGTTGTTGCTACAAATATTTATATTGATAACATTCATCTTTTGGAGAACTAAGGATAAACCACATATAATAAGTTAGGCAAAAGTATTTATGGTTTTAATATGAGTATTAATCATAGTTCTAGGTGTGTTGATGTCCTCTAATTCAAATCTTGCATGCTCGTTATCCTTTTTCTTTAGATTTATTTTAGACCAAAAATCATATGCTTCTATTCTAATGACAAGGTGAGCATTGATCCCCTAAAATACATGTTGATTATCCATATGAGTTTCAAATTTATTCGAGATAATTGGGATCGATCATATCAATTTTATCAAAGCATCAACATGAGCACTATTTAAAGTGGTCTTCAATTTTTGGCTCCAATTTTATGTTTTTTCCTTGAAATTAAATGATCTATTATTGACTATGTTGTGGAATGTTAAGATAAAATTTTATCATTATGTACTCGATCTGAAAAAAATCTTAGTTTCTAATTAATGCATCACATTTATCCATTTGCTTGAATGTGTTTATTGAGTTAAAATTGGAAGCTTCCTACCTTGTATAAATATGTTTATACTTATACAAAGTCTATTGATTTTAATAAGCGATTATCGCGCAACTAAAATGATGGAATTTTTAGATTTCTTATTTGTTTGGTTTTAGAATTGGTTTGGAGCTCCAGAGTTTGGTGTTGTGCCTATGAAAGTTGGGGTTTTTAATTATTAGTCTCTTGAAGAAATTTGAATTCTTATTTTATAGTTTTCTAGGACATGTGGATACCACATGGTGTACCCATCCCATAGAAAGAGATAATATTGGCACAAATAGTTGTTCCACTTTGATTTTTTTACCTTATGACTAAAATTTTTGGTTTTAAAACTTTTAGGTGATGATTCACATGATTTTAAGTTCCTTTATTGTTTGGAAATCATTAAAACACTTTCCTCATGTTTGTGTGCATCTATACTTGGCTAGATCTCGAGGAAACATATAATATTAATTTTGTTTTTGACCTCTAGATTTACGTTTGACATCAAAAAAACATGAGTCCTTTGTTAGCTAGCATGTAAAATTTTATAAAGTCATAGAACGGGAGATATGTCACTCACTGATCGAATTCTCAAAATAAGATTAATCCCATATGTATTATGGGAAGGATACTAATTGGGCTTATTTCATTACAAATGACCTCATTATAAGTAGAAGACTCTTCACCATCAATCAATTTTGGATGAGCCAAGATCAAAATGGTGATGGACTAATAAAATTGGTTAAGCCTTGAGTTGGCCATGAGTTATAGATCACCCAAGAAAGTTGGAGCTATAAAATATCCAAGAGGCCCGTCTTTGGTCTGTATGGATCAAAGATTGTGGCCCCATCAGAAATAATTTGGAGTGGGGATCATGGGTTCGTAGAAACTTAAAGACTCGAACAATTGATCGATTCGGTGGCCCGAAAAGGCAAGAAAACAAAGATGTCATGAATGGACACAAGGTGAAACGGGTAGAGATATAAGTTAATATATGTTTAAGATGAGAACATATTTCACATGGATGTTAGTCAAAAATTATTTCAACGAGCTTAAATATTCTCTAGGATGTCAAACTTAGAGACTTTATGAACATGGGAAACACCTTTATTGACCATAACATTTTACTGAGAGCTCCAAATTGCAAAAAAATAACATCGTTTGAAAGATTATAAAGAGGGATACATGATGATAAAAATGGTGGACAATTGATTATTTATAAAGAGATCATTTTATGATAGAAGTTTTAGTTTTGTGTTTTAGCATTTTCCCACCATTTGTTAATTGATTTCTCAAATTAGCTCGTTTATAGGAACTACAAGACGCATCATAGAATTTCCATGTTTCATCTGGGATGTGATTATAGAAGGGAGATCCTCAATTGATTTTCAAATGATTTTATTAGTCTATTATTTGTAAATGAAGCCATTGAAGTGATATTTTCATGTTTTTATCCTTCTCTCATTGGTTCTTCAAATTTTGTAGTTCCCTCCATTTCCATTCTCGAATACTCTATCATTATATATTAATGAAGTGGTCTCTTCATCAAATCATCTTTTATCTTACCATTGTTGGCCTATCTTTTATCCATTTTGATAGTCTAGGTTTTAGGTGTTCACTTTAAACATTTTTCAAGGTATTAGATTTAAAATTACCCGTAACTGTTCTCAGAGACATTGTAATGAAGTTATGGGATTGCATCTATGTATGTTTTTAGATCCATAAAAGAGATAGTGGATCTATATGAAATATTTATTTTGGTTCAAAAGTGTATTCACTCAAATTATTACAATTTTCATTTGGTAATTAGGTGAAGATGTCATAATTGTAATAAAAAAGCACTTAATTATTAAATCCTTTTGAAATTCTATTTAATTTTCTTTCAAAAATTTCATATAATGTTATATTTTGTATTTTATGTCTAATGGTTTGATAGCTGAGAAAATATTGGGATATTTGTTTTCTTAATTATCCGAGTTATGGGGATTGAATCGGTTGTGTAAACTAAAGTGCTTCTAAGGATATTTTTAGTCCTTCACATAGCTTTGTAGGATTAACCCAATAGATGAGGCACATTTAAACTTTCATTATCAACCCCTATATTTTAATTAAATATTTTAATACCAACTCCTTGAGACCTCTCTTTATTTATATGTACTTTTATACACCTATGTGATATAACTCTAGATACATATTTTATCGTAATGGTCTATATGACAAGTGATAATCAATTGGCTAAGAAATCATAGTGGTTAAACGTATATTAGACTATAATTTTATAATTTATGTCATTTAATATCACTTGTGTTAAATTAGGTCTCTCTCTTGGGTTTCAAAGAGCCCAGTAGAGTAATAGGTTAATCACCCTCTAGTATTTTTCCTCGAATATGTCTATGATTAGAGAAGAGAAACAAATTTTATAGTGGCATATATTTCTCTCTCCATTCACCTAATAGGATAAGTAGATTTGATAGACAACACGAAATATTTCATTTATTCTTCCACATGAAATTTATTTTCTAGTATATTTTCAAGAATATTTGCTTTGTATATGACTCCTACATGTATCAACATTTCAATACATTACATTTTGTATTTAGTTGTGTTGTGTATTGGAAGGGCATGGAAGTACTCATTCTATTTTATACTTTGATTCTGATTTATAGAATCGGGCCTCGATCCATCAAGAGTTGTGTAGTCAATGGGTTTATTGAAGGTATCAAAGTGGTTAAGTTATTCATAGGTAGAATTTCCATTTCACTTGCACTTAAATTTGTTGAATAAATTTTATACCTAATCTTCTTCCTTAACATGGTGTTTCTAGTCATTTATACTCTTCTTCTTTCTTTCAAATTCCATGTTGTAGTTCATGTACCTAACACTCCAATTTCTCCTTAGTACAATCGGGGATTGATCGTCCCCAATCATTCAATAAATTCAGCAAAGAAAGTCATTAAGAAAAAGGAAAACAATATATTTTATCAATATGTAGATGAAAAAATTGTATTCCCTCCATATTTGTATATATTTCATTTCATTTTTATGTAAATGAAATTTTTTTATATTACAAATTATATTTGAGTTAAGGCTTGATTATTTATGGACATTAACTACACTATATGTGCGATTTTTACCATGGAGTATGACAAACACCAAGTACAAAAAAATCATGAAAAATTAACATCCAGTGAAGGAAACGTTTGGAAAAAAACTCTTGTATAGTTTCCTTTAAGTAAGTAGTTTCATTTCATACTTAAGTGAGGGGAAACTTAGACACTCAAAATTTTCAACCCACTATTTAACACACCTAGTTTTGAAAATGCACTCTTTCTCGGATAAATTCGACCTTACCATAATCTATAGTCTCTTTATTATGTTGTTTATCCATCTAAAATGGCATGTATTTTAACCGTAAGATTATAATACACAATGTCTATATAAAAACATCAACTAAAAAATTTCCATCTTCATATTGCATATTTTCCTTCCCTAGTAAAGGTCGTATAGTTTGTTTAAGATAGTATATCGAATTTTGGTAGACTTGTATGGTGTTGTACCAATATTTCCTATAATTCATCCTTCAAATTCATAATTTTGGTTAGATCTTATAATCTCTTTGAGTCAACATTTCTTATATAAATAATCTACAAAACACAATATAAACAATTAAATACTACCTCTTTAGTAACCTGGAAATCCTATGACAATATAATTATACACTCAATTCAAACTCTTGTAAAAGTTACCCAAGGCTCCCTATATCTAATAATAACACACTTACATTCATTATCACAAAAATCCCTATAGTTTTACATCTTCTTACTAGGTCGGGACATTAACCTATCTCTTCTGCAATAATATTCCAAATATCCCTTCTCCATGTATCTTAGAAAGAGCTAAATAAATTAAAGTATCGTCAAAGATGGTTTTGAAACTAGTTGCATTCTTCTAGATATCACATGTTAATTAGAGAATTCTGTGTAGTTTGAGGCATCTTTGGAGTATTGCTAACATCAATAGTGCATATATGTTCTTAAAACCCAACTAAGATGGCTAATGTTTTATATCATGATCAAAGTATTCAAATATCTTCACAACATGACCAACAACTAGGGTTTGAAAGTGATAAATAGTTATAGGAAATTGATAGTGTTGAGAATTTATAGAGCTATAATCCTAGTAGGTCCAAGAATAAATAGATGGTCAGTTAAGAGTAGTATAGTCTTTCTCTAGTCAATTTCCTATTAAATTCTCAAGAAAAAAACATCATTAGTTTCAAATATCATTATTTGAGTAGTACATCCTACCAAAAATTCTTATAATAATATGTAATCAACTATATACAATCATTACTTTGTGCTTTTAAGTTTGTATCTTATTTAACATATAAGTTACAAGCATAAAAGCATTAGTTTGATTTTGGTAAATAATGTTGATTGTTAATGAATTATAAGAATCACCTATTCGTAACCCTTACATTTTTTATGTTCCTTATTCACTACATTTAATTGGGTTTCATGTTAAATGTAATTAAGGTGTAAACAAGTATACTTTTCCATAAATATACGGAAGTCACTATAGGCATTAGAATTCTTTTTTTAAATGTGATGCTTGTTTGTAAGAATTTTAATATGAATAGGGGGAGACATAAGGATATACTTTAGCAATGACTTTAAAATCACTTATGATTGGGGGATACGGTGCGTTAAATTCCTCTCAACAGTAATTTGTGATTGAATCTTTGTAGGTTTATTTATGGAATTCGTTTTAACTTTAGCATCAATCTTTTTATCTTTGTATTTTTATTTATAATTATCTTTTCTTTTAAATTCAGATATATGTGTATTAAGAGCACTAGGTATATACTTATGCTTATTTA
Organism: Taxus wallichiana var. yunnanensis; assembly: GCA_018340775.1. NCBI lineage: Eukaryota > Viridiplantae > Streptophyta > Pinopsida > Cupressales > Taxaceae > Taxus > Taxus wallichiana. Next base: position 702,233,994 of record CM031238.1, on the reverse strand, counting down.
ATGTAAGGAAAATTTTCACTTATTTTTTAAAGTGTAATAAATATGATTAAAGTAATTGTTCATATAATTATGGCAAAGGAGATAACACTAAGTGAGTAAATAAATATTGAAGCTTATTTTTCACAACTTTATTATTCGTGTTAGCAACCATGGTATTAGAGTGGAATATATAGTCACTCACTAGTTCATTTGAGGCTTTTTGCATCCTAGCCATTTGAAAATATGAAATATTATCACCAATATTGATAGAAAATTGTTAGAGATATTGATTATCCAATTGATTTAATACCATTGCATAGGGAATATGTATATAATAGAACACATACAATAAAATTCCTTGAGGATTTTAGGAAAACATTACCCAAAAATATAACAATGTAAGCATAGTATAAGAAAACAAATTGAAAGTATATTTTATGTTTTTGAGTATCATCTTTATCCTAATAAATAGGAATATTAGAAGATAAAAATCATAGAGGTAAACGATAAGATTCCACTTCAAGTACAAGGTGGTTATGAATAAATTAATTAGAGTCAATAACATTAGAAGTTAGAGATATCCTTCTCTGTAAAACATTAGTTTTTAAATTGTGAATAAGATACTCAAGGGAATGTGTATTATGATAAGAGTACTAAGCACCTCGTGGGTGAACAAAAAAAATATATAGTAATAAACATTGGAATATATGTTATAATTTTTTGAAGAGCAATATGGGAGTACCCCATTGTTATATGAACATATCAGATGTGGAAATGGTAGATGTACTAATAATATAAGAAACAACATTAGATTTGGGTTTTTAGATAGATAGATATTTGATGCAACAAATAATTTTGCTTATCACATCAATATGTTGACAATTTTTCATTAGAAACGCTTCAAATTTTAATTAATTATCCCCATTAACGGTATCGTTCTCATGATGATATTCATCATGAAAATATACTCCTCACAAAGTATTATAACATGCATCTATAAGAGTATTAGAAAAGCTAAATTATAAATAATAAGGAGAAGAATAAACTATAATAAGAATAATAAAGGTAGGAAAGTGTGTAACATCATGAAATGAAAGCTTGCTATTACAGATAGTATATAATGAATCATCATTAACATTATTATGTGATTACATTTTTTAATTCATAGCAGAAGGATTTGCATTATTTACAATGGGAGAAAGAGTCAAATATACATTTGTAAGTTATTCCATTTCAATGCGATTACAAGAGACATTGTAAACATTTTTTCCATTATCATGTAGAAAAGGAAAAAAAGTGTCAATTTATTGAACATTACATTTGTTATCATTAGAAGTATTAGTATAATCATCATTTTAATAACTATGATTATCATTATAATATGCATCATTTTTATTCTCACGACAACAAACATATGCTTGTTCAAAGGTCGGATAAGAGGAATCAAAAACTTTAATGGACAAGAACTACTTAGGTATAGGGTATTTAGAATGTATTCCACATATGTTTGTGCCATATTAGGAGGGATAATTTATTTTTATTTTTGAACACTCCACACACACACATTTATATATAGTTGTTTTAATTTAAATCAAGAAATGAAATATTTTTATTAGTATATTTGAATTGGCCAATAAATGAAAATGTAGAGTAATAAGTGAAGCTATATATAATAACCAATTGTAATAATAATATTTAAAACATGAATATATGAAATTTATAGTGGTTTAAAATATAATTCATTATAATAAATAAGATAATATAAAAAATATGTTATTAATTCAATCGGTAAGTGGGTTCATCGAATGATCACATACTTGAAAATGATTTTGTTTTCAAAATGGAGGTCACTTCATTTTACGTAATTACCTTTCAAACTAGGGTTAGAAGAAGAGATGTCTTAATATTCATTATTTATTATTACCATATAGATCAAGATATAACAATATTAACAATTTATATGAAATAACCATAAGAAAATGTTCTAAATAGAAGAAGACACAAGAGATGAGATGAAATTATGAATCTATTATATTGATCTCAAATACAACATCATTGTTGAAAGAGGACTAAATGATTGGAAATGATCTATATATTCTTTCAATCTAGTTTTGAGGTTTGGGATGACTAAGGATGAAATAGTTGATTATATATAAAACTATTTGGTAGTCTTGTAACTAGTTGTAGGTCTTACATAATGTAATTTTGGCATTGAATAATATTTTTTTCTATGATATCTAATAAAAATTATATTCCTTTTAAACCCTAGTTCTTCCAAATTTTCTAAGCGATGTGTATGTCCTAAATGACTTCAAATCCTAACCATGGGTAAAACTCATATAAATATGTTAGCATTTGGGTTGAATTCAAATATTTGTATCACCTAAATTTTTACTAATCTAACTATATATCAAAGTACATATTCCTCTTCCTAGATATGTGATAATTATATGGATGAAACTATCTCTAGAAAGCTGTTTGACTTGATAATAATTTTATAATTACTTTCTTAATTTTTATTGGCTTATATATTTTGGTCTTTGGGTTTGGAATATTGAATCTAGAACCTATGCTCAATTTATTCATATCTATGTATGGGATAATCCTAATGTGTGATGCCACTTTAGAAATACTTAGGATATATTTGATATCCTTTCGGGATATTTGTTATTGAGTGTTTGTAAGTGCTAATTTAGTATTTGAGTGCATTTTACTTACTTATATCTAGTTTCTTAGATTCAATTTTGCATCAAAGAAAAACTTTAGGAAAACTAAATACCTATAACAGATTTTAGATGAAGAAAATAATTTTTGGGTAGCTTATGGAAAAATTTCTACATTCTTCAAACCAAACCATTTTTGCGGCTTGTTAATTTTTTTCCACTCCCATATGAGCAAGGAGTTAAGTGGTAGAAAGTTATCAAAATGGAACTTAGGATTGATTTAATATTTTGGATCAATGAAAGTAAATATGTTTAAGTAATTAGAGTAAAAAGAATATTAATTCATGCATTAGGGCTAAGGATAGGAAATTAATCTTGGAATTTTCATACAAGTGATGATTTACAAATTAAACAAATAATCACAACATCAAGTTATAAATTATAAAACTTATCTTCCTAAAAATTGAAAATAAAATAAACATTTAAGTTTATAGACACCATAAGACCATCAAATAATGTATATAAATATGCAATCTATCTGAATGTAAGCTAGAATAAGATAATTGTATCCCCCATTGAGCTGATATATTTTTCCTACAAATGACTCATCTCAAAATAAATGACATATGGATACTATGTGATACTTCTACGTAAATATAGATGTAAATAATCATGTGGTGAATAAACACAATCATATCTAAATGTGTAAACATAATAATAGTTTCATCATATAATAATAATTTGTAGCATGTATTTCAAACCATACTCATTAATTATGTATAGCAGTATAAAAATCGTATTGTCAAGGTTTGAAGGAGCGGACAATTTTATATTCCTAAATATAAAAACAAACATAGATAAATGAAGCATACATGGTAATATTCCTTGGTGTAACATGGAAGATATATAAATTAAATATATAGTAGTAGTATGTGACCTAGTTAACATATGGTATATAATATGACAAAATAATGATGTAGTATAGTAATGAGAAATAGTAGTATGCGATATGTATCATGAATTGAGGGTGTATGATAAAATAAAGTATAGTGAAGAGAAAACATAAATTAAACATAAAAAAAATAGTATGTTAAAAGTGAAATCTGGTGAATTTGGTTTAAGATAACACTTAAATAATTTAATTATTCCTTTTGCATTTTATAATTTTCATACAATATATATATATATATATATATATATATATATATATATATATGCTTATTAAGTTAGTATTATCATGGATTTTTACGTAAAAAATATAATTAGAATAATTTTAAACAATGTTATAAGAAGAATGTCATACAATCTCTTATTTATGTTTTATATGTAAGTTACACTGGACAAATTGTTCAATATAATAGTTATAGAATTTTGTTATCTCAAACATACATAATATTATGAAAGAACATATTTACATCACACCGAAGAGCACTAATTCCTAACATCCCCCTTAATGTTAACATGGGAGAAACACCACACTCAAGAGAAATTTAGTGTGCCACCATGTGGCTTACACATGATCTTGATAAAACATTGTTGGATGTGCTTACCCACAACTCAATAATGATATAACATAAGGATTCAACACAACTCAATCTAATATATATTCTCATAGGTGGAATTCATGAATGGGTATGAAAATCATATAGGTATGACTAGGGACCCACAAAATTGGAAACTAGTGGTATTACATGGGAAGGACCATCAAGCCAATTATCTATTTTGTTTTACATGACATCCATGGAATTACACATATAAGTATATTGATGCTACAATATTCGAATATGAATGTCCAATCAATGAGAATACATAATATCTAATTACAAACCACACAATAACTAATAATTAAAATTATATATAATGGGTCCTCATTGTTGTGTATGTACCTATTATACATAATAGTTAGCTCTCAATAATTTAACCATATGAAATCCCCTTTTCCACTTGAATTATGATTAAATATATATGGTTTGACATTATTAATTTACCTCTACTTCGTTTGTGTGACCACGTTACTAGTGGAAGGTGAAATTTTAATCATCAAAATCTAATCTTCATTGCCTCCGATCTCTATTTTATTTGTTCTTACCCTAATAAAATTTTATTCTAAATTTTCCATGTTCCACATGAATAAATTAGATGTTTGATTCTTTCAAAATTGCATCCATTACAAAATGAGCATGTGTAACAATTTTTATTTATTTGACTTTGAATAATAACATAGAGTTTACTAATAGAAACATATCTATTATTAATGATATTCAACTCAATATTATATCATGTACGAGGTATTTGGTTATTACCAAGATCTATATATCATATTACAAAATATACAATATCTATGTAAAAATTGTTGGTGCTCGAAATGATCTCCCCCTTTTTCTTGAACATGCTTTCAAAATGTTTTACGTTGTCTGGTTTTCCCTTAAGAAAATGTGAGTTCAAACATTACATCCATGATTAAATGTATTTGAAATCCTATGTTTAGGTTATTATTGCTTTTTTCTATAGAGGATTGTGTTAGACGTGTTGTTTTTGAAACTTCCTAAAAATATTGATCGTCAATTGGTTTTGAACCATGAAAAATGCCTTTGTATACCATTCCCTGGTCATGTTGTAAATTTCATGATTGTCTTCATTTCCCAATGATACGTGCCATTTTCCAGTTGGTTGTGGTATGGTGATTTAATTTTCAAAGTTACAACAATTGTATAATATTAAAAATTTACTAACATGGACCGTAGGCCTAACAAATATTCCTTCAAATATTTGGAGTTAAAAATTGTGAAAGCAGAACTTGATTCCTCCTCCAAGGAGATACATGTGTCACGAGTTGGTTAAATGTGGGGATTGGTCCCCGATTATATTTCTTAACACTAAGGTGATAAAATATAAAAGTGCAAAGAAGCACCTAAGACACGTCAGAACACATGGCATTTTTAATGAAAAGAGTGCGGAAGGAGGTCATCGGAGAAAATTGATAACTTTGAGTTTAATAGATAAAGATAACAGATAGTAAAAAAACTAGCAGCTCTTCCACCATTAGGATGCAACAATGTGTCAAACTCGGATTGAATTCAAGGGTGGGTGATCGGGTCAAATAGATAAACATGTATGCATTTAAAACACGATGATAAAGTGAAAAAAATTTCCCGAGCTCGCATTACTTAAGGATATTCCATGTGGATGACTAATATTTAAAATTTAGAAAAGCAAAATGGATGGACATGATGTAATGTATTAATGACTACGACATGAATGCATTTTTACACAAATCAAGGAGGAATTTTGAAGTCTTAAAATGCATTAATATTTTTGTTATCATTTGTTGAGATTTGAAATCCATTGTTTGCAGAATTTCTAGAGGAATAACGTGAAATCGATGGCGGAACACGAATACAGAACCAAAGATTGAAAATACTTCAAACCAAATCTGAACTACATAGATATTCACTGAAAAATTGGTAAGAACTAAGATACTCTCATACTCTTATTAATTTGTAAGTAAATTCAAATAAAACTAGGGCATTAAAGATGAAGACAATGTCGTCGGGTTTTCCTATTACTTTTGGAATCACTAGTAATCTAGACAAAATCATGGATACAAATTTGATGAATGCGGACCTAGATGAATTCTTGCAAAGAGTCAATATCTAAAATAAGATTAAATTATTTGAAGAGATTCAAGCCATTAATATTGCTTTAGATGGTAGTATTTCACCCTCAAGTATACTTCTCGGAACCTGGTAAGATTTTGTTTCATGAATTATGATCTAGAGAAGATGTAATTACTTGATGGAAATGGACATGGTATTAACTTTGACACTTACAACCATCGGGATAATGCTACGATTTCCTGTGGTTAGAAATCTAATAATCTTGGGTATCGACTTAGCCCTACAAGATTATGAAGCTAAGAAAAATGAATATTCCCAAATTATAAATACCAAATGGATTTTAATAGAGAAAAAAGAAACCGATTCAATTCCTAAAAGAATTATTAAGGAAAAATTCATTGAGGAATTAGAAGATGTGATTATATTTTTGATTCGAATGGCTTGATTAGAAATAATGAATGAATTAAAGGAGTGAATGTGCACCTATATGTCAATAGTTCGAGAAAATAATGGGAACATTTTCGGAAAACCGTAATTGCAAAAGCACTTCATGACCACATGATAGCACTAACAAAAAAATGGAGATTGGTGGCTTTGGAGAATTGGAATTTAACATGATGACCTAATTGATTTATAATATTAGAGGCCACAAGAATTTCCCTTACCTTGTGCACCTACTAACATTAAAAAATACCAAATGTATAAGATCTTATTGTTATCTATCGAAAGTACACCCAATGATGATGGCAATAGGTTCTCTAAGTCTGCAAATATCTCTCTCTCTCGTAGATACAATGGGGACACCTTAGGTTTGTGGGTATACCTATTTTGAGGTGAACCTCCAGGGTTAAAAGGCGGTTCCTTATTGGTGTTCACTAAAATGTTTTTGGGAGTTTTAGGGTTAAGAGGTGACTAAAAATGAAATAAATACTAAGGTGATACACCAAATTTGGATGAAAACTTGACTTGAGTGGAATACACAAATGATTTGTGAATAATTCTTTATGTGCATGAACCAATTTGTACTTTCTATAGAAAATAAGGGCAAAGTACTTATTTTGTACTGAGGGAAGTTCACAACAGCACTAGTAAGCTAACATGCACAATGAAATTTAGTAGAAAATAGTAGATTTGCAGTGGGGTAAAGTGATTAATCAGGGAATATTGATTCACAAGACTAATATTGGCATACACAAGACTATAGAATAACTTGGAAAGGAAAAGAATAATTCACACTCAGAGGGAAAAACTGGTAGAAATTGCTTCAGTACTCATATCAAAATTTCTCTGGGAAAGTTCTCTGAAAAATCCCCCCCCTTTGTGCTTTGCAAGAGCACACAATATATAGCAAAAGTTTACCCCCTTCCTAAAAATAGCCTAAAGGTTGTACTCGCCCATGCATCCTAATTTTATCAAAATAAAGGAATAAAATAATCTGTTGTCAAAATTTCAAAGCATTTTGATAACAGCATAAAATCAAGTAGGCATTATTAAGCATCATTAGATATAATCGATCAAATTTTCTAACTCTTGTCTAGGTCTATTTTAAGAAAGAAAGGTGAATAAATGCTAAAAGGTTACAAATTAAGGCAAGAAGGTCTTCCTCCTTTGAAAAAATGGTGAAAATCGGCCTTGTCCTAGTCCTAGGAGCAATTGGGTGAAGGCAAAAAAGGCAAAAATCCTGTGTGTAGGATAAAAAAAATGAAACCTTAGGATATCTAGGAAAAATTAAGATGAAGCGGGACCACCTTCTCGGCCAGTGCAGAAAATTATTTCCTTTGAGAGGGACGATTCGACAAGTGGGACAAAAGGCGCGAACGGCCAAAGCGGGAGAAATCAGCACATTTGTTTAAAACACAATGGGACCGGGCCTTTGAGTTTGAGATGTTGCCACATTGTGGACTTAGACAAAAGGTCATGTATATAATATAAAGTGGGACCATTTGGCTATCCCACCATGCAATTTGATTTGGCAGTTTATACCCACAAGGAGCACTAAGCATTTGGGACATCGAGGCGAAAAGACGAAGGGCGCGAAAGAGCCGGCAGGGCCGAGAACCAACCAGATCACGCCACGTGTCTCAAGGAGAAAAGTCAAAAGTCAAAGGGCAAGTTTTAAAGGGTCAGCCCGAACTAATGGGATAGTGCCACGTGTCCCAGTAAAGGGCCCCACAAGGAAATTTCAAAGGAAAGCCCACGAAAGACGGAGGAGAGAGAATTTCTCGTCCAATCAGAGCCTGCCACGTGTCATCCAGGTGGCAGAGCGCGGAAAATATTTCAAAATCCGTTTTCGCCTGTTTCGTGCCCTAATTCTTCAGATCGCCATAACTTTCGATCCAGAGCTCGGATTTGCACGTTCTTTATATCAACTGAAAGCTGGTGAAATTCTCTACATGATTCTGGGATCAATCTCGAGTTTTGGTGCAGTCTGAAGAGAGAAAATTGAGAAACAGATCTGACGCGTGTTCATGGCCAGAAATGACATTCCAGCGACCAGATTTAATGCAGAATGGGTCGCATTCTCCTGTAATCCGGTCAAGGTAATAGGGTATGGGTTTGTAAGGTCCCCCATGCTGATTTAATGCACCTTCAGTCATGAGGAATGGGGTTTTGTAACCTCGCACATTTTCCTACGTTTATCCCCTGAGCTCGACATGCAATGTAAAAGCGATTTGGCTCATTTTGAAAAGAGGTTGTTCATTGTTTCACTCTCGGGTGAGTCCCTTCTTTTCTTCTCTAGGGTTGAAAATGGAGTTCGAACCTCCTCCACCTGCTCTGTAATGGTGTTTTTGCCTTTTACTAATGGAATGATGTTAGCTGTTGCAAACATTTATGGAGCAACGAAGCGTGTTTTGTGATGCATCTGTCCATCCTTCCTCATTTTCTTTTCTCTTCTTGCCTCTCTTCATTGCAGGTATTTGTGCATGTTTGAATGTTCATTGCAGGTCCTGGAGCTGTGTTCATGGAGTTTTGGGACATTTTCGTGTGAAATCTATCCTTGGGCTGTGATGCATAAATCCATCCTTCCCATCGCTCACCTCTCTTTGTCCCATGATAGTTTTGATAGAGGTTCAACATTCTCCTTCTTTGGTGTATCACCGTTTTAGTGTAGGCTTTTACATTTTTTTTTTTTCTCTCTCTCTCTCTATCTCCTTGGCATGGTTAGATTAGGTTTAGATTAGCTTGCACCTTGTTTTCGTTTGGAATAGCTTGTGGTAGGTAGTTTAGGAGTAGGAACCAGCCTTCTCTGGAGATTCCTTTCTCATTTTTCAAGTCCCACACTTGGAGAAAGGATTCAATGTTGTGCAATCAATCTGCTTTGGATGCTAAGTGATCAACCTAGAAACTTGATCTGCATCCGGGTCTTTGTGATTTTGCATCAACAACAACTAAAGCATGTAGTAAAAATAGGCATTATCAGCCTTAGATACAATATAGTCAAACTGAAGTTGACTATTCTATTTTTAAGAAAGAAAGGTGAATAATTTGCTAAAATTACAAATTGCTTGCTAGGCAAGTCTTCCTCCTTTGCACATGCAAATTCGTCATCTTCTTTGTTCTGTCCTATTGTGAAGGCATGCAAAAATCATCTCTTGTGTGTAGGAAAAAAGATGCAACCTTAGCCATATTTACAAAATTAAGATGAAGTGGGGACCACCTTCTTTGTGCACATGTTCTTATTTCCTTTCTGCTCTTGATAGTCACATGAGTGACACTTGCAAATTTTGTTTGAAACCCCATGTGGGGACCACCTTTGGTTTGAGATGTTGCCACATTGTGGACTTAGGCATAAGCATGTATATAATATAAAGGGTTTACCCTTTTGGCTATCCCACCATGCAATTTGATTTGCCACCTTTATACCCCTTGGCACATACTACAATTTCACCTTTTCGGTGATCATGGCATAAAATACCGTTTTGATTTTTGGGGCATGGACTATAGTTCAAACTTTGTAAAGTCTGTAATGATTAATTGGTTCGTCCACATGATCGGCCCTCTCTCATGATGACTTGACCCTTTCCAGTCATAGATGGTGGAAACCCTAACTAGGCTTGCATTTACTTGGTTTTTGACAAACTCTACCTGGTGTGGTTGATCTTTGATTTGGTAGCATCGCCACTGTTGATCTTCTAACTATGGGTTAGGGTCTATCCCTCAGATTTAATATGGTTAGTGGCATTTAATTGGGCCCTCATCATCTTGGAACTAGTGTGGCCAATCATCTCATTCGATCGGCACTTGGCATTTGATGGGTCGTTCATCCTTAACCATGGGTTAGGGTTTTGTAACCTCGGTTCGAATGCAAGGTTTATACTTGCGAGCTCACATTTGGTCACTTCATTTGATTTTTTCACTCTGTGGGTGAATCCCTGGCAATTTTTTCTCGCTCTGTGATTATGATGAATGCTTAGAGATTTGACGGTTTTCGAGCTTGCATTTCTATTCCTGAGCCTGCGACACCATTGATACTTGACTATTGCATGCATTTTTTGAAGGATCTAGAGGTATTTTATTTTATTTTTTGGTTTTGTAGCTTGGCCTTCCTTTTGGTATATGATCTAAAGATAATTTTCATCATTTATTTGCTCTGTATCTTCTGCATGGAATGATAAATCCTTGTTTTCAATCTGGTTCTCTACTTTTGGTAGCTAACGAGCTTAACACGAGCCTGTAGAAGGAACTTGCCACCATATTTTTCTTGTCTTCTCATTTTGTCCTTGGGAAATGGTGAGTTCCAACACTATTTTTATTTTTGTTGTGCGAGCTCGGGTTTTATTTCCTCTAACCTTGAATCTTGGAAAATATTCGTTATAATTTTTGTTGAATGGAAATGCTTTGTGGGTTCATTTTTTTCTGACTTTAAAACTCGAGCTCAAGTCTTACTTCATTGGCATTTGTAAGGGAACTCCTTTGTACTTGGGTTTGATATTTAACTTGTAAATCTGGCTCAACATTCAGAATATTGATTGTTTTCTCTTCAACTCGATATTCAAACTCTGTTTCGTTTTATCTCCCTGTGGTAGATGCACACTTGTAGTTCATGAACCCTTTCTTCATTCTACATAAGTAAAATGATTTTTCCTTAAGTAGCTTCCTCCTTGTAGATACATGCTTGTATTATTGAACTCATTTCTAAAAGTTTAATGAGGGAACCTCACTCCATAGCATTGTTTTGACAATACTTCTTTGCAGACCTGTAATGGTATTTGGAAATGTTTATTGTTTTATCTTTTCCATCATGATGTCCGAACTTTGTTTTGGCTCCTTTTCCCTGTAAATGTATACTTGGAGTTTGTAATTTGCTCCTTCATTCTCTAGATCCATACTAATTTTCCTCTTGTCTTTTTTTGGAAATGCATCTTTGAATTGTTATTTTTTTATGAGCTATATCATAAATGAAAACCTAGTATTAATAGTCCACTTCTTCTGTGATTCATTTCTCTTTGTGATGTAATGAAAAAATACTTCCACTTCTGAGCATGGGCTTTGTAAATCACTTCTATTTCTAGTAGTTTGTAAATCTCTTTCATTTCTTTGCAGACTGGTAAACTTCAGCTAAGCATTTACAAACTTGAAAAAATTTCTCCATTTTGATTATGCAGACTCGTATCTTTCATTTTCCTCTTTATAGATGCAATACATTATAATTTGGCTATAGAAGCTCCTTAGGCACTTGTAAAATTATGTGTTGGATATTCACTTCATCTTTCTTGTACATGCATATTGTTTTGTTGAAACCATTTAACTGTAGATAAAGTTTGGTATTTTACATGCTTCCTTCTTAGACATAACTTGTTGATCCTACTTTTGGAAGGCATGCTTTTTGGTTGAATGATTTTCGATCTTTGTAGTTTACTCGTTGAATGGAAGATGAAGGATAGCTTGTGTATTTTACAACTTGACACTTTAAGAAAAGTCCACAGGGGAATGATTTTCTGGAAGTTATATGTTGTTTATTTGTTGCAAACATGATTGCATACTTTCTGTATAATGAAATAAATATTTCTTTTCTAGAAAATGAAGAAAATACTTAGTTTCTTTTCTATAATGGCACTTCACTTTCTAGAAGTCATAGTAGCAATTATATTTCAATTTTTGCATTATTTCTCAATTCTATTTTTCTGGAAAAGTCCATTTTACAAGGGGAAACTATGGAAAAAAATTCTTGAATCCTTCCTCTAGATTCTTATGATTTGTTCATTCTAAAAAGATATAACATCTCCTTTGCTTGGTATGTTTAAAAACACCGATTATTTGAATAAAGTTGTCCATGCTAGCTTTACTTGATTCATTGCAATTTTTTGAAAATTTGTAAAGTAGTTGCTCTTTGATTCACACTTGAATTTGGAAATTAAAAGGAACTTTTGATAGTTGTAGCATGATGAAAATCTGGAATACCTGTATGTTTCATTTGATCATGATATCAACTTAGAAGTGATGAAACATGTACTTTTCTTGATTGTTTTTATTCCTTTTGAAGATAAGATAAAATTAGTTCTAATCAATGTAGTAGTGCACTTAAAAAAACATGTGTGTTTCAATTCTGTTTTAAATCAAAAGTCAATTTTACAAGGGGAGACTCTAGCAAATTTTTTTAAAATCCTATTTTTCTCTCTCCTTTTCCAGATTTTTGATCGATTTGCAAAAATATCTCTTTCTTGACTCATTTTGATGCTTCTTTCTTTTATAAACCATCTAAAAATGATATTTGTCTTCATTCAGTAGATGCTTCCTTCTTAAATAGTTAAACTTATTTTTATTTAATGCTATAACCTGTTCCTACAAAATTCATAAATGAGTTAGAAATAAATAGGCTTTTTGGCCTCTCTTGTATCCATGTGTTTTATTTCTTCTTCTTTCCTTCTTCTACAACTATTTTTTTTGAAAGATACTTCATATTCTACTTTTCTAAATCAATCCTTAGCTTCTTTGATCTTCTCTTGCTACTCATTTACTTTATGAACTCTACCTCTTCTTTGGATGCCAGCCCATCTGTATCTCTTTCTCATCCTGTGTCATGCATTTTTGTATTCTTTTCCTTCAAGTACCATTAGATGCATTAAACTTAGAATATGTATTTTCTTTAGAACATGAGTATTGGAATAACATTGTACCTGAGCTCAATTTGACAGATACTTCTCTTGATTTGCAGGTATTAGGAGATGGAGATGGAAGTGGAAGATGAGAGAGTTGAGATGGAGATGGAGATGATGTGGAGCGGGGATAGAAGATGAAAAGGCAATGATGGGTTCCTTTTTACTCCTCTACTCTTGTTCTTTAGCACATGCAGTATTCTCATTTCCATGTATATGATGAGTCACTTAGTCATATCCCATGGCTTGTGTGGGAAAACTTATGATCTCTTATGAATAAAACATTAAATTGAAATAATGAGTTGATTATCTCTTTCGCATTCAGTTTTCCTTTGATTGTACAATGATGTAGGCAACTCAATATCTCAATAAAATGAATTAACATAAGGGATAATCTTAAATGAATACCTGTAACTTCAGCAAGCACTCTTTGAATGAGATATGTCTCCTTGTATGTTGTTTGACTACATTAGCTTCCATTCTTCATTTTGACTCCTTCCTGCTACTTACATTTGGACATTATTGTCACTATTTGTTTGTCAATATTTTCTTGACATGTAAGTAGTAGGAAAGGAGTCAATTGATATCTCTTATGACAACATAGATGAATGCAATCTCATTAATCATAACAACTTTAATGAATACAGAGCAATAAATCTGATAGGCACACAGATAATAACCGTGAATCTGATTGTCTAAAAACTGCCACTATGTCTATTGTTCCAAAACTATACACCTTACATACTCTGTAATCGGTGTCTTCATCAAGATAACATAGCTGTCCTTCGGGGCTTGTGTTCTTTTGCTGAGGATATTCATGAAATTATAGACTATGTGAGTTGTTACATTTTGTAACAGCACACATAGCTACAGATTTCACTTAATCTCTTTCACAAATCAACAGTAACAAAATAATCTGATGTAAACTCCCTTAGCTTAGGTATACTTCACCAAAGCTATCCATCATAACAAAGTTTGAGTTGCCCATTTTTACACAAGTGCAAAAATTGTCAACATTTCTGGCAATCCTACGGGGAAAGCTGCCTGCTAGCTTGTAGACTAGTGCCTTACTTTTGTCCATTGGGTATGGAGTCCAAATCTATGACCAAAATCTGCCCTTTTCTGAAAGGTCCAACCCTTTCAAAACAACTAAAGCTAGGAAAATATCTGGAAAACCAGACCACGCACGAATGCACTTATTGAAAATAAAGAATGATGCAATGTGTAGAACTGCACTTATTGAATGGGAAATCCTATTCTAACCAATCACTGTAAGATTTTCAATAACAGTGTTTAAGAAACATACCATTCACAGGAATGGGAAGTTCCTCTCCGTTCAGCTTAGAAAGCTGAAAAGCATTGTGTTCTTTGCAAGCTGATATCATATAAGGACCACTCCAGAGTGTATCAAACTTTGAGTGTCTTCCTGGCTTAGCATGATCAGCATCCCATTTCAACACAATATCTCCTTCATTGAAGATTCTGAATTTGGCTTTCTTGTCAAAAGTCTTCTTCATCTATTTCTGATTTTTCTCCATATTCAAATGAGCTTGATCTCTTAGCTCTTGTAATTCCATCAATTCTACATAATGGACCTGCAATGGTTCATTCTCAAGTAATTCCATTTGATGCAAGTAAATCCAATGTAGGTAACTCAACTGAAATTGGCATTCTAACTTCTTTCCCATACACAAGTTTGTATGGTGAGTTTCCAACTGATCTCTTAGGGGTCACCCTATCAGCCCAAAGTGTTGAATTCAACATTAGATGCCAAGCTCTTTGATTATCCTTGAGTGTTCTTCTGATGATCCTTAACAGATTCTTGTTAGTGCTTTCAGCTAAGCCATTACCTTGTGGGTAATAATTAGATGAAGAGCTCAAGTAGATTCCATGGCTAACAACCCAATCTATTACTTTAGCACTGAGAAATGCTAAAGCATTATCTGATATGATAGTTGCTGGAACACCAAATCTGTAGACTATACCTTCATAGAAAGCTAGTATTGAAGCTTCGTTAGCATCCTTCAAGGCTACTGCTTCAGTCCATCGTGTAAAGTAATCTATAGTAGTTAGAATCCATTTGTGTCCTTGTGAAGAAGGTGGGTTAATCATTCCAATAAAGTCAAGACCCCACTACATAAAGGGTTGATCAACTGAAATAGGTTGCAAAGGTAGCGAAGCTAAATGTTCTTTTCCAACAAAGAAAGCACATTTCTTGCACTTTCTGATCCATTCGAAATAGTCCTTAAATATGCTAGGCCAATAGTAACCTACTTTCATGATCTTCAAAGTTGTAGTACGTGCTGAGAAGTGACCTCCTACAGGTCCTTCATGGAATTCTGATAATATCTTCTGAATCTTGTCATAATCGACACATCGCAGCAAGATTCCATTTATATCTCTTCTGAACAATACACCATCAATGAAGAGATAAGGAATAGCCTGTAACCTAAAATATCTTTGTTTATTCTTATCCATACCTTCCGGATAAGTGTCATGTTGTAAATAGTCAACCAAATCAGTCATCCATCTCGATTCCTGAATTTCTTGAGAAGGTTCAGGTTGCTGATTTTTAGTTGCAACATAACGTTTGATTGTTGATACATGGTTTCAGCATGGTGTTCTAAAACTTCAGGTTTTACATCTTGTTGTTTCTCCATATCAGTAATTAGATGCTCACATAAACCTTTACCTCAAACTATCTTGGCAACTCGGATATCAACATCATATTCCATAACCTTCGTTATCCAGCTGCTCTTTTCTCATTCAACTCTTTGTTCAACAAGAAAGCTTTCACATTTGGATGAGAAACAAGAACATGAATTCTATTGTTTGAAAGCATGTACTTAAAATTCTTTAGTCCTCTGACTATGAAAAGTACTTGTTTTTTCAAGGAATGTGTACCTTGTTTCGTAATCGTGTAAGCTCTGTCCAAAGAAAGAAATTGGCGTTTGATATTCTCATCATTGACCTGAGTTAGAATAGCTGAGATTGTTTCAGCTCCTACAAGTGCATACATTGTAAAATATTTGTCAAAATTTGGATTTGCAAGAGTAGGAGCCTGAGAAATAGTTGTTTTAATAGCCTCGAAACCTTCTCTCCCTTCGTTGGTCCAAGAGAATGTTTTCTCTTTCCTTAGCATGGCTGTCAATGGCTTAACCAATGCTGCAAAATCTGGGACAAATCTTCTGACAAAGTTGATTTTTCCCAGAAAGCTCTGTAATGCCTTCTTGTGATGAGGTAATGATAGCTGTGATATGGCTTCAATTCTGAAAGGATCAATTGCTAAACCCTGTTTAGAAACAATATGGCCAAGTAGCTTACCTTCATGTACTGAAAAGATAGACTTTTTGGGATTCAAGGATATTCCAAACTACCTGCAGATCTGAAAAATTATGTCTCAAATGCATTAGATGTTCATCATAATTTTTGAGAATACAGTGACATCATCTAAATAAACAAGTATGCATTTATTTAGTAGGCTATGAAAAGCCATGTCCATTGCACGTTGAAACATTGCACCAGCATTTGAAAGACCAAAAGGCATTCTTTTATAAGCGTAAGTACCCCACTTGGTGGTAAAAGTTGTTTTATATCTATCTTCTCCTTAGACTAAAATCTGATTATATCCACTGTAACCATCTAGAAGGGATAGTCTATCTGATCCTGAAACTGTTCTCAAAATCTGATCCATGTTCGGTAGTGGATAATGATCTTTTAATGATGCTTTGTTAAGATCTCTAAAATCCACACATAATCTGATTTCTCCATTCTTTTTCCTAACTAGAACAAGATTTGCTACCCAACTTGAATGCTTAACTGGGAAAATAATTCTTGATTCAATCAATTTTGATAATTCTTTCCTCATAAGAGGTTCTATTCTGGGATTTATAGGCCTTTGTTTCTACCTAACTGGTTTAGAATTTGGCTGTAATTCAATCGTATGTTGTGCTAGACTGGGGTCAAACCCTTTCAAGTCTTGGTATCTCCAAGCGAAAACATCTTTAAATTCAGTGCAAAGCTTAATAAAAGACTATTTTTTTCGGATAAGGAACATACCTTTCCAAGAAATAAGTTCTTTCCTTCATCAACTGAAACCTCTTCGTAATTATCAGCATGAGTAGACATCTTAGCTTTGTCCTTTCTTAACTGGTCATCAGTGCTGAAGATGTCTTCCAATGTGACAAGTCCTTGAGGAAACTTGTTTGTCTTTAACTGAACAATTTGGTCACCATATAGATGCTGTAATTTATCCTGATTTACTACGTAGAAAATTCAGCTTCTTGCTGCAAAAACCTATAGATTTGATTATCACTTTCAAAAACCTACCAATTAGATTCATTATTAGGTATAGAAGGCCGACAATTAACTTAACATGAGGCTGAACTTTTTTGTTTTCTATTTGTTCCAGCACTTGAAACTAGCACCAACTACTGCAAGTCTATCAACATGTTTATTTTCAGCTCTAGGAATAGACTGAATATTAATGGCATCAAAATCTTCCATTAAGTCTGAAACTCTATGCCTGTAAGACTTCATTAATGGATTCTTACATACATTGAAGTTTTTTACTTGATTGATTACTAACTCAAAATCACCAAAGACTTGTAATGTGTTGATTCCTCTTTTTCTGGCCCAAAGTAAGCCATGAATTAACACTTCATACTCAAAATTAAAAATTCAGTTCAAAGCTCAATAAAAGACTATTTTTCGGATAAGGAACATACCTTTCCAAGAAATAAGTTCTTTCCTTCATCAACTGAAACCTCTTCATAATTATCAGCATGAGTAGACATCTTAGCTTTGTCCTTTCTTAACTAGTCATCAGTGTTGAAGATGTCTTCCAATGTGACAAGTCCTTGAGGTAACTTGTTTGTCTTTAACTAAACAATCTAGTCACCATATAGATGTTGTAATTTATTCTGATTTACTACAAAAAAATTAGCTTCTTGCTGCAAAAACCTATAGATTTGATTATCACTTTCAAAAACCTACCAATTAGATTCATTATCAGGTATAGAAGGCCTGATAATTAACTTAACATGCGGCAAAATTTTTGTATTCTATTCATTAAAGCCACTTCAGAAACAAGCACCAAGCTGGCTGTAAGTCTATCAACATGTTTATTTTTAGCTCTAGGAATAGATTGAATATTAATGGCATCAAAATCTTCCATTAAGTCTGAAACTCTATGCCTGTAAGACTTCATTAATGGATTCTTACATACATTGAAGTTTTTTACTTGATTGATTACTAACTCAGAATCGCCAAAGACTTGTAACGTGTTGATTCCTCTTTTTCTGGCCCAAAGTAAGCCATGAATTAACACTTCGTACTCGAAAATTAAAAATTTAGTTCAAAGCTCAATAAAAGACTATTTTTAGATAAGGAACATACCTTTCCAAGAAATAAGTTCTTTCCTTCATCAACTGAAACCTCTTCATAATTATCAGCATGAGTAGACATCTTAGCTTTGTCCTTTCTTAACTAGTCATCGAGTGTTGAAGATGTCTTCCAATGTGACAAGTCCTCGAGGAAACTTGTTTGTCTTTAACTAAACAATCTGGTCACCATATAGATGTTGTAATTTATCTTGATTTACTATAGAAAATTTAGCTTCTTGCTGTAAAAACCTATAGATTTGATCATCACTCTCAAACACCTGCCAATTAGATTCATTATCAGGTATAGAAGGTCTGACAATCAACTTAACATGAGGTTGAACTTTTTTGTTTTCTATTTATTCCAGCACTTCGAAACTAGCACCAACTGTTGCAAGTCTATCAACATGTTTATTTTCAGCTCTAGGAATAGACTGAATATTAATGGCATCAAAATCTTCCATTAAGTCTGAAACTCTATGCCTGTAAGACTTCATTAATGGATTCTTACATACATTGAAGTTTTTTACTTGATTTATTACTAACTCAGAATCGCCAAAGACTTGTAATGTGTTGATTCCTCTTTTTCTGGCCCAAAGTAAGCCATGAATTAACACTTCGTACTCAGCTACATTACAAGTGCATGAAAATTGAAGACTCAGAGCTGTAAAATACCTTTCATGTTTGTTGGGGAAGTGAGCATCAGACCTGCTCCCTGCCCCTTCTTATTCTTAGCTCCATCAAAATGAAGCTTCCAAATCCCTTCTGTTGAATTTTCTATTTTGGACAGCAAGGGAATTGCTGCATTTTCTTCATGCATGCAATATACACTGAAAAGATGTTCTTCAACCTCTTTAAAAGGATCATGAGCATGTTCTTCAACTGTTTTCTCATCCATAAACATGTTAGACACACCCTCTAGCACTGTA
This sequence comes from Taxus wallichiana var. yunnanensis, assembly GCA_018340775.1. Classification (NCBI taxonomy): domain Eukaryota; kingdom Viridiplantae; phylum Streptophyta; class Pinopsida; order Cupressales; family Taxaceae; genus Taxus; species Taxus wallichiana. Next base: position 702,214,328 of record CM031238.1, on the reverse strand, counting down.
ATCTGAGCTACATCATCAAAATCAGATTGATCTAGAGCAGAATAATTTTCCAAAGCATTTGGTGAATGAGGCTCAATATGAAATCTAGCCAATGGCTCTGAATTGATGGTAACTTTAGTGCCATAACATGTAGTGAAAAATAAGAAAGACCAATCAGAAGAGAGGTAACCTCCTATTTTTTACCGTAAAGTCTCTAGATAGGCACAAAGCAAAATATGGAGGTAAATCCACAACAGTAACATCTTGCAAAATGGAAACATTTGGGCAAGCATGTAACGTTACCTCCAAATTTCTGATTATACCAACTATATTGGTTGCAGTCCCATCAAGTTGTAAAACACTTTTTTCTGTTGGCTCATACTGCAGGCCTAATTTTTCAGCAATTGGCTTTGGCATAACTGTGCTACTGGCACCACTGTCCACCATGTAGTTATGAACTAAATTTTCTCCAATAATCAGGGATAGATAAAAAGGTGGTGGCTTTTTTATGTCATGAGCATTCAAGACCTTTTGAACCATCCATCTAACATCCTTTACGTGATCTTGATCAAGTGTTCCAAGGACCATATCTGTATTTTGGACTTCCTTTACTACTATTTTTGAAGAAATCTACAGTTTAGCTAGTTCATGAGAGAGTAAATCCTATTGTCCTGGAATGCTTAAGGCATCCCACATCGAGATGTTAACATTGTGCTTCTTCATCACATCAACAATATTAAAAGAAGCAACAGTCTTAGAGATAGACTCGACCATTTTAGCATAAGCTTTAGCAAAAACTGATTCTGCTTCACAACCTTGGATATCTGAGGGATAAACAATCTTCTTGGATCAGGCTGAAGTTGTTTTTGTTGCTCTTTACCAGCTACAACACTTGCTGTTTTCTGAGGGATAAGCAGGACTGTTGGCTAGTTTCGAGGCTGTAGATGTTGATATATCAGTAATAGTGGGCAACATAGGTCTATTTTGTTTTTTTTTATTTTTGGTAGCTTTCTCTTGAGCTCTAGTGGTAACAGCAATGAAATCCTCCTCATTAAAGCTGACCAAATTTTTTCAGGTGTTTTCTAAACATGACTTTCTTGCTGCCCACCCTCCATTTGAGGTATGAACAATGCTTCAGATTGAGGTTGTACAACAAGATTCAGGTTCAGGAATGCATTTGGGCAATTTGCAGTTTGATGAGGTTGATTACAAGGTTGGCACCACTCTTTTATAGCCATATTAACTGGAACCAAAGCGTTAGATGCACTAGGAACATTAGAATCAAACTGCCTTTGTTGATAAGGCTACCTGTAATTTTGATTACGGTTAGTAAGGAGCTTGATATGGCCTATTAGGAAATGTAAGCTTATTTTCAATTGATGTCAGACTTATTTCCCATGGTTTGCAAGGCTTTAAACATATCTGGGGATGGGGCTGCAATAGTAGGCTCTACGATTGTAATAGGCTATGGGATAGGAGCTAAATCTGCCAAAAATGGCATTGTAGGCCTTGGTGCTAATTTTCCAGCCTGAATAAGGTTGTTTTCAGCTTTTATAGCAGTGTCATAGGCCCCTGGAAGAGTAAAATCTCCCATGGATTGAATCATAGTTGCAATATCACTATTCAATGCTCTGAGGTAATAAAGGAAAGCATGATCAACTTGAGGCTTAACACTTGTTGGGATTCTTTCCCAAGTTCTAGCAAAATGAATGTTGAAACTAGACAAATATTCATGAGGGGCTCTCTTGATAGTAGATAGTTGTTCTATCAGGGACAAATGATCTGAATTGTCTTGGAACTGTTCCAGCAATTTCTCTCCTAATTCATCCCAAGTTCTTATGCTTCCAATCTCTAGGTTCCTATACCATTGCAAGGCTTGTCCTTTAAAAGATGCAGCTAAAAGTCTTAAAGCTACATCTTCATGAGTAATATTGTGGACTGCACATATGGCTGCAACATCTTTAATATGTTTAGTAGGTGTAACTTGATTTTCACCGGTAAATGATGGAAAACTTTTCAAAGCAGCGTTGGGAATATCATGGTACACTGGAATTACTAATGGGCTGCCATTAGTGAAGGCCACAAAATTTCTGGGTGGTTGAATAGCCATTTGAAAAACTGGGATATTGATTGAAAAATTTATACGTGGTGAAGGAATATCAGGAGGATTTTCAAAACTAGGTCTATTATAAGGCAATGTATTACCAACCCTTCTCCTTCTAGCAGAATTCAAAGGTAAAGAAACAAATTCAGGAGGAATTCCTCTTACCGATGATCTTGTAGTCACTTTAGGCATGGAACATGCTACAATACTAGTTTGAAATCAACTTTTGGAGTTGTCAAAAGATCATAGAATCTTTAGAATTAATTTTCTATAGCTCTGCTCCCAAAAGTAACTTTTATTTGCTATAAATTTGCTTTTGATCTACTCTAGAATCTGGGATTTACGTGTAGATCTAATTCGCGGTCCCACCGGGTGTTCCAAAAATTGTTATCTCTCGAAATTTATCTTGGCAAAGAGATGGCAGTAGGTTCTCTAAGTCTGCAAATATCTCTCTCTCTCATAGATATAATGGGGACACCTCAGGTCTGTGGGTATACCTATTTTGAGGTGAACCTCTGGGGTTAAAAGGTCGGTTCCTTATTGGTGTTCACTAAAATCTTTTTGGGAGTTTTAGGGTTAAGAGGTGACTAAAAATGAAATAAATACTAAGGTGATACAGCAAATTGGGATGAAAAATTGACTTGAGTGGAATACACAATTGATTTGTGAAGAATTCTTTATGTGCACGAACCAATTTGTACTTTCTATAGAAAATAAGGGCAAAGTACTTATTTTGTACTAAGGGAAGTTCACAACAGCACTAGTAAGCTAACATGCACAATGAAATTTAGCAAAAAATAGTAGATTTGCAATGGGGTAAAGTGATTAATCTAGGAATATTGATTAAGAAGACTAATACTGGCATACACAAGACTGTAGAATAACTTGGAAAGGAAAAGAATAATTCACACTCAGAGGGAAAAACTGGCAGAAATTGCTTCAGTACTCATATCAAAAGTTCTTTGGGAGAGTTCTCTTAAAAATACCCCCTCCCCTTTGGCTTTGTAAGAGAACACAATATATAACAAAAGTTTACCCCCTTCCTAAAAATAGCCTAAAGGTTGTACTCACCCATGCATCCTAATTTTATCCTTTATTTAATAATAAATAAAGGAATAAAATAATACAACTAAAGCATGTAGTAAAATTAGGCATTATCAGCCTTAGATACAATATAGTCAAACTAAAGTTGACTATTCTATTTTTAAGAAAGAAAGGTGAATAATTTTCTTCTTAGGCAAGTCTTCCTCCTTTACACATGCAAATTCGTCATCTTCTCTATTCTGTCCTGTTGTGAAGGCATGTAAAAATCATCTCCTATGTGTAGGCAAAAGATGCAACCTTAGCCATATTTGCAAAATTAAGATGAAGTGGGGACCACCTTCTTTGTGCACATGTTCTGATTTCCTTCACTGCTCTAGATAGTCACATGAGTGACACTTGCAATTTTGTTTGAACCCCATGTGGGGACCTCATTTGCCACATTGTGGACTTAGGCATAAGCATGTATATAATATGAAGGGGTTTACTCTTTTGGCTAGACCACAATGTAATTTGATTCGCCACCTTTAGACCCCTTGGCACATAATACAATTTTCACCTTTTTGGTGATCATGACATATAATACTATTTTGTTTTTGGGGCATGGACTATAGTTTGGACTTTGTAAAGTCTCCTGCAATGATTAATTGGTTGGTCCACATGGGCTGGCCCCTCTCCATGATGACTCGACCCTTTCCGGTCATAGGCAGTGGAAACCCTAACTGGGCTTGTGTTTACTTGGTTTTTGTGAGCTCTACTCACCCTTGGTCTCTGCTTTAGTAGCACTACCATTATTGATCTTCTAACTATGGGTTAGGGTCTATCCCTAGCATTTAATATGATTCGATGGCATTTAATTGGGCTCTATCACCTTGGAACCAGTGTGGGCCGATCACCATTCGATTTGGCACTTGGCATTTGATGGGTCGTTGATCCTTAACCATGGGTTAGGGTTTTGTAACCTCGGTTTAAATGCAAGGTTTATACTTGTGAGCTCGCATTTGGTCACTTCATTTGATTTTTTTCACTCTGGGCAAAGCCCTAGAAATTTTTTTGCTCGCTCTATGATTATGATGAATGCTTGGAGATTTGACGGTTTTTGAGCTTGCATTTATGTTCCTGAGCCTACAACACCATTGATACTTGACTGTTGCATGCATTTTTTGAAGGATCTAGATGTATTTTCTTTTGTTTTTGGTTTGTAGGTCGCCCTTCCCTTCATTGTATGATCTAAAGATCATTTTCATCATTTATTTGCTTTGTATCTTCTGCATGGAATGATAAATCCTTGTTTTCTTCTGGTTCTCTACTTTTGGTAGCTAACGAGCTCAACACGAGCCTATAGAAGGAAGTTGCCACCATATTTTTCTTGTCTGCTCATTTCATCCTTGGGAAATGGTGAGTTCCAACACTATTTTTCTTTTCCTTTTGCGAGCTCGGGTTTTATTTCCTGTAACCCTGAATCTTGGAAAATATTGGTTATAATTTTTGTTGAATGGAAATGCTTTGTGGGTTCAGTTTTTTCTGACTTTAAAACTCGAGCTCGAGTCTTACTTCATTGGAATTTGTAAGGGAACTCCTTCTATACTCGGGTTTGATATTTAACTTGTAAATCTGGCTCAAAGCATTCAGAATATTGACTGTTTTCTCTTCAACTTGATATTCAAACTCTGTTTCATTTTATCTCCCTGTGGTAGATGCACACTTGTAGTTCGTGAACCCTTTCTTCATTCTGTAGAAGTAAAATGATTTGTCCTTAAGTAGCTTCCTCCCTGTAGATACATGCTTGTATTGTTGAACTCATTTCTAAAAGTGTAGTGAGGGAACCTCACTCCATAACATTGTTTTGATACTTCTTTGCAGACCTATAATGGTATTTGGAAATGTTGATTGTTTTGGCTTTTCCATCATGATGTCTGAACTCTGTTTCAGCTCCTTTTCCCTGTAAATGTATACTTGGAGTTTGTAATTTGCTCCTTCATTCTGTAGATGCATACTAATTTTCCTCTTGTGGGCTTCTGGGAATGCATCTTTGAATTGTTGTTGTTGTTTCTGAGCTATATCTGTAAATGAAAACCTAGTATTAATAGTCCACTTCTTCTGTGATTCATTTCTCTTTGTGATGTAATGAAAAAATACTTCCACTTCTGAGCTTGGGCTTTGTAAATCACTTCCATTTCTGGCAGTTTGTAAATCTCTTTCATTTCTGTGCGAGACTAGTAAACTTCACTAAGCATTTGCAAACTTGAAAATAAGTACTCCATTTTGATTGCAGACCCGTATCTTTCCTTTTCCTCTTTGTAGATGCAATCCATTATAATTTGGCTATAGAAGCTCCTTAGGCACTTGTCAAATTCTGTGTTGGATATTCACTTCATCTTTCTTGTAGATGCATATTGTTTTGTTGAAACCATTTAACTATAGATACAGTTTGGTATTTGGCATGCTTCCTTCTTAGACTTGACTTGTTGATCCTGCTTCTGGAAGGCATGCTTTGGTTGAACACTTGCTGAGCTTTGTAGTTTACTCCTTTAGTGGAAGATGAATGCTATCTTGTGTATTCTGCAGCTTGACACTTGCATTCAGAATGATTTTCTGGAAGTTATATGTTGTTTATTTGTTGCAAACATGATTGCATACTTTCTATATAATGAAATAAATATTTCTTTTTTAGAAAATGAAAGAAAATACTTAGTTTATTTTTTGTAATGGCACTTCACTTTCCAGAAGTCATAGTAGCAATTATGTTTCATTTTTTTCATTATTTCTCAATTCTGTTTTTTGGAAAAGTCCATTTTGCAAGGGGAAACTATGGCAATTTTTTTCTAGAATCCTTCTCTCTCCAGATTCTTATGATTTGTTCATTCTGAAAAAGATATAACATCTCCTTTGCTTGTCTGATTACTTGAATAAGTTGTCCATGCTAGCTTTACTTGATTCATTGCAACTTCTAAAAATCTGTAAAGTAGTTGCTCTTTGATTCACACTTGAATTTGGAAATTAAAAGGACTTTTGATAGCTGTAGCATGATGAAAATATGGAATACCTGTATGTTTCATTTGATCATAATATCAACTTAGAAGTGATGAAACATGTATTTTTCTTGACTGTTTTTATTCCTTTTGAAGCTCAGATAGCTTAGAAAGCAATGTAGTAGCTAAAAAACATGTGTTTCAATTCTGTTTTAAATCGAAAGTCAATTTTACAAGGGGAGACTCGCAAATTTTTTTTAAAATCCTATTTTTCTCTCTCCTTTTCCAGATTTTTGATCCTGATTTGCAAAAATATCTCTTTCTTGACTCATTCTGATGCTTCTTTCTTCTGTAAACCATCTGAAAATGATATTTGTCTTCATTTAGTAGATGCTTCCTTCTTAAACAGTTAAACTGATTTTTATTTAATGTTGCAACCTGTTCCTGCAAAATTCAGAAATAAGTTAGAAATAAATAGGCTTTTTGGCCTCTCTTGTATCCATGTGTTTTATTTCTTCTTTCCTTCTTCTACAAGTTGTTTCTTTTACGAGCTGCTTTAGATTCTACTTTTCTAAATCAATCCTTAGCTTCTTTTATCTCTCTTGCTACTCATTTCACTTTATGAACTCTACCTTTTCTTTGGCTACCTAGCCCATTTGTATCTCTTTCTCATCCTGTGTCATGCATTTATGTATTTTTTTCCTTCAAGTACCATTAGATGCATTGAACTTAGAATATGTATTTGCTTTAGAACATGAGTATTGGAATAACATTGTACCCTGAGCTCAATTTGATAGATACTTCTCTTGATTTGTAGGTATTAGGAGATGGAGATGGAAGATGAGGAGTTGAGATGGAGATGGAGATGATGAGGAGTGGGGATAGAAGACAAAAAGGCAATGATGGGTTCCTTTTTACTCCTCTACTCTTGTTCTTTAGCACATGCAGTATTCTCATTTCCATGTATATGATGAGTCACTTAGTCATATCCCACGGCTTGTGTGGGAAAACTTATGATCTCTTATGAATAAAGCATTAAATTGAAATAATGAGTTGATTATCTCTTTCTACATTCAGTTTTCCTTTGATTGTACAATGATGTAGGCAACTCAATATCTCAATAAAATGAATTAACATAAGGGATAATCTTAAATGAATACCTATAACTTCAACAAGCACTCTTTGAATGAGATGTCTCCTTGTATGTTATTTGACTGCATTAGCTTACATTCTTTACTTTGACTCCTTCCTGCTACTTACATTTAGACATTATTGTCACTGTTTGTTTGTCAATATTTTCTTGACGTAAGTAGTAGGAAAGGAGTCAATTGTAATCATTTATGATAGTGTAGATGGATGCAATCTCATTAATCACTAACAAATTTAATGAACACAGAGCAATAAATCTGATAGGCACAAAGATAATAATTGTGAATCTGATTATCTAAAAACTGCCACTATGTCTATTGTTCCAAAACTATACACCTTACATACTCTGTAATCCGGTGTCTTCATCAAGATAACACAATTGTCCTTCGGGCTTGTGTTCTTTTGTTGAGGATATTTGTGAAATTGTAGACTATGTGAGTTGTTACATTTTGTAACAACACACATAGCTACATTTCACTTAATCTCTTTCACAAATCAGTAGTAACAAAATAATCTGATGTAAATTCCCTTAGCTTAGGTATACTTCACCAAAGCTATCCATCATAACAAAGTTTGAGTTGCCCATTTTTGCACAAGTGCAAAAATTGTCAACACCCGCCTCAATTACAATTGGGTAATAAGAAAATGAATGTGAGATTTATTAATGGTGCCTTCTTTGCACAAATCATATGCTTATTTAGGCCATAATAGGAGTAGTAAAGGATTTATGTGGAGAATAGAAATTTAATCATGGAGTATGGATGTTATTTCATTATAGAATTTTACATACATCATGGTTAGTGGATTTGAAGGCCAAAAAGTAAGTTTCCCATATATTTAGATGAAAAAATGGCCTTCCGTGAATTCACAAGACAATTGACACCAATTAAGAAAATAATTGCTGGAAAAACAAGACAAACATCTAGTTCCCTATCAAGATTGGAAGGTAATCCTTCCCTTCAATTTTCAAATCTAGTTTAATGAAAGAAGAGATGAAAATTTTTATATATAAAGGTTTGAAGCAAGGACCAATTATGAAAACATGTGGGTATCCAACAATCTCACAAATTTTTTTAACATGAGCCTTAATTTGAGGACTATTGGATGAATTGCAGAGAGGAGGAGGAAGTTAGGATAAGACACTTCTCAAGAATGACTCTCACTCAAATTATAGACTTCATGATTGATATTATCCCTAAGGGAGTTGTTGATGATCCACATTCTGTGAGTCAATAATATCTTGATGAAAAGGCGGAGGGACAACCAGTTATTCCCTTGAATTGGAATGAAGAGGATTCAAATAATTTGTATTCCCAACTAACTAATTTAATGATAAGAACATTGAATTGGATACCTAGAAAAAACATTTATTTATCAATTCAAATCACAAGAGTTCTTAATAAGTTCGGGCATTTGGGAAAATTTAAACATTATCTTCCTCTCTTGAAAGAAGGAGCCAGCCATGAATAGATCCCTTGGGTGGAAAATATCCTCAATTGCCTTTAGAAAGGCCTACTTCCAGACTTTTAGATGAATGGAATTATTCTACCAATGGGACTGGTACTTATATATTTTCTCTAAAGTAGAAAACTGAAGAAATACTCCTAAAATCAATGCAAAATGATGCTATGACTTTTGCAGTTCCACTACAATCAAAAGGAAAGGGTATGGATACTAATAGGACTCCAAAATTTTTTTTCCAAAACCCCAAAGTTATGATAAGTTAATGAGTGGAGCCATAGAAATTTTCCATGCACAACCTTAGAAACATGGTGAAGAAAAGAGAGCAACAATATACCTTAAGAAGTTTGAAAGGGAAAACAAGAGAAGCAAAATTTTGTATGAGCCAATCCTGGTAGGAGAAGGTGCTCATACACATAAGAAACATAACCATAGGAATGTAGTGATTGATCCCCAAAACATGAAAGAACTGATGTTTCGCAAGTATAACATGTAGCATCGGTGCCTTTATTTTCATATTTGTTTTGAAAGGGAATGAAAATTGGGAGCACTCATGAACAAAAAACTCAAGGTAATGTGTTATCTTTTCCAGTAGATAAAGATGTCTTGAATCAAGGTGTGAAAACATCTAAAACCATATGAGTTGAAAATATCATTGTAGTTTTAATTAAACAACTACAAGGGTCGGTGAGAGAGAGTCAAGTAGAGATAATGGATGTTGATATTGGTGAGGATTTTTCCACATTTGATGAATTTGACATATTTGGTGATGAACAAACAAGTAAAGGGTGTAAGTGATGCTCGATTAAGTGAAGGATTAGAAAAACTACTCTTGTGCCAACTACTAAAATTAGAGTTCAAACTTCGGAGGTATTCTATGCAGATTAGGAACATCAATATTTGAACAATCTATAAGTACCTAGTGGAAAAAGTGTAATTATAGATGTATTGGATTAGAAGGATCCCTCCTATGAAGTCTAGTTCACTAATGATAGTGAACCATCTCAAACAATAAAATATGCGAGATGAAGAGATAACAGAGGTTGCACAAGATGAAACTTTTAAGGCTAAGATTTTTGATAATGTGGATGTACAAGATTTGGGTAAAGTTAAGGAACCAATAATTGAAAGCCAACCCACCATGTTTCAACATGAGGAGTAAATAGAACAAAAAGAGGATAATATGTCAACTCAACAGCCTCCAAAAGAGGTGGAAATCATGAAAAGAAAGGGAATTCCTGCAAGAGAGGTACCATTTAAACAAACTCCTAAAGAATAGTCTAAAATTAATATTGCATCAAGCTGTAGGAATAAAGAAGTTAAAGATATTATCATCACTGATGTAATTCTAAAGGATATTGGCCAACCTCAAACTCAAGATAAGGAAGGAAAATAATCACAAGAAGTTTCAAAGATCTGATTTATAATAAAAATATAATTGGGGAGCTAAACATGAAAAGTAGGAAAAATCAATGGTGCAAGAGGTACAAGAGGAGTCCAATCAGTTGGTGATTTTTCTTAAGAAATCCAAACAAGAATTTTAGGAAACAAAATTTGGGGCCACTCTTGCAAAAGGATGGATAGGAGATATAATCTCAAAATAAGAAGAGGAATTTTTCTCTGTGAAGGATATAGATCTCACATTTCTATTTTTCCAAAAATAGTAAGAACCTCCAAAACAGTTAGAGTTTTCACCAAAACTTATCTTGACCCACCGAGATGTAAAACTTTAGAAGTGGAAATCCCTTTGGAGGGAGAGACGAGAGAAAGTATAACAACTAGTGATTATAATTTCCAACTTATTCCCTTAGGTTATCCTTCAAGAGACTAATTGATATAGGGAGTAGAGGTAGTAAGTACTTGTTGTAAAAGTTTGATGAGGAAATAATAACTAAAAAAATTGAAGGAACAAGTCAAATCTTTGAGTTCTAGTCTGCAACAATTAATTGAGTAGTCTATTAAAACTCAAGAAGTTACCATTTCCTATACCCCTAGAGGAATGAAAAATATTGGTAATGTTGTTAAGAAATTTCAGGTTGTTGACACATGGGTTGAGAATTTGAAAAAAAGGGGAAAAGAAGCAATTGAAGAATCCAAGATAAAGCATGAAGATATCAAGAATAATATTAATGAAATTGATGTCTTGATCGAAAGCAAAGTGTGATAATGAAATCTTATACTTTGAAGGAGTCTTTCCCAAATTAAACCATATAGCTCAACTTAGTGATGAATTGGTTGAAAAAGAAGAGAGTGTGCTACAAAAATAAGGGGAAATCAAAATTTGATGGAGCTGTTAGCAATGATTAGGATGGATGTTTTGAATAGAATCAAAGAAAAGATAAAATAAAATAGGAAATGGGTTGATGATACCTTAGATTCTATTCATTATAAACTGAAGATATAGTTTGAAAAATCCAAGAAAAGGTATGGTAATATAAATGGTGACTTTTTGTTTAGTTGTTTTGAGAAAAACATTCAAAAATGTCTTTTTAATGAATTTATTAAAGGAATGAGGGAAATTGATACCAAAATTGTAGAGTGAAGATCCAGGCCATTGGAGTACAAGAAGAAATTGGGATAATATGTGAATGCAATAATACGACAAACATTTATTTTCCAACACCATTCATGGCTAGATGAACAAGAAATCAATGAGCGCTTTTGAATATATGATACATATGTGGCAAGGCTACCCGAAGAAGAAGAATAAGGAGAATAAACTCGAAGAAGAAAAGGATGCGAGACATTAAATATGATGAACATACTTAAGCTTATCATTCTTAAAACTTTATCTTATTTTCATATTTCATTTGAATCGATGTTTCATTTGATACTATTGCTTCATGAAGGATGAATATTACTTTTAAAACATTGTTATTCTCTAATATAAATTACAATTTGATACAATGCATTAGATTCTTATATTGTTTGGCTAAAATTTTATGTCCATTACAAAAGCATATAAATCAATGGGATGTTTGTAGTTTCTGTATTTTGAAAAAGGAAAAATGGGGATTTATATGGCCCCCACCCATGAAAATAAATATTACATATATCCTCAAGATTTTTATAAAAAAAAATTGGACAATAACAACAAACTTTAGGCATCCAATACCACAAGATCCTTTACTAAATCTCTCTGCTTATATCCAAACCACCTTTAGAAAATTCCAAGAGAAGAAGCTTCTTCAACTAATTTCTTTTTCCTAAGACCATGTTCATTTTTCCTTAGTGCCATTTGTATTTTCACAAAAAAAAATGTCTCCTTCCGTTGTTTTGTGTGAGACATTCCCATTGTATTCAAAAAATATCATCCATTTCTAATGATCACTCTAAGCACAAGGGACTATCTAAATGCCACTGACTAGAAAGTTCTTGCTCCTAAACTAGCCACAATCTACTCTTGCAGAGAAACTAGCTATTCTAACCTTTCAAGGGACTCATATCCAAACCACCTTTAGAAAATTCCATTTTCTCTCCTGAAATGCATTCACAAAGAATATTCCAAGCACACACAATAGAAGAATTTGAACATAATTGAAAATATTTGTAGAACTAAAGGGGCAAGAAGTGCAAGGAAAACCAAAAATTACCGATATTTTATTGCTGAAACAACTAGATTAGAAGGCATGGATCACCATGGGAGTCCACCTGAGGAAGATGGCTTCATTAAAGCAATGAAGACAGAGATCTTACAAAGCAATTTATGAAAAAAGAACATAAGGCATGGAGGAAAGTATCCCCTGGAGTAGAAGGCATTGAGGTAGTAATTAGAGAAGAAGGTTCAAAGATAGAATCACTCTTATGTATTTTCACAAAGGAAAATGATGGTCGTTGAGAGCTAGAGGGGGTGTACTCACTAGTTGTTTTACATCAGGCGTTTTGTCATTTGACGGGAATGAGCAGACTAAAACATGATGTTCATTAAAAATAATAAATCGTGGAGGACGTCGTGCATTCAGAAAACTTGTGGTAAAAGGAAAGAAGGTCAAACGTATTCAATGAGATATCTCCATCCAAAATTTATGATCTTGTGGAATATGTCCCATTTTTACTGGGACAAATTCTTCTTTACAAATAAATGGGAATACATGAATTCTTTTTGCCCGCTATACCTTGCATTTAGGTCTACTCACCATCCAAAATCTCCTCAAATCATTAGGAAGTCTTTGATACTCAAGCCAGAATAGATGAAAATACATCGTCTCCGAAAGGCAAAAACACGTGATTTCTCTTGAAAAACCTTGTAATGAGTGAAACTCAAACATCCATCACCTACTTGCATTTCTGCCGATTCAAAGGCCTCGGACAGGAGAGTTAGAAAATTTCTGAAGGGACCCTAGCTCAAATAATCCTTAGGGTCATCAAATTTCAAACAAATTTATCACAAATGTTTCATTTGGAGGTCTACTCACGATCCAAAATAAAATATATATACTCAAGTCGAATAGATGAAAAAATATTTTCATAATGAGGTATCTACTGTCAAAGGCCTAGTATAGTCCTAGATGTCATTGGAAAAATAAAATATATATTTTTTTTCCTTAATGTAAATGAATTTCCTCAAAATGCCTATAATCAAAAAATAAAGTATGAATTAGTGACACAAATGGTGTGCTTTTATAGGTAGCTTGAGACACATGACTTGAGCTTAATATAATTATTGTAAAACTACCTCTGAGATCCAAATAAGATATCTGCACAAGGAAATTAAAATTTCAAATAAATTGGCATTGAGAAAAAATGGTGAATTGATATGATTTGACAAGAACCATACATGATAAATAACCCAGAAAGGAATGAAAAGAAAGACACAACATGCATTATGGATTATTAAAAATAAAATGTGAGAATCTATCAAATCAAATAACCTGGAAGCACTAAAAAATCATCAAAAGTGGATATACAGTCACCAAGTGAAAAAGAATAATTTATAAAATGGCCAAAAGGGATGACATAGCATCCTAGTCATATGTAAATAGAGAAATACACCTGAAAATATCATATTTCTAACACCTAGTAGCATTTGATGAGTCATCTCCATGAGAATAACATAAATTAAATTATATATTGTAAAAAGGATATTCTTTTGAAGATCCACATTTTTGTGGGGGAAATTGGGGAGTAAGTGAGAAAATAGAATTGTATAAATGCGATGAAAATACTCTTGCATGAGGGGGTTAAATTTTCTAAAATTTTAGATTAAAAAGGAAAAACAAGAAAAAGTTAATTCCCGAGAACTCATTTAAGAAATCTGTTATTTTCTTTGAGCCTTAAAATTAGATCATGTCAAGATGGTTGTAAGTGTACAACCATTGACAAACACTGAGATTGTAGATCTACTTTTCCTTGCTGATAAATTTAATGAGCCTTGAATTAATTGTGTTAATCATGAGCATTGTTGTATCTGTTGTCAAGATGAAATACTTTAAAATAGTTATTCATGCTCCCATTGCAATATTATTTTAGAGATCCTTTAAGTCACACAAAACTTTATCATTCTGGTAGCATTCTGAAAATTGCAATTGCACTGTTGAGAAGAGATTTCATTTCATTTGTGTAATAAAAATTTTAAATTCATTATGTCTCCACTTTGTTAAATGTTTCTTGTAAGCCTTTGAGTGTATCTTAGGTGTGATAATTTTTATTCTCTAATGTTTTATTAAGTCTTCAACATGAGCTTTTGTGTTTGAATCCTTAAAGATTGTGTGAAACCATGTATTCTTGGGCTTCCATGAGTGTACATCTTCTAGTTGAAGGTTCATTGTGAGCTATTTGAGGTTTTGTTGTCTTGGACTTGGTAGATCTCCCAACATTTCTTAAACGTTCCTTGAAATTTGGTATAATCAACTTTAACCCTAATTAAGTCATGGAAAGTGATCAACCCGTAATAGAGGATTATTCTACATCTTCAGATAGTTTAGAATCAGACACTCCTCATGAAAATATAAACACTCCAATTGGTGAAGGACCATCATCTGAATCGTAATAGGTATTCCTCACCTTCCTCCTTTATCACTTAGAACTAATAGGGTTTTTTTTAGATTGATTCATTGCAGGATATTTACTTTGAAGATCATAAACCTATTTCTCAAAACCTCATGTTCTAAACTATTTTAATCCTACTATTGGATCACTTCCTCATAATAACATGGCTCATCCTCCACCTAGACCTCCCTTTCTTATCAATGTGTTTAGACCAATAGTGTGTAGAGGAAAGGTTGGGTACCCTAATGTTGTGCCACAAGATGTAAGAAATAGGTTACTCAAATTTCAAGGAAATAATTCCATCATGGCTGGTGAGCATCACTTTAAAATATTTGTTAATATGATGGAGGATTTATAAATAGAACATCAAGATGTATCTGTAAATTTGCTCCTTCAACCTCTTAAACAAGATGCATGTGATTTGTTATACATATTTACCAGACAAATCAATAGATTTATGGAATGAGATGAATAATTCCTTAAGATTTCAGTATGGGGATAAGACTAACCCTAGGTTCCTCTTATCTGAATTTGATAATATAAAAAAGCATCCCAATGAGCATGTTCAATAATTCAATACCAGATTCAAAAATACTTTGGATAGATTTCCTATAATTTTGAGGCCTAGTCATGAGTCTTGCCTAATTAAATATTCGATGCTTTTGAAAAGAAAGATGCTTATTATTTGAGGCATAAGAATCCTAGAAGTTTAATGCAGGCCTTCGTAATGGACTTACAAATTATAAACAACATTATGGTAGCTGGAAAACCTACTAAGAGGGAGGGTGTCAAATTGATTAATCCCGAGAAACCTCAGTCAGGAAAGGTAGTGGATATTGAATAATTTGTGAAGACTATGACAATTTGACATAGTATAAAATGGAATAGAACAGAGCTCTCAAGGCCAGTACTAACCTCATTGCCAAAATAGATTTTTAAATCATCCTATATTTGATCACATATCATATGAGAGAGGAAAAGGGCCCATGGGATCAGGAAATAAACAACCACAACCAAGAGAAAATAAGATGGTCCCTGATCCTTTGACTACTAGGGTTTCCATGGTAGAATAAAACCATGTTATTGATTGGTGTGACAAGTGTATCTTGCCACATCCCCATTGTTATCTAAATAAGGAATTTAAAGATCCAGATGTTGATGAAACTTACAATGATGTATACATGAATGATTACCCTTACAATCCACAACAAGGTGTCACTTAAACCGAGTTGATAAGTACAAGGGCTGTAGAATTTTTTTGGGATGCATTCGGTGAGTATATACTCTTCCTCCTAATGATGATATTTAATTTGATATGGTGCAATATTTTGATTTACCTAATCATGAATTTGAATATTTGAGAGCTCTAATGATTAAGAAGTATGATGGGGAATTCCTTTTGTAGAATCTTTGGAAGGTTTTGATGAATGCTCTAGTTTCCCAGAAAAGGAATAAAATCTAAGAAGTAGATTTTGAAAAGGGGAGGGTGACAAGCCAAGCCAAAACTCCACTTCTTACTAATATCCCAAATAATCCCCCTAAAAATGATACACCGAGTGAAGTTCAAGTCACTCCAAATAAAACTTGTACCGAATCTCATGCCCAAGATGTAAAGAGTCTCTCACCACAATAAGTGGTAGTAAATCTCCCTACCTATAAATTCCTCCCCAAATACATCACCTGTAATATAGACAATATGTTGAGTTAAATAAAATTCACTGTGCCTATTGTTGAATTGTTTAGGATCCCTGACCATAGAAAGAGGGTATTTGAGTATTTGGGGTTAAAAGAAGAGGTAATACCTCCAACAAAGAATGTGGATAATATGTATACACCCCCCTGTCATTACAGAACTTAAAGTTCCATAAGCATTGGAAGACATGGGAGAATAACCTGAGGTATATCTAGGTACTTATCTTGTTGAGTCTCAACTTGATGTCGATCCTTTCTATACTACTTTAATCATCAAGAGATAGATTAGTGCACAACTACATGTTTAATTCAGGGGCCTCATGTAATGTGATGCCTCTTGAGGTAATGAATGAATTGAATATCAAAGTGACACAAGATTTTGAAATTACACCATTATGGATTCAAGGGAGTTTCCATTGATTGGGTATGTTAAAGGATTGGTAGTGCAATTGGTAGCTTACCTAGGAAAATGTTTAACCATGAATGTAGTTATTGTGGATTGTCCTACCAAGTGGGGAATTTTATTGTCAAGAAAGTGGGCTACTAATGTGGGTGGAAGTGTACAAATGGACATGTCATATGCAACCATACAAGTAGAAGGAAACCTTGTTAAATTATATGGTGAGAAAAATATGCTACATCTGATTGAATACCCTAACAATGCTTCTTGTAAAGTATTATGTACAAATGTATATGTTGATAATTTTCTGGGCTATGCATATTTTAAAGAGTAAATAATTGATAAGTGTAAATGTCCTAAAAAAATTGAATTTCCCTCTATTTTTATGTTTGATGGATCTTGCTCAAAATTTGGGAACAGTCTTAGTATTGTCTTTGTGTCTCCAAAAAAAGAGACTTTAAGTTTTTCTTTAAACTCGATTTGATTGCACCTTGTGATATTGCAGAGAAAATGATGCACTACTTTTGGATTCAAGGATTTCTTTGTGGTATGGTATCATACACATTATTGGTAAAGGATATTAAGAATTGGTGGTCAAACAAGTTAGAAATTATATGCAACCAAGAATCAATGAATGAAACAATATAAGCATATAGCTTGAGCCTTTATTGAAATTTTTGACTCTTTCAACATAGTATACCATGATAGAAATCATAATGTTTCTGTAGACAGGTTGGCAATATCTGATTTGAAAATTATAAAGTTTCTCCTTATTATGTATATGATATAGAAGTGTTTTCAAGACCATATGTCCTCTGAAAATGCCAAACATTAGCAGGGTTTTGAAGATGATTCCCAGATTTAGAGGTTTTTACAAAATGGAGGAGAGTTTACAAACCAAAATGTGGATTGGAAACAAATGGTTTGATTTTGTGATGGTAAGGATACATTTTTCGGTAAATATATTATTTATCTAAAAACCAATACCATTCCAAGAGCCTTGGTTTCTTTAGCATCAAATTTATATAGTGTTGACAGGATTTTTAATAGACATATTTCAGCTTCAAGAGACGTTGAAGAGCACAACTTTGGGACTTAGCAAAAACCTAAAAAATATGTCTAAGTACTATATTTAGAAAAATAAAAAAAGTGGTGTTATGTCAAGCTATTAAAAAAGTATCAAGACTTCTTGGCATGGTCAAATTAAAAATTGAAAGCATACAAGGAAGACATTTTCCAACATGAGATATCGTTAGAACCTAATGCCAAGCCATTTAGGAAAAATCAAAGGCCAATCAATCTAATCCTTTCCCTCAAAATGAAACAAGAGTTAAAGAAATTAAGGGATGTAGGCATCATACAAACAACTAAATATTCTTCATGGGTTGAACCTAGTAGCAATTTGAAATAAAAATGGATATATAAGGTTGTGTGTGGACTTTAAAAATTTAAATAAGGCCTCAATCAAAGACAACTATTCATTGCCTAATATGGTTAGTATGTTGCAACCGGTTACTTGGATCTTATATGATGTCTACTCTAGATGGATTATCAGGGTATAACCAAGTTATAGTAAAGCAATCCAAAAGAATAAAAAATTCTTTCACCACTCCATGGGGTACCTTTGTGTATGTGAGAATTCCATTTTCCTAATGAATGTTGGATATACCTTTCAAATAGCTATGGATGTAGCATTCTCGGAGTTATATAAATGATTTTATTGTTTTTAACTAACATGATGTTACGTTTTTCTCAAGAAAGAGGAATGATCACTCACAACATGTGGAAAAACTTTTCTCGAGTGTAGAGAATATGACATCTCATTGAATACTAAAAATTCCAATTTTTGTCTTCAAAAGGAAAAGTTGTTGGGGCACATTGTGTGAAAATAAGGGGTCATGATTTATCTTGAAAGAGTGGAAGCTATTGGAAAAGTTCTTATTCCCAAAACTAAGAAAGGAATTCAATCCTTCTTTTGTCGATAAACTTCATCACGAGACTAATTTCAAATTTTGCTGAAATGACTATCCCCATCAAAAGTATGCTAAAGAAGGATCATATTATAAAATGGGAAGAGGGAGATGTCCATGATTTCACATGAATCGAGGAAGAACTAAAGAATGCTCCTGTCTTAGTAGCCCCAAATTAGAAAAAATATTTCCAATTTTTTGTTTTTCCTCGAAAATACAATCACATTTGTATTATTGCAAATTTATGAGGAAGGAAATGAAAGGACAATTGCTTTTTTAGTAAAGCATTGTAGGGGATGAGTTGAAATACACTATCATAGAGAATTATGCCTTTGCCTTTGTTAGAGAAACAAAAATTTCTAGGCCATATATCTTAAGTTCCAAGATTATAGCTTATGTTCCCCATACCTTGGTCAAAGACATATTATAAGAAATGGAAATCTCAAGTAAAAGATGTCAATGGGTGAAAAATTACATGAATATGACATGGATATTCATACCACAAATTTTGTTAGAGGTCTAGGCTTAGAAAATATAATGGCAAAAAGCAACTGCGAGTGATATAAGTAAGTGAGATTGAGGGATATATGAATAGTCATTAGAAACTATTCAACTCCACATGGTATAAGGACATCATATTTTACCTCAATAATTTAGAGTGTCTTGGGAATTTTGATAAGACTCAAAGGACAATTAAATCATCCTATTTTAAGTACATCATCACTTATTATGGGTTGACATGGAAGAATATTGAAGGGGTTCTCATAAGATGTATTATCAAGATGAAGCCCCCAAATTAATTACATATTTTCATGGTGGAGTACGTGGGGCACATTTTTTTGGAAGAGTAACTCCCAAAATATCTTAAGGGATGGTTATCGGTGGCCCACACTCTTTAAAGATACAACCTTGTTAATAAGAAAACGTGAAAGTTGTAAAATATTTTCACGAAGAATGAAAGCTTCACGTGCTCTTCCTTTACAACCAAAGTGTCAATTAAAGCCCCTTTTAAACGGTGGGGTATGGATTTTGTTGGAGATATTTTAGATCCTTCAAGTGTAGGCAAAAATGGATATCTGTAGCCACTAATTACTTCAGCAAGTGGGTTGAGGCTATCCCTACAAGAAGTAAACTCATCATATTATTATGGATTTTATCTTAAATCATATAATTTTTTATCTGGAGTACCTTCCAATATATTTTTGACAATACCATGATCTTTCGAGCCAAGCTATTAGTGTCCATGTCTTAATAATATACGATAATCCTAACATATCCATCTAACTACAAACCTCAAGGAAATGGATAGGCTTAATCAAGAAAAAAAATTTGCTGAAGACAATTAGAAGGACACTATAGGTTTACAAAAGAAGATGGGGAGAGAAGTTTAAGTTATTTGTTTGGGAGGATAGAATCAATACTAAAAGAACCATTAGAAAGATACCATTTTAACTAGTCTATGATGTCAAGGCCCTTCTTCCCTTACACATGCAATTATCTTATTACCAGTTCATGTAATAGCTTGAGCATGAAGAATTAAACCTTTATGATGCAAGGATCAATCAAATTTTTGAGTTAGATGAGGAAAGAAAAGAGTCCCACTAAAGGCATCTGGAATTCAGAGAGAAGCTTGAAAGGTTATTTGACAAGAAGGTAATTCCTAGAAATTTTAGTGTTGGGGATCTTGTATTATTATGGGATAGTAGACATGAGGATAAGGAAAAACATGGAAAATTTTATGCATTATAGATGGGCCCTTATTCCATTCATATCAGAATTGGTTAACACACTTTCTTTGTGAAGGATCTAGATGGAGAATTACTTGAGATGCTGTTAATGGAAGATACCAGAAACATTTTATCAACTAAAGAAAGGTATGAATCAATGTAAAATGTATATTCTGTTTTGTTTTTTTTATTTTTTGTGTGTGATTTTGTTTCCCATTTCATTTTCTTGGTCTACATTGACCAATTGCCTTAGTTTTTCGATACGTTTTTGAGAGATTTGTTATTATTACTTGACCTAGTGCATATTTTACTTGACTCTATATGCCAATTGACTTAGGCACTTGGTTTGTAATGTGTTTACATTGTATGGTTCTTGTGGCACCCATAGGGGTACTCTTCCCTGAGTCCGAGCCATTGTTGGTACCCAAAATCAGCTCGCCCCTTTGTCTTGAACATGCTTTAAATTATACTATGTTGTTTGGTTTTCCATTAGAAAATGTGAGTTAAAAATTTATAGCCATGATTAAATGCATTTGAAATCCTTTGTTTATGACTTTTTCCCTCTTTTTAGTAAAGGATCATGTTATATGTGTTATTTTTGTAAATCAGTACAAAAATTTGATCGGAATCAATTTTAAACCATGAAAAATGCATTTTTATACCATTCCCTAGTCTTGTTGTAAATTTCATGTTTGTCTCCATCACCTAATGATATGTGGAATTTTCCAGTTTGTTGCAGTATGGTGGATTTAAGTTGCAAAGTTACAACAATTGTATAATATTAACAATTTGATAACTTGGCCCCGAGGCCCAACAAATATTCCTTTGAATATTCAAAGTTGAAACTTACAAAATGGAAAATGATTCCACCTCGGAGGAGATACATGTCACAAATTTTTTGAATGCATGAGATCATGCCCGATTTTATTTCTTGACACTAAGGTGTTAATGTATATAAGTGTAAAGAAGATCCCGAGACTCACCAAGGATACATGGTGCTTTCTCATGCAAATAGTGGGCAAGTGGGTAATATTAGCAAATTGGTACCTTTGATTTAAATTGAGAAAGTGAACAAATAGTCAAAAATAACCTATAGCTCTGCCACCGTTAGGATGCAACCACATGTAAAACTTGGGATGGAAGTCAAGGATGGGCGATCAGGTTAAATAGATAAACATGTCTTTGTTTAAAACATGTTACAAAAGTGAAAAAGTTTCCCTAAGCCCTCATTACATCAAGATATTCCATGTGAATAGTTCATATTTAAAATTGGGAAAAGTGAAGTGGAGGGCAATGATGCAATGCATTAACGACTTCCACCATTAACACCTTTTCACATAAATCAAGGAGGAAATTTGAAGCCTTTGAATGCATTGATATTTTTTCTATCATTTGTTGGGATTTGGATGTCATTGTTAGAAGAATTTATTGAGGAATAATGTGAAATAGATTGCGGAACAAGAATAGAGAACCAGAGATTGAAAATGGATATTCACTAGAAAATCTGTATGAACTAAGATACATCCTTACTCTTATTCATTTTCAAGGAAATTTGAAGTAAAACTAGGGCATTAAATATCAAGACCATGCTGTTAGGTTTTCTGTTACTTCTTGAATCACTAGTAATCTAGTCAAAATCATGGATACAAATTTATGAATGCCTACCTATATGAATTATTGCAAAGAGTCAATAACCCAAAAAAGAGTGTATTAATGGAAGTGATTCAAGATAGTAATATTGCTTTAGCTCAAGCTATTTCACCCTCATTCCACTTCCCGGAATTGATAAGACTCGTGTCATGAATTATTACCCAAATAAGAGGGGAGTAATGGATGGAAGTGGTAAAGTGGTATTAACTTAGAAACCCACAACCATCACGAAAATGCTAAAATTCCCTTGATTAAAAACCCAATAACTATTAGTATCGAGTTACCCCTACAAGATTATGAAGCTAATAAAAATGAATATTCATGCCTTATAAATACCAAATGACTTTTAACAAAGAAAAAATTAACCACTCGAATTCATAAGAGACTTGTTAGGAAACAATTAATTCAGGAAGAAGAATATTTCGAGTGTATTGTTTAGTGAATGGAAGGATTAGAAACAACAAATGAATATAATTTGGATGTGTAACTTTATCTGGATAGTTTTGGAAAAGAAGGGGAAAATTTTCTCAAAAACCTTCATTGTAGAAGCACTTCATGACCACATGATAACACTATCATAAAAAATGGAGATGGGTGGCGCTGGAGAATTTAAATTTTACATGATGACCTACTTCATTTATAATATTGCAGGCCACATGCAGTTCCCTGGCCTTATGCCACTTGTTGAATTTTAAAAATTCCAAATGCATAATATATTACCTCAATTATAGTTGGGTAATTGGAAAGAGAATGTGAGATTTGTTAATGATGCCTTCTTTGCATAAATAATATACTTATTCAGGTTGGAATGGGAACAGTAAAGGATTTTTGAGGAGGCTAGAAAAGTAATCATGGAGTATGTATGTTATTTGATTCAATAAGTTTACATAAATAAGGGTTAGTGGATTTGATGGCCAACCATATAAGTTTCCCAAATATTTAGATCACAAAATGGCCATGTTTGAATTGGGAAGATAGTTTACACCAGTTCACAAACTAATTGCTAGAAAACACAAGACAAAAATCAAGTTCCCCATCAAGATTTGAAGGTAATCTAGCCCTTCAATAATAAAATCCAGATTAATGGAAGATGATATGAAAAGGCTTGAGGCAAGGACCAATTATGACATGAGGTGGATATTCAAAATCTTGCAAAAAAATTGTAGATGAGCCTCAATTTGAGGACTACTAGATGAATTAAGAGATGAGGAGGAGGTCAAAGCTAAGAGACTTCTCAAGAATGACCCTCACCCAAATTAAAGACTTCAAGATTGTTTTTATCCCTAAGGGATTTGTTGATGATCCACATAATGTGACTCAATAATATCTTGATCAAATGGTGGAGGGATGAAAAATGTTCCTCTTGAATTGGAATGAAGATGAGTCGGATGACCCGTATGCCCGAATAAATTATGTAATGAGAAGAACATTGAATTGGATAGCCTAGAAAATCATATTTTTATCAATTCAAAGCACAAGAATTCTTAATAAGTTCAGTATTTGGGAAAAGCGAAAGATGAGCTTCCTACCTTGAAAGAAGGAGGTGGCGAGAATGGATCCCTTGGGAGGAAAATATCCTCAATTTGCTTCAAAAATGAATACTTCAGGACTTTTTGATTAATGGACTTCTGCTGCTACCAAAGTGGTACTAGTACTTCTATGACTGCTCTAAAGTAGAAAACTGAAGAAATGCTCTGAAAATCAAAGAAAAATGCTACTATAACTTTTACACGGTTCCACTAAAATCAAAACAAAAGGGTATAGATATCATAGGACTCCTCCATATGTTTTTCCAAAATCCCAAACTAGTGATAAGTTAATGAGTAGGGCCATAACAAGTGTTCATGTACAACCTAAGCCACATGGTGAAGAAAAGAGAGCAGCACCAGACCTTAAGAAGTTTGAAAGGGCACACAAGAGACACAAAATTGTGTATGAACTAATCCTTTTAAGAGAAGGTGCTCATACACACAAGAAACATAAGAAAAAGTATGTAGTTATTGATCCCCCAGAACATGAAAGAACTGATGTTTCCCAAGTACAACATGTAGCATCAGTTCCTTTATTTTCATCTTTTTCTTTAGAGGGAGTGACAATTGGGAGAACTCAAGAACAAAAACTCAAGGTAATGTCTTATCTAATCAAAGAGATAGTGATGTCTTGAATCAAGGTGTGAAAACATCTGAAACCATGTTAGTTGAAAATATCAGTGTACCTTTATTTGAACAATTGCAAGATTCAACAAAGAGTCAAGTAGAGATAATGGATGTTGATATTGGTGAGGAGTTTTCCACATTGGATGAATTTGACATATCTATTGATGAAAAACTAGTAAAGGGTGTAAGTGATCCTCAATTGAGTGAAGGATTAGAAAAAACTACTCATGTGCCAACTACTGAAATTAGAGTTCAAACATCAGAGGTAATCTCTACAAATCAAGCAGATATAGATTTGAACAAGATAGAAGTACCTAGTGGAAAATTTTAAGTACAGAGGTATTGGATGAGAAGGATCCCTCCCATGAATTCAAGGTCACTAAGGATAGTGAACCATCTCAAACAAGAAAATATGTAGATGAAAAGATAGCAGAGGTTGCACAAGATGCAACTATTAAGGATAAGATTGTTGATAGTGTGGATGTACAAGATTTGGGTAAAGTTAAGGAACCAATAATTGAAATCCAACCCACCATGTTTCAACATGAGGTATCAATAGAATAAAAGAGGATAATGTGTCAACTCAACAACCTCCAAAAGAGGTGGAAATCATGGAAGGAAAGGGAATTCAAGAAAGAGAGGTACTAACTTAAGATACTTCAAGAAAAATATTAAAGATAAGATTACATGTAGCTGAAGAAATAAAGAAAGAATAGATTGTAATCACTAATGTAATTCTAAATGAGACTAGCCAACCCCAAACTCAATATGAAGAAGGAAAAAAATCACGGGAAGTGCTAGTACATAGTGAGAAAAATAAGATAACTATTGGAGTGGAATGGAAATGAACGTATAATCATCGGTGCTGCAATAGGTATAAGAGGTGTCGAATTAGTTAGTGATTGTAACAAAGAAATCCTAACAAGAATTACAGGAAACAAAATCTGGGACCACTCTTACAAAAGGATGGATATGAGAGCTAATATCAAAATAAAAAGAGGATATTGTCCCAGTGAAGCATATAGATCTCAAAGCTCTATTTTTCCAAAATCATTAAGAACCTCAAAAGGGATAGAGTTCTCAAAGCAAAACTCATATTAAACCACCTTTGAGATATAAAAATTTAGAAGTGGAAACCCTCATGAGGGAAAGAAAAGAGAAAATATAATAGATAGTGACTATAATGTCCAACTTATTCACTTAATAAATTGTTTATCTATAATCGCAACATCATTGAATGTCTTCAACTCGATGGGTTGAAACTTTCAGTGTGATTGCATAACATGGAGTGTTTCCCAAAGTGTGGGACTTTACAATCGGGGATAGCTCTCTGGATGAAGGTCAGTTCCTATTCTTGTTATGATGCACACATCCAAATTGCAGAGGATCTACTCTAAAATCTACTCTAACTTGCCAAGGATACATCGTTATGAAGACTGCAAGAAAATAAACCTAAAATAACAATGGTGATGCACCAAAGGAATGTTGAACACCTGTTTTTCCATTAAACATAGACCATTAAAAATGTAATACAACCATAATTCATAGATAACCAGGATTGTAATGAGAGATCATAATGGTGCAATTAAGATAAGAAAGGGTTTAAAAACATCCACGAGACTTTTATTATTGCTCCAAATATTGATAATTACAATGGCCAAGAAGCCAAATTGCATTTACAGTTTAGATGGGAGGTTTGAACTCCAAAAATTCACTTGCAGACAAGAGAAGAAGGGAGGGTGTAAAGCCAAATTTTCCAACATTAGAAAATGCCCCTCCTTACAATATATAGAAAGAAGGAGAGAATAATTTGAATTCTTTCTTTAACCACTTTAGGATGCATTGAATTCACCTACAAAAATGATGGGTTCTCCGCAAAACCCATCCCTCCATGTACTTTTCCTTATTAGAGAACAAAGGAGCCCATACCTTCATTATTGTGGTAGGTGAGGAGCTTGGAACACCCTCTAAAAATAGTGGAATGTAGTTCTTGAAGGTCGAGGTGTCATTCTATTAAAATGGCGGGACATTGGCTCTATCCTTTTGAGTCGAAAAGCATGCAACCCCAAAATCCACGAAATTATGACTTTTAGGAATTTTCATTTCGGGAAGTCGAGATAGTGTTCATTAGCCAATTTCACCTGAGATTTCCAAAATCTGAAACCTAAAAGTATGAAAGTCCAAAATTTCAGACTTTTGAGTTTGAGTTTCAGACATTTTGGTGTGATTTTTGTGTTTTGGGGCTTGAGAGTTCTAAAATTCGAACCCCGAAATTTCAAAAGTCTGAAGTCCAAATTTTTGGGATTTTAGACTTCATATTTTCATACATTTTCTTGTCTTCTTCCACTTTTCTCGCTTGAAGACTCCAAAAATCTGAAGTCCGAAACTCGAAAGTCGAAGTTAAAAATTTGAATTCAAACTTTCAGGGTTTCAGGATTTTCACTGTTCACCTCAAAACCTGCCTAGACTACCAAAACCCTAAAACACGAAAGTGTAAAATTTGTTATTTTTAAGAGTTTTGGGTTTTGGAACCCTTGTTTTTACCTCGTGCACTTGCAGAGATCTCTAAAACCTCGAAACTTGAAAGTCTGAATTTTCAGAGTTTCAGAGTTCAAGATTTTGGAACTTTTTCTCTTTTCTCCCCATTTGGCTATCAAAATCTCTGAAACCCCAAAACCTGAAAGTCCAAAATTTTAGATTTTCGGAGTTCAGGATTTTGGAACTTTAATTTCTTTTTTACCCTTCTTTTCTTTAAAATGTTGAAAAGGCAAAGTCCAAAAACTTTGATCCTTTCTCCATTCTTAAACTTGAGCTCCAATCTCATTCTATATTCCCTTAGTCATTGCTTTACCAAGCTTGTGTTGCCATTTTGAGCCCTCCTTCAACTTGATTGTCAAATCTGACATGCAAGTTTGTGTTTTATCGATTTTTCCCAAGGGGTGAAATTCGATAACATAAATCCTTCAAGAGAGTAATTGAAACAAGGAGTATAAGAGGCAATAAGTGACTTGTTGCAAAAGGTTGTTGAGGATAGAATAACTAGGAAACAATTGAAGGATCAAGTCAAATCTTTGATTTCTAGTCTACAACAATTAATTGGGCAATCTAGTAAAACTCAAACAGGTACCTTTGTTAATACTCTTGAAGTAATGGAAAATATTCATAAGGTTGTTAAGAATGTTAAGGATGTCAACACATGGGTGGAGAAGTTGACATAAAGGGGAAAATAAGCAATGGAAGAAGTAGGAAAAAATATGAATAACTCAACAATAAGCTTAATGAAATTAACGTCGATGAAGCAAAGTGTGATAACGAAATATTCTAGTTTGAAATATTTTTTCCAAAATTAAACTTATAACTCAACTTAGTGATGAATTGGATGAAAAAGAAGATATTGTGCCATATATATTTAGGGGAACTTAGCATGCTATGAAGGAGTTAGAAAGGATTGGGATGGAAGCTTTGAATGGAATCAAATAGAAGATAGAAGAAAACAAGAAATGGGTTGATGATACCTTAAATGCTATTGATTATAAAATTGAAGATATACTTTTTGACAAATCCAAGAAAATATATGGTGATCTAAAGGATGAAGTTTTGTTTATTTATTTTAAGAAAAAAAATTTAAAATATGACTTTTATTATGAAGTTAATAAAGAAACGAGGAAAATTGAGACCAAAATTGCAAAGTTTAGAGCAGGTCATTGGAATAAAGTAGAAAATGGGCTACTTTATGAATGCAATAGCAAGACAAAAATTGTTTTTTCAACACCATATAGGGCCAGATGAATAATAAATCAATGATATCTTTCGAAGGTATGATGCATACATGGCAAGGCTACCAAAAGAAGAAGAAGTGGGAGAAGAAACTGAAGAAGAAAAGGATGTAGACATGAAAGATGATGAACAAGCTTAGGCTTGTCATTCTTAAAAATTTATCTTCTTTTCATATTTCATTTGTAACTAATGTTTTATTTGATACTATTGCTTCATGAAGGATGAATATTACTTTTAAAAACTTTTTATTATCTGATATAAATTGTAATTTGATATAATGCATTAGATTTTTATATTTCTTGGATGAAATTTTATGTCCATTATATAGAAGCATATAAACTAATGAGATTTTTGTAATTTATGTATTATGGAAAAGGAAAAATTTGGATCTATAGGGGTCCTAACCCATGAAAATAAATATTAGATATATCCTCAAGATTTGTATCACAAAAAGGGGACAATAACAAGAAACTTTAGGCATCCAATACCAAAACTACTTTACAAAATCCTCTTTGCAAAGAGGAATTTTATTCACTAATTTTTTTTCAAGCCCATGTTCATCTATCTCTTATACCATTTTAAAAAAATTATGTCTCTTTCCAATGTACAAGACATGCCCATTGAAAAATATCATCCATACTAGACAAGGGACTATCTAACAAACTAAGCAATTTTGACTACCTCTTGTAAGAAGAGACCCATTCACTCATATCCAAACAACCTTTAGAAAATTCCCTTTTCCCTCTTGTTTTGGTAGAATAAGTTGGTTGAGAATCTTGAACTAGAAGTCCAACCACAACTGACCCTAGAACAACTGGAGTAGAAGGCATGGGGGTAGTAATTGGAGTAGAAGGCATGGATGTAGTAAGCTGGAGTGGAAGGCATAAAGGTAATAATTGGAGACAAAATTCCATATCCATAATTACCCTTATGTTTTGTAAAAAAATGAAATGATGGTTACGGAGCTGGAGGATGTAATCGGTTGTTGTTTTGCCTCAATACGGAAACACTCTCTTTCAATGCATTGATATTGTGGTAAAGGGAAGGCATTGTATTCACGTAGATATCTCCATCCAACACATATGATCCTAGGGGGATATCTTTTACAAAAAATGATTCATTAGATATAAATGAGAATACATGATCTCTTATACCATACACACTAGGCTTGCTCACCATTCAAAATATCCTTCAATTATAAGGAATTATTTTATACTAAAGCTGGAATAGATGAAAATACAACATCTGAAAGGCATAAAATATGAGATTTATCTTGACAAGCCTTATAACCAGTGCATCCTCAATAGGTGCAACTGTCAAAGGCCCGGTATAGTCCTTGAGGTCATCAATCTCAAACAAAATTCTCACAAATGTTTCATCTAGACCCGAAAAATCAAAAATAGAATGCAAATCTTTAGAGGATATCTCCTTCAAGCTAGATGCTATTGGTGTTTTTTCCATAATGTAGATGAATTTCCTCAAAATTCCTATACTCAGAAAAGAAAGTATGAATTGGTGAAGCAAATGGTGTGATTTTATAGGAATCCTGAGACACATGAGTTGAGATGGATATAATTATGGTAAAATTTCCTTTGAGATCCAAATAAGATATTTGCACGAGGAAATTAAAAGTTGAAATGAATTGGCATTGAGAAAAAATGGTGAATTGATATGATTTGACAAGAACCATGCGTGATAACTAACCCAGAAAGGCATGAAAATAAATACACAACATCCAAGATGGATTCTTGAAAAGCAAATGAGAGCATCTGTCAAATCAAATCACCTGGAGGCACTTGAAAATCATCAAAAGTGGATATCTAGTCACCAAGTGAAAAAGAATAATTAAATAAATGGCCAAAAGTGATGACATAGCATCCTAGTCATATGTAAATAGAGAAAAATACGTGAAAAGATCATATTTCTCACACCTAGCAGAATTTGATGAGTCATCTCCATGAGAATAACATAAATAGAATTATATATTGTAAAAAGGATATTCTTCTAAAGATTCAAGTTTTGGGGGAGAAATTTTGGAGTAAGTGAGAAAATAGAATTGTATAAATGTGATGAGAATACTCTGGAATGAGAGGGTTAAATTTTATGAAATTTTAGAGGAGAATGGAAAACTAAGAAAAAATCAATTTCCCGAGAAATTTTCGAGAAACCTATTTTTTTAGCCTTAAAATTAGATCATGTCAATATGGTTTGCAATCTGCACAACCATTGACAAGCACTGAGACTATAGATCTACTTTCCCTTGCTCATAAATTTTATGAGACTTGAATTAATTATGTTAGTAATGAGTATTTTTGTATTTGTTGTCAAGATAAAATACTTTAAAATAGTTATTCATGCTCACATTGCAATCTTATTTTAGATATTCATTAATTCACACATAACTTTATATTCTAGTAGCATTATGTAAATTACAATTACACTATTGAGAAGAGATTTCATTTCATTTGTGTAATAAATTTTTTTGCAGTCATTATGTCTCACTTTTACTAAATGTTTCTTGTAAGTATTTGAGTGTATCGTAGCCATGATAAATTGTGATTCTCTAATGTTTTATTAAGTCTTTAATATAAGATTTTGTGTTTGAATCCTTCCATATTGTGTGAAACTATGCATTCTTGGGCTCTCATGAGTGTACATCTTCTCGGTTGAAGGCTCATTGTGAGATATTTGAGGTGTTTTTGTCTTGCACTTGGTATGTCTCCAAACATTTGTTAAATGTTCCTTGAAATATTATATAATAAACTTTATCTGTTTAATTCCCCAATAAAATAAAACCAAAACCAACTAATTCTATAAGAACTACCCATACTTTCCTCATTAAAGAAAAAAATATGCTAAAGAAAGCTAGTTCCATACTATTTTTAGTAGTCTAAGCTCTATTTAGAAGACATTTGCATTGTATAGAAGGAAAATCGTAAGAGTTAGCCTTTTTCTGAATTAACCATGTATTCTAAGAGTTGTTTTTCAATTAATTTACAAATGAGTGTAAAATATTGTTGATACATCCACCATGATCACAAATACAAACTACATAAGGAGTCCTCTCACCTGGATAAAGGTAGAGCCTAAATTAGGAGGGTAATTCATACCCTCGGCATGGTGTTACACGAATCCTCCGAGTTTGAATGATAAAGAGATGGTGAGATTCTTCCATGGATAAAAATGATACAAATATAGATTCATCATCCTCTAGGCATCCTTCTCACCTGTTGATGCTTCTAGGACACAAAGAGAGGACCAATTCGGGTACCAACAAAACTAATAAATATTACACCTTTAATCTAATTAAATATAATATATAAATATATTTAAACACCTTACAAGAGTATGTAACATTAATAAATTGAATATCATACATATTTTATTGATAACTAATAAAACATAAACATATATGTAAAGCTCCCTCTCGTAAAACAATTATGAAATTAACATTCCACTTTTTAAAAAAATAATGAAGAAAAATTAAAAATCTGTTTGCATGTGCAAGATGATGTAATAGTTCATGGAAGACACATAATTATGCCATGTTCTATGATATTACATATAAATTAAATAATAGTTTGTCTCTCAGCCTTTGAAGGTTTATTCAAGGTCATTCATTGAGATATGTATATGGAGATGATCCAACAATAAGTTCCACCCATGGTGTATATTTCCATAGAGTGAAAGGATGGAAAGTGATACCAAAAACCCCAAAAAGTGATCTTATGGATATAGGTTGGATCTTCACGAATCGTTCGTCTTCACAATGTATGCACCATATAAACAATGCATGGAGTATGACAATCTTGTCCATAGAATTTTCTGAGGATTTAAACTTGTATAATATCGATGGATATATCATTGAGCTGAAATAAAGGTGAGGAGCACCCTAGGAAATAATTTGAGTGGATGCCCTTCTCACAATTTAAGTTAGTATTTTTAACCACCAAATAAGTAAATAAAAGACAACTACAATCTCATATTTATAAATTTGCATCATAGGATCATAATAAATTAGAAAATTACAGAAACCACTATACATAAAGAATATAAATATCATATAAAATCATCATAAAAAGGATGTGAAATAATCCATGGATTGAAATATTTAATCGTAGGAGAGACTCCAATTGTAACAAATAGATATTTTTATACAATATTGCTTGCAAATTCGATTTACAAATAAGTTTTGGAATTTTTGTCTCAACTTCTCTTTCAAAGTTTAATTGATCCAACAAGATTTGAATTTTTACACATTGATATGTTCCAAAATACACATATCAATGCCTTTTCCCATCTCTTGGCTTAGATTCTTCATTCCAATGCATGAAACATTTTACCCATCATTGTTCCAACACACCAAAAGACCTAAGATTTTTTTCTTACCTCCAAACATTTTTGTATTCCTATTTACGTCACATGTATAGGGAAGAAACATTGCATGAATTGGTTTACATTAACAAATTAAGGTATAGGAATTTCCAATGGGATTAAATTGGATTTCTTCAAATCAGTGTAAAGTATACATTTTGGTTGTCAATTGAATGTATTGGAGCCATTTCGATTGTAAAACCTTATACCTTTATTTTTTTATTCCTCCGATGGACACTAAACCACGTACAAAAGATAACCTTTATAGATTAAAATAGTGTTGCAACATGAAGTAAGTGTAATGTTAAAACCTTCAAATATTTTCAATATTAAACTCTTTTTTTAATGGCTTCAACTAGATCGCAAAACACAAAGACATTTTAATAATAATAGAAGCTTTAAAACACAATTTTATACTCATTAAAGGGAGATCCATTTTCTATATCACAATCGAATGGGGGTGTGGTAATCATCACAAATGGAAACTACCATTGGAAAAGCAATCTTATATTGTTTACGACTTACAATCCTTAGTTTTGTTAGTCTTTCAAAGAGATTGTTATGGAAAGTAAGAATGGTTTT
This sequence comes from Taxus wallichiana var. yunnanensis, assembly GCA_018340775.1. Classification (NCBI taxonomy): domain Eukaryota; kingdom Viridiplantae; phylum Streptophyta; class Pinopsida; order Cupressales; family Taxaceae; genus Taxus; species Taxus wallichiana. The sequence goes on along the minus strand of CM031238.1, from coordinate 702,181,306 downwards.
TGATGAATAAATTTCAAAAAATATTTTTATTTTATCAATTTTATATTTTAAAATATTTCATTATTTTAATAGTAATATTGTGTGTTATGTGCATTAATACATCCTTATTTAAAAATGTAAATTGACTTATTCACAAGTTTTCGGATCAATAACAACATCGTATAAATGTTTTAAAGCATTTCGTTCTTGCTGCAAGATAGGAGTTTCTAGTGCTAAAAGAGGTACCCTTGGATTCTCTATATTTCTTTCTCTATTTTTATCTAGGATATTGTATCCCAAATTGATATTACATGAATCATTTATTTGTATGGTATTTTCATATATATTATTTTACTTGATGTGTTATTAAGAGAATCTTTACTTTTGATTTTCAAATTCTTTTCTCTAAATATATATATTTTAGAATAGCTTTGGGGGATTAGTAACTAGTTTGAACCTTTATGTTAATTATGTTACAAGATAAGGAAATTTAAGACAACTCTTTCATCAATTTTCTAGAACATTCAAAAATTTAAAGTGTCTTGTTACTATCTTGGTGTGAAACTTTTTATTTCATTATCAATAACATTAACAAACAATAATTTTAATCATACACATCATTTATTTTAATTAATTCAATATTCGAGGAAAATAAAAGTCACTTTTAACTCCTTATTATATTCATTCCTTTGAGATATTCCCTTTGATTGTCTTCATTAATGGAAACATCTTATATTGGAACAATTTGTCATAAAGTATTTACAATTTATTAAATGTGAGAAAGTAATAAATAAGAAAATAATGAATAATATAAGAAAACCTAAATCTTGTATAAGAAACAATGAACCTAACTATGAAAGAAAGAAAAAGCAATCTAGTCCTAAATTAATAATGAAAAAATCTAGGAAGGGAAACGAAGCGTAAATTTTGAATGACACAATACTTATTGTTAGGTAGAATAAGAATTTCAAATTTTATGATCCTCAAGAAAAACATTATATATATCCTTGCATTTAATCAAAAAATCTAACAATATGAAAATTCAAAACAAATGTATTTTTATTTATTTTCAAAATCATAAAATAATTTCGATAGAAGAAACATTACCTCAAAGAAAAACATTGAAATGCTTGGAACTCTTTTACCTTTAGATAGGATATTTATGGGAATGTGGGATATATTTTAATCCTTTTTGTCTATTTGAGCAACATCTTTGGTAACTTGTGTTTCCTCCATTTTCTTCATATCCATGGAGTATATTCATTCATTCTTTGTCATTGCTAAAAATTATTACATTAGTTATGTTGCTTATTCTTCCTCTTATTGATTTTTATTTTTTGGGAAGTCAATATTTTATTCCTTTTTAAGCTTTAATATTTTTTTAATTAAACATACATATAAACAATGAATATTCGTTACACATGCATATTATAAATTAATTAACTTCCATTGAACAAATAATATTAATATCTTTCAAACTTACTATTGATTTAACAAATGCCAAAACAAGAAGGGAAAAATATACTTAATTGATTTTGTGTAGATCTACAAGAGTTTAGGTAGTCCCAGTCCAGAATAGGTTAGTTTGAACTAGCAATGCTTCGTTGCTAAATGTGTAACTTAAAGTTATGTTTTGTAAAAACCATACAACTAGGTCTAAAGCTTCCATCCGTTCCCGACCTTGGGTAAGTGCAGCAAGTTGGTTGACAATTAAGTGGACATAAATACCTAAAATTTACGTACCGCGATCATGGTTTATACACCACGATCGCAGAATTTTTTTTATAGGTTTGGATATTTCTGAACCTAAAACTGCAATTGTGGTTTACAACCTTGATCACGGTCCTCCGAGAGACAAACAAAGACCTGCGACCCCTCATTTTCCCCCATTTTCCCCTGTGAACAACAATTTCTCCTCGACCTTTGGCACTCGAGCTTTGAATACCCCCTGCAAATTACTCTTTGGACTTCTGGATCATGAAATTTTCAACAATGTCACCAAGAAGAAGAGGTAAAACCTTGATTTTGATCAATTTTTTTGGGTTTTAGGTTATTTTTGTGATTTTCATGGGGTTTTCAAAAAAATTATGTATATAATTTTTTGTTTTGTCATTTACTCGAAATATCATAATCCTACTAACCATCCAAGTATTCATCAAAACCCTCCACACATTCATTAAAACCCTCCTCCAAACATATATCCACCTCACTGTGGCTCCTTTTGTCCCCACAAAACTAGCAGGAATACAAGCTGATATCATTGGAAGAATCCGACAAAATAAAATTTCCATTGAGAACTTTATTCGGACTATAAGACAAAATCATGCAACAAATCATCCGCATGAATTTAGCCAATACATTACAAACATTGATTGGTGAAGTTAACTCTGAAACCAACCAAATAGAAAGATGGAATACCTTTAGAGGTGATTGTAGGCGGTGGTATGTAGATAAATTATCCCATGCAGCCGTAAAATATAATAAATTTGCAAAAGGCTGCATTTTCTCATTATTTACTAACCTACGAACCAATGACCCCCGTAATTACTTGTAAATGGTTCCCAATCCATTGGTGACATGATGAACGAATCAAGAAATTTTTTTGGGACCGATAGTGGATGGTTTTTTACTATCCACCATGCAACAACAATGAGGTTCTGTATATTTTTTGAAGAAATTATATTGTGAGTTCATGATTAATGAGGTCCCAATTTTTTTAGTTTTCTAATCTTTATGGGCGAGGAGGTGGCTCTACATAGAGTAGACCTAGTGCACGCATTACTCAACCAAGGAACCCCATGCCCCAAACACCCCACCGACTTGATTATCCCTCCTACACTTGAAGGATGTTGTGGAGATTGACACACTACATGCATTAAGGAAGCTCATTGACACTCTAACTCAAAGCCACAATGACCAAATTACATTTGGTGATGTTGATGGAGGCACTAGTTCTAGCGCACCACACCACTTTGGATCATGTTGTGCCATATGCACTATGGGTGAGACATCATTTGCTAGATCACATGATTGATTTTATATAGATGAGATTATGGAAGATGTTTTTGGAAATGGTGCAAATGATCTTGGTCTTCCACGAGGTAAATGTCAAATAAATATTTAATATCTATATACAATTGTTTAATTAATTTGAGGTTTTAATATGTATGTATTGGATTACGTCATGTACATACATGTAAAAAAAAAAAAAATATTTTATTTTAAACAACAAGATTCGGTGAAGGACACATCCAGCGTCGACATGCTAGCTATTGTAGGTGGGCGTGTTACTGAGATCTAAGTTTCAAGTCTTACTTACATTTCAAATTTCATTTGATTTCACTTTTATTATTAAAATGTTTCACATGTACATGTACATATTAATATGTTTATATTTTATGCACTGAGGAGCTGACGGGTCATCATCTACTCACGGGCACTAAGGCCTACCGGCACACCTCACATGAATTTTACGGAGGTTAGTTTCTCTTAAAAATTTGTTTCTAGTTGTGGAAGTTGAGTTATTTATCTACTCTTGTAGGAATTTTGAGACTTGAGTAACATAGTTCAGCTTCCCTACAAGATCATTAAACCTAGATTCCTTAGTTTCTATTAGCAAATTAATATCTATCGATCTGGTATGTGTCGATTATGCTTTGGGTCTGTTATGTGGCATTCATGTAGATTAATATTGACATGTACTTGTTTTTGTATAGCTTATGATCGTTAGAGATCCTCCTCCCTATATGTACACGATAGAGGCTATTGTAGATACTACCATAGCATCTCTTTGATACACTAAGCGATGTACAATTTTTAAAATTTGTTAAATTTTGGAGTAATTTTTCCTATTACTTAAATCTACAATATCAAATTTTATAGATGAAATATTTAATTTGAACTATTTATTTGTATGTATTCTACCTGTCATGAGTCTACTATTGACCCTGCGACACATCGATGAAAAATTGATAGGGATCATGAGATTGTGGTAAGATTTGGGACACGTTGATGACAAATTCTAAGTTTCTAAATTTTTAATTTATTTTAAAATTTTGGGTGTTAATTTTTTTTTTTATGAATGTGTAGGCTAGGTTGCGGTCCTTATATATTCCTAGGACCACACAGATGAAGTCCATAGTGGCATCTCCCTCAACTACATCCCCAAGTCGGGGACATGCTTCTTCTAGCGGGGTGAAGAGAGGGAAGATGTTTCATGATTAGATTCATAGGACTGGATGTATACATAGATATGTCATCTAGTCCTAGAGTTTATGATTATTTATATAGTCCATGTATATAGCCTTATGTAACCACATGTGGTCCTATATGTATGACACACTTAGTTCGATACATGTTATGAACTTATATTTTCAAAGACATGTCTAGCACACTTAGGTTGATACATTATATCCAAGTTAGTTTTCATAACGATATTACTTCTATGTTTGATTTTATTTTATTTCATATGATATCCTTCTATGTATGTTTTCATAACCATGTATTACTTCTATATGTTTGATTTGATTTGATGGCCTCGATTATGTGACCATTATGGATATGATATATATGATATATGATCTATTAAATATTTTGTTAAATGATATATGATCTATATGATGTTATGACTATATAATGGTTTTGAAGGTTCTAGGGTGCAAGATCATTTTTTTCAAGAGATTCAAGTGTGGACTTATATATGAATTTTCTTATTCCAAGCACGTGGTTAACACACTCCAAAGTTTGACAAAATGTACACAATTAAAAATGGTCTTGAGGGATTTATTACAAGTCATTTTATATGTTTTTAGTGTACTTACAATTTATTTATTAAGTATTAGTCCAAATTAAACTTGTTATTGATGTGTGTAACAATAAGGTCCTAATTTGAATTCACTTGTAAAAAAATATAGAAATATTGTAGAACTTAGTTGGCACAAGATATGAAAAAATATTCTTAAAAATATATTAAACGTATTAACTTGATTTAAAAGAGATCATTTAACATTCATTAGAGTATTTACATGGTAATGTGTTAACATTTTTGCAATGTGATTAATGTGAGCCAACTAACTTGAGAAGTCATGCCTGGGACGTGTGGTCCAACAAACTATCACCCCCAACACATTCGATTGGGGGTATACTCATTTGGGTGATATGCAAGGTTCTAGGGAGGCACAATTTCAAGTTAGACCACTCAATCCGGAGCCTTCCTAGCATTCCTTGATCCTTTGTTGCATAATTGTTTACAAACTACCTTTTCTAGAAAGTCCTAGGAAATGAACGGAGGTGTGTACTGAGAAGTCATGCCTCGGGATGTCATAGCACCAAACTGACTATTCCAACATGTTTGGGTGGCCGGTTGAACACTATAGGAGTTTTCATTTTGGTGTGCCACAACGTCATTACTTCTAGGCTACTTTGTTTGGGCGTAATTCCTTAAGAGCCATAAGACAAAAAAACTTTTAAACTTCGATGGGTGTCTACTCAGACTCCATGCAAACTAGAGACATATCATTAGATCATACACCTCAGAATAGGGACACTCCACAATATCCTGTCTCGGTGTTTTACGTCTCTAATCAGTGCTCTCGCTTCCCTATTATTTGCAAACACTTGAAATAGTGTAGTTTGAGTCAGTGTAAGGCTATCAAATGCTATATTTTGTAAATGGTGCATCATGGAAATGAACCAGTGTGCCAACACATCTAGTTGGTTAGGTTAACACTAGGGGAGGCATCATTTTAGTGTGTGACAACGTCATTTCTTTCAGGCGACTTCATTTGGGCGTAGTCCCTTAAGAGCCCTGAGACCAAAAAATCGTTCAACTTCAACGGGTGACTACTCAAACTCCATGGTACCTTGAGACATCTCGTTGGATCATACACCTCACCATAGGGACCCTCCACAATATAATTTATCATTCTTTTCCATTTCAAATCGGTGCTCTCACTTTGCATTATTATTAGCAAGCGTGCGAAATAGTGTAGTTTGAGCTAGTGTTAGAATATCAAATGCTATATTTTGTAAACGGTGGGTTGTGGCACCAAACCAAATGCACCAAAATGTCTAGGTAGCTAGGTGAAATCTAGAGGATGTGTCATTTTGGTGTGTGACAATGTCGTTTCTTCCAGGCTACTTCGTTCGGGCATGGTCCCTTAAGAGCCTTGAGACAAAAAAATCGTTCAACTTTGATGGGTGACTACTCGGACTCCATGGCACCTAGAGAGCACTTCGTAAGATCCTAATCCATTGCATGGGGACCCTCTACAATAGCATGCCTTGAGTTTCTCCATTTCTAATTAGTGCTCTCGCTTCCCTATTATTTTTAAACACCCAAAATAGTGAAGTTTGAGCTAGTCCAATGCTATATTTTACAAATGGTGGGTCATGGCACCAAACCAAGCTGTGACAACATGTCCAGGTGGCTAGGTGAATTCTAGAGGAGGCATCATTTTTGGTGTGTGACCACGTCGTTGTTTGCAGGATACTTCGTTCGGGCGTAGTCCCTTAAGAGCCCTGAGACTAAAAAACCGTTCAACTTCGACGGGTGACTACTCGGACTTCATGGTACCTAGAGATGTGTCATTAGATCGTACAACATTGTATAGGTACCCTCCATAATAGTCTATTTAATTTTTTTCTGTCTCCAATCGGTTCTCTCGCTGCCCTATTATTTAGAAACGTGTAAAATATTACAGTTTGAGCCAGTGTAAGGATGTCAAATGCTATATTTTGTAAACGGTGGGTCTTGACACCAAACCGACTATGCCAAAATGTTTAGGTGGCCAGGTGAAAGAAGAGAGGAGGCATTTTTTTGGTGTGTGACAACCGTTGCTTCAGGATAATTTGTTTGAGTGTAGTCCCTTAAGAGCCCTGAGACAAAAAAATCATTCAACTTCGACGGGTGACTACTCGGACTCCATGACACCTAGAGATGTTTCATTTGATCCAACACCTTGGCGTAGGGACCCTATATAATATCCTTCCTTTTTTTTCACCATCATTAATTGGTGCTCTCATTGCCATATTATTTGCAAACACCTGAAATAGTGCAATTTGAGCTAGTGTAAAGCTATTAAACGCTATATTTTACAAACTATGGTTTGTGGCCCTAAACTAACTACGCCAACATGTAAGGGTGGCCAAGTGAATGCTATAAGAAGCATCATTTCAGTCCATGAAAATGTAATTGCTGCTAGGTTATTTCATTCGGGCGTAGTCCCTTAAGATCCATGACACCAAAAAACCATTCAACTTCGATAGATGACTACTCAGACTACGTGGCACCTAGAGATGTATCATTGGATCATACACCTTGGCATAGTGACCCTTCATAATATTATGTCTAGGTTTTTTTGTCTCCAATCGGTGTTGTAGCTTCCCTATTGTTTGCAAACGTGTGAAATAGTGCACTTTGAGCCAATGTAAGGCTGTCAAATGCTATATTTTGTAAACGGTGGGTTGTGGCACCGAATCAAATACAACAAGACATCCACTTGGCCATGTGAATGCTATAGGATGTGTCCTTTGATGCATGATAACATCATTTCTTTCAGGCTACTTCATTCATGCATAGTCCCTTAAGAGCCCGAGACCAAAAACCATTGAACTTCGACGGGTGTCTACTCGGACTCGTGGCACCTATAGACATATTGTTGGATAATACAACTCAACGTGGGGACCCTCCAAAATATACTATTTTGTTTTTTTCCATCTCCAGTCGGTGCTCTCATAGCCCTAGTGTTTGCAAACACATGAAATAGTGTAGTTTGAGCCAGTGTAATGGCGTCAAACACTATATTTTACAAATGGTGGGTCATGGAGCCAAACCAAATGTGTGTAAACATGTTCGAGTGGCTAGGAGAATGCTAGATGAGGATTATTTTTGGTGTGCCAAAATGTCATTGTTTCGGGATACTTCGTTGGGCATAGTCTCTTAAGAGTCTAGAGACAAAAAAATTGTTCAACTTCCATTCATGACTACTCGATTCCATGGAACCTAGAGACATCTTGTTATCATCCTACACCTTGGCATAGGGACCCTCTAGAATATTGTACCTTAGTTTTTCCATCTCCAATTGGTGCTCTCGCTGCACTATTGCTTACAAACGCTTTGAAAGCGAAGGTTGAGCCGAGTGTAAGGCTATTAAATTCTATGTTTTGTACACAATGGGTCATGGCCCCAAAATGACTACACAAAAATTTCTAGGTGTCTACATGAATGCTAGAGGAGGTGTCATTTTGGTGTGCAACAACGTCATTTCTTCCAGGATACTTCATTTAGGTGTAGTCCGTGAAGCAGTTCGTGAGACAAAAAAACCGTTCAACTTCGACAGATGACTACATGGACTCTGTGGCACCTAGAGATGTCTCATTGGATTGTGCACCTCGGTATAGGACCCTCCACAATATTTTATTTCTTTTTTCATCTCAAATATGTGCTCTTGTTGCCCTATCATTTATAAAATTGTGAAATAGATTAGTTTGAGCCAGTGTAAGGATGTCAAACGCTATATTTTGCAAATGGTGGGTAATGCCACCAAACCGAATACACCAAAATGTTTGGTTGGCAGGTGAATGTTAGAGGAGGCATCATTTTTTCGTGAGATAATGCCATTGCTTCCGTCCTACTTCATTCGAGTGTAGTACCTTAAGAGCCCTTAAACAAAAAAATTGTTGAAATTAGACAGGTAAATACTTAGACTTCGTCGCACCTAGAAACATCTCGTTAGATCCTACACCTTAGTGTAGGGACCCTCTATAATATCATACCTAAGGTTTTTCCATCTCAAATTGGTGTTCTCACTTCCCTATTGTTTGCAAATGCCGAAATAGTGCAATTTGAGCTAGTGTTAGGTCATTAAACGCTATATTTTGCAAGCAGGTGGGTTGTGGCACAAAACCGAATGTGCCATGATTTACGGGTGGCTAGGTGAACACTAGAAGAGGTTCTTTTTGGTGTGTGATAACTTTGTTGCTTAGGGCTACTTCGTTCCCTCATAGTCCCTTAAGATCCCTAAGACAAAAAAATTGTTCAACTTTGACGGGTGACTACTCGGACTACTTTGCACCTAGAGATGTCTTGTTGGATCATACACCTCAACGTAGGGACCCTATATAATAGTATGTATCAGTTTTTCCATCTCTAATTGGTGCTCTCACTGCCCTATTGTTTTGCAAACACTCAAAAAAGTGTAGTTTGAGCCGAGTGTAAGGCTGTCAAATTCTATATTTTTCAAATGGTGGGTCATGGCACCAAAACGACTACACCAAGATGTTTAGGTGGCCAAGTGAAGGCTAGAGGAGGCATCTTTTTTTTGTACGACAATTTTCGTTACTTAGGGCTATTTCATTCGGGCATAGTCCCTCAAGAGCAATGAGACAAAAAAACTATTCAACTTCAACAAGTGACTACTTGGACTCTGTGGAACCTAGAGATATCCCAATAGATCATACACATTGGCATAAGAACCCTCCATAGTATCTTGTATTAGTTTTTTTGTCACTAATCGGTGCTCTTGTTGTCCTATTCTTTGTAAATGCATGAAATAGTGTAGTTTGAGCTAGTATAAATTTGTCAAAAACTATATTTTACAAACGGTGGGTCTTAAAACTAAACCAACAAAGTGCCAATATGTCTTGGTAGCTAGGTGAATTCTAGAGGAGGAATCATTTTGGTGTGCAACAACATCAATGCTTTTGGGATACATTGTTCGGGCGTAGTCCCTTAAGAGCCCTGAGACCAAAAAATTGTTCAACTTCAGCGAGTGACTACTCGAACTCCATGGTACCTAGAGATGTCTCATCAGATCATAAACCTTAGTGTAAGGGCCCTCCATAATATATTGTCTCAGCTTTTTTCCTTCTTCAATCGGTGATCTCGCTACCCTATTATTTACAAATGCACGAAATAGCGCGAGTTTGAGCCGGTGTAAGGTTATGAAATGCTATATTTTACAAACGGTGGGTCATGGCAGCGAACTGAATATTCCAACACTTTTAGATTTATAGGTGAATGCTAACGAGGAATCATTTTGGTACACTACAATGTTGTTTCTTGAGGCTACTTCATTTGGAAAAAGTCCTTTAAGAGCCCCGAGACCAAAAAACCAATCAACTTGGACAGTGACTACTTGGAATCCATGGCACCTAGAGACATCTCTTTAGATCATACACCTCGGCCAAGGCACATTCCACAATATTATGTCTCATTTTTTTACATCTCCAATCGGTGCTCTCGCTAACCTATATTTTATAAATGCTCGAAATAGTGCGGTTTGACCCGATCTAAGGATGTAAAACACTATATTTTGTAAATGGTGGGTCACGGCACCAAACTCGGTATGCCAACACATCCCTGGTGGTGAGGTGAATTATAAATGAGGATTCATTTTGGTGCTTGAAAATATCGTTGCCTTTGGGCTCCTTCGTTCGAGTGTAGTCCCTTAAGAGCCTTTGAGACAAATAAATCGTTCAACTTCAACGGGTGACTACTCGGTCTACGTGGAAGCTAGATACATCTTGGAAGATCATACACCTCGGCATAGGGACCCTCCACAATATTCTATCTTGTTTTTTCCCATCTAAAATCGGTGATCTCACTGCCCTATTGTGTGAAAATTTGTGAAATAGTGAAGTTTTAGCTAGTGTAAGGTTGTCGAATGCTATATTTTGTAAACGGTGGGTTGTGTCACTGAACCGACTTCAAGAACACATCATCCAGGTGGCAGTGTAACAATAGATGTGTTTTAGTTTTAGTGCATGAAAACGTCGTTGCTTTCGGGCTACTTCCTTCGGGCGTAGTCCCTTAAGAGCCTTGAGACCAAAAACCATTGAACTTCGACAGGTGACTACTTAGACTCGATGGAACATAGATATGTCTCATTATATATCATATACCTCAGTGTAGGGACCCTACACAATAGCTTGTCCCTATTTTTTCAATCTCAATTGGTGCTCTCACTACCCTATTGTTTGCAAACATGTGAAATAGTGCGGTTTGAGCCGGTGTAATCTTTGTCAAATGTTGTATTTTTAAAGCGGTGGATAACGGCGGTGAACCAACTTCTCCAACATGTCCAAGTGGCAAGGTGTGTGCTATAGGAGGTGTCATTTTTGCGTGATAACTTTTTTGTATCTAGGATACTTCATTCGAGAGTAGTCCCTTAAGAGACCTTAGACCAAAAAATCATTCAACTTAGACAATGAATACTCAGACTCCATGGCACCTAGAGACATATCGTCATATCCTACACTTTAGTGTACAGACCCTGTACAATATCCTATCTCATATGTTTCCATCTCCTATCGGTGTTGTCATTTCCTATTGTTTGCAAACACATGAAATAATGTAGTTTTAGCAGGCTAAGGCTACCAAACGCTATATTTTTCAAATGGTGGGTCGTGGTACTAAAATGAATGTGCACACACATAGGTATTGCCTTGTAAACACTTGGGGAGGCCTTTTTGTTTTCTACACTCTTGGTGCTTTCGGGATACCTCTTCCAAAACCAAGAACCCACTCCACAGTACATAAATCATTGTGAATTGCTTCTCTTCTCCCGTAAACCAATAAAATCTTCTCTTAGCTTCAAGAATATAAAATTATATACTATGATTCTAACCACATGAAGGTTGATGCTTTTTGGAACCAATAACTTGCATAAAAGTGTTACTCTATGAAATTTAAGTTTCAAATCAAAACCATACTAGATATATATAAAATAAAAAAATTAAACAAAATATATGAACTTGAATCTAGAACTAAAAAATTTAAACAAGTAAAAGAAAAATTATATATACCGAAAGATCTCGGGATAATTCATTTGAATGTTCACCATCGGGATGTGAAAGTGTCAAGATTTTTTGGCAACACTAACCTACAAAAACATTAACTAGTCCAATGAACCATCAATATCGGATCTAATATAAATACGGACATGATTACTTCATGATCGACTCTCGAACCTTCCATATAATCTTTTTATTAGGCCTTCCTTGTTATCTATAAAGCTTAATATTTGTCTCTAGAACTAGATGTGAATATAAGAGTATTTTCCTATGTGTCTCAAAGTCTTCAAACACTCAAACAAAAGAGTGTTTTAATGGATACCATCGAAGCCAAGTTCTAGTAACTACCATTGATCATGTAGGGTACTCAATATCTTTGTCTTCTATGACAGGATAATTCAACTTCTTTCTTTCCTCGATGCGATGACATAAGAAATAGTCTATTATGTCTTCATTGTCTTCTATTGCAATAGCTGCAAACATATGTCCTACAAGAAAATAAACGTTTCAACTCAAATTTAAAAGTACATATTAATTTTTAATGGACATAACTCAATAAAAACATTTTAAATAACCATTTACCTTGTCGGACAAAAATCAAAATTTCGTCAAAATCCTTGGATGTTAAAACTTCATCTGAAACAAGTCATAATGCCTATGGAGGTTGATAATTGGGAAGCAGAGTTAGAGGCCTACAAATCCATCCATCCACCCATTCTCATTAATCAAAATCAGCGGTGAAAAATTCTATACAAGGTGTAAAACAACATGTCAACTTTCTTGTCCACGTGGCCTAAGAAGTAGCATTTGAGCTATAAAATGAGTGTATATCACTGGACCCTGTGAGTGTCATATAATCCTCATAGTTACCAATTTTTTTTTCCTCTATCAACCAAAAATGTCTACGAACTACAAAATTTTCTTAATAACTTAGGGCCATGTTGTCAATACACCTTTCCACTATGCTCTTTACATCTTTCAATTTAGCACCATATTTATACTTCAACTCTTCTCTTGCAAGAGATCTTTTCACACATACCCCTTGGGCGTATAGGCACTTTGACCTACCATCTATCATACCCACTCAACTTGTCTCGCGTACATGATGCACCTTCATGCTCTCCTTTTCCATGTCTAGCCTCGGTGAAACTCTAAATATTTTGCACACCTATCTTGATGTGCATTCTTCTCATCCAATAAAACATTCATGCATTCTTAAACTGAGATGTGCAATTATCTCGAACATATATAATGTTGTTTGAAGTGATTTTCCCTATCAGATAAGTTTCCATAAAATAGCTGGAAACACCCTTGCATAAATCTAGTAGAATGAGTACAATATTCACTCATATAAAAGTGATACTCTCTTAAAAAAAAAATCATTCTCTATATTTCGGAGAATATATAAATGCTATATGCAAAAAAATGGAAACTTGTACTAAGTTGTAATATTGTGATTGAACCTTCATTTTTGTTGCAATGTGTAATTATCTAAAAAATCAACTAATGAAACAATAGTACCAATAGGAAATGTTTTCTTTCATAACTTGAATTCTTCATCCAACTACAGACCTCTGTGTGTATTCCCAACATACTCATAAACAATTTCATCCTTAAATTTTCTCATAAATTGAAAAATAGGCCTATGTTATGTAACTAGCTCACATCGTTTAGAATCCTTTCCATCTTTCAACTGGTATGGTACTAATTTATATTTATCAATCTCAACTAAATTATGTTCTATTACACCTTCAATTTTCTCATGGATGCAACTTTCTAATTTAGGTAATCACGCATGTACCAAAACTTCCATCTAAAAAAGCTTGACTATAAAAAAATTATCCAACTTCTCTTTCACAAAATATCATAAGAATGAAATCCTGGAAGATATTGGTGGAACTTGAAGATCATATTCGATAACATACACTTAGATCTTTTACCACAATTTTTCAACAATATATTTGTGGTTATATAGTTTTCCAAAACATAAAATTGTGGTATTGGAATTGTAGATAATCCACATTTTAATATATTATTGTAGTTTTTCTATAATTTATTATACTATGGATGATCCACAATTCATAAAATTTATAGCTAACCTCCATTTTTTCAATTATACATTGTCCACATTTTGTGATGTTTGTAACATTTCTACAATTTTTGTTTTTGTTAATATTCCACAATTTTCACAATAATGTAGTTTTCCTATAAATTCAATCTTTGTAGAAATTCAACAATTTAAAATTTCATATCTCTCATCCATGTTATATTTGTTGAAATTTCAACAATTTTTTTCTACAGTTGTCCTTACCACATAAAACTTGTATGTGGAAGCTACAATTTGATTGCCACAATAATTAATTGTGACATTGTCTTTTTAAAAATGTAGAAAAGTTACTACTAACAACCAATTTCACATTCATTTAAATAATTATTTATGTTGATTGTATACATTGTAAACATACATAGGTATATAATTTTATTATTAAATGGGAATATATTATTCGGAAAAAATCATTTTCATATATTGAAAAATATATTATTAAGAAAAGTTTACTATTTATATTGTATGATATAAATAACATATAATATAAATAAATTTTTTTCTTTATGTATGCACTCATTTTTAATTTCCAAGAAATATTTAACTACAAAGTAAAATAATAATATAAAATATCAAAAATAATAAAATAAAAATTTGAAAAAGATCATATATGGAGAGGAAATATGTTCTATTTATTATAGAAAGTGTACCCAATCGTCTTGATAGACTAGCTCATTTCAATATTGTAAGCTCACTATCTCCCAATATTTTGAACCTTGTTTCCTAATCACATGAAGTAGATGTACGAAACTTGTAAAGGAAAATGAAGTATATTGGCTTATCAACAAAAAGTTACACTAAGAAGAACAAATACTTGCCAACAACAATCTGATACATTTTATTTTCCATTGCATTATTTGGAAGAAATAGCCAATGAACAAGCTTGTAAGTAAAAATCACATAAAAGTTAGAATAGACTCCACATATTTGTGTTATCAATCCATAAGATGGATTTAAAATTCACATAAATATACAATAGAGTAACTAGGGAGGATATTTGTATTTTAGATTGAAATATTTTTTTCCCAAACACTCAATGCGACCCTAGGGAGGATATTTCACAAACACGAACACCAAATGATAATCGTGTCCATTCCTACACATATGCGGCTTCTTGCTCTAAGTGAAATATAGATGATCTCACTCCATCTAAATCCACACACATGACAAGAAATTTCCCGGTGTAGAAGAATCAGGGATCCCTTCACAATTGGGTATCGTTAGAAACAGAACAAGGAATAAACGTTACATAGATTAAATCATAAGCCCTTGGGCATACTCATAAAGCCCTAAAAATTATAATCATCGTAAAAGAGTACGAATAATTTCAAGGTGAAATAATAAGATAACAGCCTCATCTCTACTAGTTCCTTCTTAATTCCTTCCTTTGCAGAAAGCTTCATAATTTTTACAAATCGCCGCTACTTCCGTAGGATAAAATGAATGCAAGCCAAATCCTATTATGATGAATTAAGAAACCTGTGAATTATATACTATTTTAGGCATATAGTTGGGCATCTTAGATCCACATGGGCAGATAACCCTACTTCTTTCACTCAGTGTCAAATTCAAGCTGGGAAAAATTATGTGCATCGATGCCACAATAGACAATTTCTTGAGAAGATTTCCATCCACCATACTCTCCATAAACAAGTGTAGCGAATATTAATGTGGACATAGTTGGAAAAAATGAAAGAAAAGTAAGTCCCATTTCATTTATCTACAAATATTAGTTATCAAGAAGAATTAATAAATCAGACTACTCAGAATTAATTATTAGCTAAAGGCTAAAAATGGACAATCTCTACATTTAAGAATATCTTCATGAAAATTAGAAAATAAATGAAAAATTAAATCTACATTTCTGAAATCATATTCTTTAACTCATCACAATAATCCCTAAAATTCTTTAACTCAACATTTATTAATGCATAATGAAAGAAAACCTAAACTATTGAGCATTCTATGGATGATATTGAAGATCTGTTGCAATGGCCTTCTAAATCTAAGGGATATTTTTTTGCATCATGCACAAAATTTTTCCAATAAGAAGTTGATATGTCCATATGCTATAAAATACAACATATACAGATTTATGTGAACTAATTGTTTATAATTCCTAGAAAAAAATTCACTCTCTTGAAAAAAATTCAACCCTGAACAAAATATTTTTAGAATATATTTCAAGCACAAATCCATAAAACTTCATATAGATTAAGCTGTGGCAATTTTTTTTTTTTTTAAACATTTCTGATTGATAACTATCTACATGGATGGACTGTAATGAAAACTCTAGTGCTCCAAATTTGTACATAAATAATTGATATATACATACATTACTTCCATGAAAAACAAGTAGTAATTAATGAAATTAATTAAAAAAAAGTCCCGCCATAACATATTTATCTCATTTTAGTGACATGTGGAAGCATTAAAACAAATAACAATCTTAATCTTGATCTTTACAATCCTATTTAATTTTGAGCTCATAAAAAATGGAGGAATTTTATATTTTTGGAAGTGAATAACATAAACCATGGCAAGTTATATGGAATTTAAATACCATAAGTCACAATAAGACAAATAGTTTGTGAGGTACAACTTGAATTTGAGTTGACAAGTGTAGATTTTAAAGTTAATAACTAATTAAATATATATTACATAATTATGTGTAGCATAAAAAAGTTATTAGGTAATTGTAAATGTTAACACCAATAAAATTTAATATATTTTGAAGCATATGATAGGTAATTCAAAAATTTGTTTTGAATATTTTAGTCTAATTTTACAATATATATTTGTATGAAGTGAAAATTTATTTTTCAATATTAGTATATAAATGAATATGATATTTCCACTTTATAATTTTATATTATTAATTTTTAATTTCAAATTATCGATATATAGTGTTATTTACAAAATAATATATTACAATAAATATATATTGATTGATTAATTTTATAATTTGTATTTCAATAAAGATTTAAAATGTGGATTTTTACAAATAATTATAATTATAAATATTGTAGAACATCTACACAACCTAAAAATTAATTAAAGTAATTATTGTAGATATGTCATAAATATTTAAAATTAATTTAAATGGAGAAATTTTGTACATTGATTGTGATAAAAGGAACTTCATTCTTCTAGTGATAGTATTTTTGCACTATTTAATGGGTCCATCTCATAACACACATGCATAATATTTTTGTATAAATATAATATTTCTATCTTATTGTTATTATATATTAGTCATATTTAAATATGTAAAATAATTAAAATTTAAGTGATATGAAAAATTTAGTTTATGCACTGATAAAATTGGAACATATAAGTGAGAGTTATATTTCACTAGAATCATAATTCTATAATAGTTTTCGAATGATGTGGCATTTTCACATCGTTAAATGTGGAATTTTAATAGAGTTGGATTTCAATAGAATTGTAATTCTAATTTTATATAAAATTTATAAAAAATATGTAAAAAATAATAGTTTTTGAATGATGTGGCATTTCCACATTATTAAATGTGGAATTTTAATATTAATTTATTTTATATTAGTCTTATTAAAACATTCTATACGTGTCAATGTTGTTGATAATTTTACTATAAATTTAAAAAAAAATTGTGGATTTTCTATTTCAAAAGGTTGGATATGTGATTTATCTACAAATTAGTAACCTTATTTTCAAATTTTGGAACATCTACAATAATTGAAAATAAATAAACTAGTTTTTCATAGAGATGCCACAAATATTCTACAATTATCTCAAATTGTAGAAAATTTGTGGAATAATTAATGGTAAAAAATCTTGTTTGTTGTAGTGATAGTTTCATAATGATAATTAGAATGAATGCGTAAAAATTTAGCATAATGCATAAAAAATTCAACATGTTTTCTACAAGAACAAGTGGTGCGAGTGTGGTTTATTTTCACATAGAATGGTTTCAACATTTCAAAAAAACGTTGACTAATTTTAGTTTCTAGATGATCTTGTTCAAACTTACGAAAAATTTATGTTTGAGTCATATCTAAGAAATTCTTTGGATGTGGTTCACGATTTGTAGAACCAACTCTCTAGAAAATTTACAACATCTCTTGTATTAGGTGAAACTCTAGTGTTATCATGTCAAAAATGAATAACAACTCCTCTTATAGCATCATATTTTTCTTTGTCCTTACACGGTGCTCTAGCAGAAAATTCCCAAAAATTGGTGTTATTGAGTTATTTAACGATATTAATTCTTTCAATTACTTTCATTAGATTCTTTCGATTAACTTTCAATATTTGAATTATTTGTATAATCAAATGTTGTTTTTTATTGATTCACTTATAACACTAGCGGCGAGCACATGACGCACATTATTACTATCCCTAGTGTGTCTCTTGACACCAAAAGTGTGATATGCATCATGAAGATTTTCAACAATTGTAGAGGTTTCACCATGTATATTAGATGTTGTCAATCCTAAGGTGTTTAAGTAAGGTCTCATTTTAATCAATTTCATCAAACTAACCAACAACTGACATCTTTGGGAATCATTTAAAATTTCAAAATGATTATCCTAAATTTTAGTGGCTTTTCTTACGATTTTCCATTCATAAAGTTTGTCAGATATTGGTTTCAAATTTTTTTGATCAATTTTGTTAAAATAATTAGGTTTCTTACGTAAAATCCTAGGAGGTGTTTTTCTCAAATTTGGCTTGTCTACAGTTTCAACTGAATTTCTGATTCACATTTTCATTGTCTCCTTGATTTCAAAATCAACTACATCATGAGTATTTAATTCTTCTTCAACATTGACATTAAAAACATCTTCATCATGTGTATTTAAATTGTCTTTTTCTTCCCCAACCAAAGCTATGGGAGGTCATTATGGTGTGTAAAAGGTGAAAAACTTCAAATTTTCTCTTCATGAGACTTGAACAATGTTGAAAAACTAAAAAAATTTCACAAAACTGGTGTCATCGTAGAGGGAGACTATTAGCATCGTAGAAATATTGATTTTAAAGTGAATAGAATAAGATAAATATCATTTTATAATTTTTACTAACAATATGTCTTTAAGACATTTTTTCCCTCAAGTGCTCATGTCTACGTTTAAGACCACAATTTTTTTTCTCTTATCAAAATATGATCAAACTTTTACCATCCCAAGCATGGAAAAATTCTATACACTTTAAAATATATATTTGATTTCGATATTTTTTTATATAGTTATGGCAGGCAAATGTAAAGTGCTTCGTTTTCTAAAAATTTTCAAACCACTTTCGCAGAAAAAATATTACAAATATTTCTTGAACAAATAAAAAAAAATCCATCCCAATATATACAACAACATCTAACTTTTCACTAAAGGAAAAACAATTAACAATATTTGGTCATCAAATCACGGGAAAAAAGCTACAATCTTACGAGGATTTTTCAAAAAAAAAAAAAAAAGTCATATAATTTTTAGTGTTTAGCATAGCTACACTCTTTCATTTTTAAAAAAATTAGTAGTTTAGAAACTAGATTCTGGATGTTACGATTCATATTGATATAATTTTTCTAATTTTGAGTGTGCGTATTTTGAATAATCCTTATAAGTTGAGATTTTGTTGTTTTTTACAATATAGCGTCCACTTATGACCCCTTTTTGTCATCCAACTTGCTGCACTTACTCCCTTTATTTAACATATTTGACCCACTTCTGATTTGTGTCTACGACTTCATAATTTCTTCACCTTTCTAAATATGTGTGTCACTTTTTATCAATATTCTTATCTAACATTCAAATGGCTCTGTAAACTCTTCTCAAACCTGAAGTCCCTTATAGTGCAATGAGTTATTGTAGAATAAATTTAGGTGCCTATTCAATATCATTTTAATTAAATATAAATAACTTGTAAGCTACATCTTCATTATGTACATTGAAAATACTATTTTTTTGTTAAAATAAATAACATGAATCGAAACAATCCTACTACCATCATATTTGGAAATAAATATAAAATCATCCTTGGGAAACATGTTGAACTCTAAAAGTTAGTACAATTCATTAGAAAGAAATTGTTTACTCCCAAATTGGATTTATGTGAAATATAAGATTGTTGAAATAAATACACTAAAGGATGTAAGAGTTAACTAATGGAGAATATTCTATTTAATTAAATTATGAAATTAATTTCCAATATCATAGAAATACATTAATACTTGAAAATGGTGTTGTTGGTAAGACATAAAATTGAAAACACATCGAAATGAGTGTACGGATATGATTACATATGGTTATGAGAAGTTTTGGTTGTGTAGAAAACTTGAATAGGGGGTTCTATAAATTATGATGCTTTCTTTCTCAAGTTATTACTAGAAACTAACTTGGTTTGAAACCATACAACTCGAGATAGAACCATATTTTACAACCTTGAACATTTATTATGGTCTTGGACCTATTTAGCTTTTGGCTTTATAATTTCCTAATAGATGGTCCATATCAAACTATTTGTCACCATGAAACCCTAATTTTTGATCATGTTTTAAAACTTTCTCAATATACATAATGAGGTCTCAAACTGTAACGATGGGTAGGACACCCTATAAAATAAGAATTTGTTGGGTTTTGGGAACATTAATGCACAATTGAAATTGTAACTAATTTTAAGAGGCCTCGAATCACATATGATTCTCCACCTAACATTTCATATCTAAATGAATAAAACTATGACTCGGAAAATCCCTTTGAAATTTCTTGAGTTGTGTTGGATGTCATTAAAATACATGGAGAATGGAAGTTTGAGTGTTTGTAGATGATATGGGTTGATGTATTGACCTAGTAGGAATCTTTATACCTATATATGTCACTTTGGTAATGACTGTAGTTGTGTTATGTTTAAATTTAGGGAGCCTCGGGTGCATTTTATAAGTGTTGGAATTGATTGTATCAATGTAGTGCTATAGGATTTCTAGGTTATAAAATAGGTTATTGTTTACTTACTTATAGAGGGTTGCGTAGAAAATTTATCTAACAAAGGGTGAACTGAAAGAATTATAAGACCAAAAAAATATTGAAATTAAATTAAAGTTGGATAAAATGTCATTCTAAGACTTTATAAATCAGCTAAGATTGGATATAATATCTTGACCAAATTCTATGACATTCCGTATAAATAGAAAACATGCAATCTGAATTTTTAACTTGTCACTAATGTTTTTCTATAGAATGTTTGCATTGTATTCACATAATTTGATCAAATATCAATGTGTGCGGATAGAAAAGGTAATCAAGATACCTTTAAATGATGAAATCATGAATAATAATGTTACATTTATCATAACAAGTTGTATTCTAAAATCTAGATATTTCAAAAAAAATTGCCAAATTTGAGTGTCTAAATTGTTCCCCATTTAACTATGAAATGAAATTACTTAATTAAAGTAAAAGATACCTTAGTGTGTAGAATAAATTTATCGTCACTCGAGTTAATTTTATAGAGTCTTATTGTGCTTTGTGTTATCATGCTTCGTGATCAAACCTAAATAATAAAGTGTAGTGAATGCCCATGATAAAGAATTGAAATTTATCCATATTTTCATAAAAATGTGAGTGAACTAACATAAACGAGGAAGGAATACACACTTTTTTCCTATAGAGGAAGAAATTTGGTTATTTTTCTTGTATTTAAACATTGATATAGATGACTTTTCCAAAGGATTGGGATGATAAGTCCATAATTTTGTAGAGGAAAAACTAGATCGTTAAGTGCATTCATCCCAACATAGAATTATAAGGAGAGAATAAGAAGAATGAAGTGTTGAAATACCCCACTAAGAAATCATAGCGACCTCAAAGTTATTTATCAACTCTAATATTTTCCCCTTGGAGTGTAAGTGGAAAGGAAAATATTTCTATCTAGAACTTAAACACATCTATATGTTCTATAACCCCATAGACCTCATCGATACCAATGGATATGTTCCTATTCTATAAAATAAGAATATATAGTAAAAAATAAAATGATTACCACGTTCCCTTCCTATGTTCAACAAAAATGAATATAAAATATAATGTAATAAAATGTAAATGGACGATGGAAATTCATACCCCCAATATTTGTAAAATTTTATTAGAAACTAAATGTCATGATGGAGAATTCAATTACTTTATGCCCCATGTAATATTCTAATATTACAGAATGAGATCTTAAGCTGTCAAAAACACTTTAAGAGTAACTAAAAATATGAAGCTGTTGAGAATGTTAACGAGACTCCACCATGGTAAAAATATGTGGGAGTTTTATGACTATATATAAAATCTTGACCAATTAATATAGTTTTGAATATATACAACATAAAGGATATAAAGGAAATATTTCCAATGTTCAATTGATGAAAGAGTTTCTTGATAGGAAATTTTTTTCCCAAGGTTTGAAATATATATTAAAAATGATCATGAACTTAGGAAAAAGAATAATATCAAGAGGATCAAATACCTAAAGGATCGTCAAGAAACAAGTTTATAAGGTAGATAAACACAAGGAACATTCAATTGAGTTCAAAACATAAAGCCAAATTAATGACCAAATAATAATGAATGATAAAGAATCAATGGATCAAAGTGATTGTTCAAAATGGATAAGTCAATGTGAAAAATGAGACACAATCATGCAAATTTGTTAGTAAACCAATTAGTCAAATGGTGTACTTCCTAAGTGTCTGATCAATTAATAGTTTGACACGTAAGATGATCAACAAAATGTCACCACTTATGCCAAGTTCAAAAATGAACAAGACATAAGTAATAACAAAAGGTTGATACGATTTCCAAGAAAGGTATACTAAAAGAAAGTTTAAGTCCAATCAAGACCTATATATTAAAAGGTTTGATTATATGCTTGAATCCCAAGGTTTCAGAATGGAAACTTTTCAATCCATGGCTACAATACCATTTGACATATCTCTATATGAATTCAAACTTGGAAGAATGAATGCAAGAAATGAAAATAGCTATCTCCTCCAATGAATAATGCTCTAAGATGATAAAATGGTTATTTCTTAGGGTTTATGCTAATTTAGGTGTAATTACAAAGTTGGATGAGGGTTCCTTATACAACCTAATGGTTTGAAGAAGATTTGCATCCTATTACATATGTGATAATAGAAAAGCTATGTTAGTTATGGATAAGCATGGTTTACAATAGGTTGATTTTGCTTTAGGAGAGTTTAATTTGTCATTTAGTGACTCATGGGTAATGAGGGGGTTTATTAATTAACCAAAATGATTAATTAATAGGTGTGCAAGATTATATAATCTTTTGAGAGGAATAATTAGTATGGTTTATGTTATTAGAGGATTTTAATAAAATAAATGACAATTTATTGATTAAATAGAAAAGAGAATTAATAAGTTAAGAATAATTAACTAATCTAGATAGAAAGGGAGCTTAATTAATTATAAATAATTAATTCATCTAGATAGAAATGGGAGTTGATTAATGAAAGGTCGTTAATTTGCATCGTTGTTGGATATAAGAGTTAATTAACTAACATAATGTAATTAATTAATGATGATAGTAGACAAAATGTTTGAAATTGACGATATGTCATCAATTTGTGGGAAATGGTATAATTGGTATAATTTAAGTATTTAAATTTCTTGAGCTAAATTGTAGGTGTGTACATAATGGTATAGGAAGACTTTATATAAAAAATCTTTTTTTAATTTTAAAATATTAGATGTGTCATTTCATCATCCCTTCAAGGTCATACAATTTTAATATCTAACCTATAAAGTGAAAATTATTAATTCAATTATAATTTGTATAGCATTTGGTATTATCATAAGTATGCATTGAAAATATCCTTATTAAAGTGCTCAAGGTTATCTTAATTATTCTTAATATAATTCCACATTATTAATAACAACCATCACATAGTTCCAAATATCATAAACCCAATTAAATAATATACATTCTTCCACTACAAAATATTCAAAGGTCCTTGTATTTCCCACTCCTAAATCGACATTGATATTACTATGATATTGCTTACTTTGGATTGGAGCCATAGACATTGTTATCATATTTGATCTTTAGACATTGATAGATGGACATTACTATATTTGATTAGCTTATTTGATAGATAGTATGTAGTTTTTAGACTTATGAGATGATGTGATTTAGATGATGGATTATATGCATAAATTGACATATCATTATTTGATGATCTAGAGTTACTTATTGTACTGACATCTTAGATTTGATATCTAGATTTATCAAGAAGATTTAGTGGGTATTGTGATCTTATTGCTAATTGATGAAATGAAATATTTGGAATTGTGAACAATGGCGAATTACTTGATTTTAGTGATGATTTAGTTATAATATTTGATGATGTGAATTGATATCTATATGTATAAATTTTATTATCTTGATGTCGTTAATATGGCCATGAGGCCGAAATATATTATTTGCATTTTCGAAGGAAATTGTAACACAACAAGAAAAATGGAATAGGATACCAACCGTGAAGGAATTTGGGTTGGTTATTAGAAATAGGTCAGCTTAGTAAATTATGTAATTGTTTTTATTTGTTGTTATTAGATTGTTAGGAGGTGCCCATTGGTGGATGGCCTCAAATGTGACCTTGGGTATATATGTTGTTCTCCCTTTTTGTTTTATTTATTTTGTGAGTATTTGTATTACTCAAGTATTTTGAGTCAAATTTATTATTGTTAGTTAAAGTACTCAAATTAGGTTGATTAAACTTAATTAATTAGTGTAATTTGGGATGTGATCAAAGGGATTAATTAATGTGAGCAGGTGGTTCTTGGTTTGTGTTGGATTTTAAAGGATTTTCTTTCTTTTGAGTGTTGTGTGCTCAACCTTGCATGTCAAATTCGGATATGGGATTAATGGCCATTTTGGAGAGCTATGGGGAAAATAAAGCTTGTCCGACACCTCTTAATTTAACATTCACCCTACCCTTATGGGTTAAGGGATAAAAAAATAACTCATTATGTGATTGTTAGAGAAAAAAGTGCTATTTATTGCACTTTATGACATATATTTTTAATTTTGTGCTTTAGGGGTGTGGGTTTGATTTTGAACTCGGTGTAAGAGGGTTGTCATTCCCTCAACCACAAATTTACTATGTTTTGGGGATTGTATTTTACAATGTGATGTGGAGTGGAGGAGAAATGATTTGGCATCGTACGTGGAGCCACATCACCTCTCTCTCATTTCTTTTCTATTTATTCTAGTTTCTTTAATCATTTTGGGGTTACTTGTTTTATTTGGAGTCTTGCATTTTTTTGAGGAGCTTGCTTTTGGAGTGTTTATTTGGATCTTAGAGTTGGATTATGCTTACTTGGACTTGGAAGGACTTGGATATTGTGCTTGATGATTGGATACTCTTACAATGGAAATGTAGGGACTTCACCCATGTTTTGTTTTGCTATTTTGTTGTTCATATGCTTGTAAATGGATGATTCTTGCATGCTTGTGATTTTGGGAAATAGAATGGCCTTTAGGTTGTGTAGGAGAATATGGAAATTTAGATATTTTTATGGGATGTATAAAAGTATTATTGGGTATTTTAGGATGGAGTTGGGTTGGAATGTCCCACCTTGTTGATAAGTAAAATTTGTGTTTATCTTGTTTATTTTATTGAGGGAGGCATAAGAGTTTTCAGAGGCATAAGAGTCTTGTGTGTATGTGATTAATTTTCTTGAAGGCTTTAAGGTTGGCACCAAAACCATTTGGAGGCATAAGTAGATTCCCATTTCCTTTCTCTTTCTTGGCTTGACTTTAGAGTCTTTTTGTTAAGAAACTTTTCTGTTGATACAATTATTGTTATTTTTCTTATTGTGTTGACTGTTTTGTTTGAATGTTGATTGTGGAAGACATGTAAAGTTACCAATGGTTGTCTTGTACCCTTTATTATTTAATTGTTGGGGCTCGGGGGCCAATAAGGAAGAAGAATTTGTTTCCACATTGGATTATTCATTTGGTGGAGAGTATTGTCTACTACTCTATTTTTTTGTTGTGTTTTGGATTATGAGAAGATAGTTGAGCCCAAGTGAATAAATTCTCATAGTTACAATTGAAGGAAATGAATAAATATACTACCTTTATAAAAAAATCCAATTTGTCTCCACTTAAGTGGAGGGATTGAAATTTGTATTTTTAAGATTTTAAGCCTCTTCTAAATATGTTCAAAAATGGTTGATTTGTATTAAGTTTTAAAAATTTATGCATATTGGAAAATAAGCAAAGGAAAATTGTATTTATTACTATGAGAACCCTTTCAACTTATAAACTCTACCAAGAATGTTTTGAATGAAAACTTCTATTTTAAATGGTTTATTTATTTTTAAAAACTAAACTTTATCAAACCATGAATTGGATAGATAAAGTAAGAACTTTAATGTGGTTTGAAAAATGAAATTTAATCTCTCTAAATCAAAGCTTATTATCAACTTAAATTATTTCCTCAAAGTTGTGATTTGTGTCATTTAAAAAGATTGATGTTCTTGTTTTGAAAATTGGTTTCCATGCATAGATTTCATTATTTCTTGTAGCTAGCTTTAAAAATAAGTATGGAACCATTTGCTGCAAGAAAATAGGAGTTAAATCCCCTCAATGGGACCATGCTCTAATACTTCATGGGATATATAAAAATGTAAAGGGAGACCAATGAACCCATATGGAATCAATCATTAAGACGTAGGTTCTTGGAAGACGACGAGATTCAAATAAGGTTTAAAAAGTATTTAAAGTTAAAAAGTTAATATTTTACAAAGTGGACCAATCATGGGTTGCCATATGGACCAATCACACAAGTTTTTAGTTGAGGAATTTGAGGTGATAGAACATGATTTTTACGAAGTACTCAATACATATCTAATAAGGGGTTACCTTGTGAGATTCAATCAAAAGATGTCATATGGCACCAATGATGGAATTTCTATGCTAGCGATGGAAAAAATAAATCTTTAAATTGATCATTGCTATAAGAACCTGTAGAAAAGGTTCCTTTTTCTAGTTTTAGGGGAAATTGAAATGTTCAAATCTAATGTTCCAATGATTGTAATTTTTTTGCTTATAGGTAGATCTTGTAACTAATGTAAAAGGGAAAAATGGACTAAATCATGGGTTGAAATCAATGAAAAATATCATCAATAATGATAAGAAATGTGGTATAAATATATGTGATGTTCAAATTGATGGACTTTTAGCCTTAAACTGTGTAAAACAACCTAGCTAATGTTCAAAAACTATAACATTTGCCCCATAGCTCTAAATGAATAAAATAAGTATTTTTGAAAGCTATTAAGGAGTGATTGAAATCAAGGTTAATTCAAGGTCAATATTATCCATTTATTTAAGGTTATGGGTATCATAAGTGTCACCTTATATTTTCTCTATGTATCAAATCATTATAGTTAGCGGTTATCTTTTTCAGTCAAGAATGTTCTCAAATCTATGTGGATATTTTGGAATATGTTTTAATTTTTTTGGAATAAATATTTATTAATAGAGTATTTTCATGGTCAATATGAATGCATTTTAAATTTAAGACCCGGTATAAAATCCCCTTTGATTTTTGTAGTGATTTTTTTTTAAATTACAATCATGATGATAAGGAGTGATAGTTTTAAAGTTATATAAGAAATTTTCAAGTTTGAAATGATGGAAGAATTGAATGAATGACATTGAAAAGGTAAAAAATACATGAGTGATGTATATAATTGAATGATAAAATTGTTAGCATTCACTTGTAAAATGCAACTAGTTTCTTGTAAAATAGAACTGTATAGATAAAACAATGCAATTTAATGACTATAACAGATAACAAATAATCTACAAAATATGATTTGTTAGCCACAAAATACAATCAAATGGATAATTTTTTTATCTAATTAGGTGCAAAATATAAATAAATGATTCATCATATATAAAAGTAAAACTTGTGTACATCACCATTCGACTGTATACTTTATGTCATATAGTTGAATGGTAGATATCCCTTAGTGTATACACTTATTTACTCTATGTAGTTAGATGTGTGTAATATAAATTTTATTACTAAGACATAAACGAAAGAATGTCCTATTGAATGGAATTGATGTTTACCACCAAAACCAAAGTTTTTGTTTATATAGGAAAACTTAGTTAATTTATCTTTCATGGTAATGGATAGATATATTCGAAAGTTTGTAATTATTATAAAATTTTGATGATACAAACTATAAAAGTAACTTATAGCATAATAATTTAATAGAATGTATGATAGATGCACGTTTTAGAAACCCAAAAACTGGTTAGTTAACTAGTATTATATCCAATAAACATTTTACCATGTGAATGAGATACATATAAGAAATGATGTATTATTTAATAGATTATTGATCCTTTTCTCATCTTATATCTATTTTCCTTCCATTTTAACTATTTTCCTTCTCGATAAAAGTATTTTTGTGAATTTTAAATGGTTCCTCCTTGAATGAAATCTTACTCTTTTGTTTTAAGGAATGAGATTTTGTCGACTTGAATATTCAGTTATTACTATTTGTGAATTCATGAATTTGATATTATCATGGCTATATTTTAATTTTTTATATATTAAGATAAAATATAACCATAATCATGAGCATCACATCACTAATTCCATAACCATAATTATCAAACTTGTTATAATTCGGGATCAATTAACCGTAATCATTTGTCATCACATCAATAATTCCAAATCTTAAAGGTATAAAAGATTAATAAATCATTCTATGGATAATGAATAAGTGTATTCCCATCATGTTTTACATATCCTTTACTCCAATTTATGAAAGTTTAAATTAACAAATTTTACAATAATTATTTTTACTTGAAATTTATGGTTTAGTTTCTATTATAACTATGACTACATTATGTGTTGTAGTTGTCACCATGGAGATTTCCAAAAACACAACAATAGAAGCTAGCTATAGAGTGAAGAGAATATTTTTGTGCACACTTAATTATATATCTCATGAAAGTTCAAAATATTCATTTACAAGCTTAAAGAATCAGAAAAAGTAGATGCTAATATGTAGTAATGTATCATTTTTATAAAAAGACTAAGAAAAACCTAAACATATCTCGTGATGGCCAATCTCTCACCTCTTTTGAACCCTAAACAGACCGTAAATGGATCATATGGCACAGGTGGCGGAATATTGTATATAGCACAATCTATACCCATCTACGAAATGGAAGAGAGAAGAATGGCCACATCCCCCAACACGGGTCTGATGTGCATCAACAGAAATAGGGGCAAATGATGCTTGGAGGTGATAATGTTGTGCAAGTTTGTGGGAGAGAAAATGGAGATAAATATTTCTCCTTGATTGGTCTTGCATTTAATAGAGGCTCCACTAACGGAGGTGGAAAGCCTATTGGGAGTCTAGGGAATTATTGGTAGAAGACAGTGGCTGAAGGGGAGGGAAACTCCTTCGGAAATGGAGGTTCGTCCAAATATTTTTCTACCATTGTCTCAAATCAAAAAATAGTGCAAGACATTTTGGCAAGATGCTACAACCATCTTATAAGGCTCTTATGTTGAAGATCGAGGAGGATATACTCACATAGGTCCTTAAGGAGGAGGAGAATCTAGCCCAAATTGGTTTCATTTGCATATTTCATAAGTTTTGGAAAAAAATCTCTCACAACTCCACGATTGCATTTAGAGATGGAGAAAAGTGATTAAGGGTAAGATTGAACTATACCCCTATGTTAAATCCTATTTTATTGTTGTTTTTGAAACCCCTGAGGATAGGGATCTAATTTTTGAAAAAATTGGGTTTGGGGAGAACATGGTCTCATGTTTAGGCCATGGTACCATTCCTTCGATCCCTTAAATGACTCCTTTGATTCCCATCCATTTTGAATTCTCTTTCCTAGACTCCCTTTGCATCTTTCCTTTTTAGTATTAGAGATGCCATGTTATCTACTGTGAAAATAGATGATAAAAGCAATGGTAAAAGTCATACAACTTATTCGGGATCCTGCTTGATCTTGATACATCCAAATCTCTTCCCTAAAAATTAACTTGTAGATAGGAGTCAGACATTGGATTAAGAGGATTGTAATTATTAGATCCTATCTATATCTAGGGTAGGTGGGGCCCCCTTCTCTATGTAGGGGATATAGAGGGCCTATATAGAGATATGGGTGTGGTTAGGCATATAGGGATTATAATTTAGATGCTAGTGATGCTATAAAATAGAAAATCTCTTGGATGACTTTGTACATTCCAAATGCAAAGAAAAATATGAATGGTAGAAGGATTCTTTACAAAGACATCTTACAATCAGCTGCCATTCAGACCCAATTGAGGACTATTGAAACCCATTAGATGATCTTTAATAGGAGTCACATTCTAATATTCCAGGCTCACGAACGGATAGTTTAGGTTTATTCTACCCAGCAGTTGTTTTGAAAATAATGATAGATGGTACCCTAATTAAGGGGCACATTCCCATTAAGAATCTTGAACTAGTTCCTCCGATATTTACGCAATAAGGTAACGAGGATTGGATGGTGATGGAGTGATGAAAGAAAGGCCATAATAAAATAAATCACACTAGTGTTTCTGACAAGTTTTGATTCTTGTCTCATCTTGTGCTTTTATCACTTTATCTAGGTTGTAAGTCTACTATTTCTGGGTTGTTTTCCCTCATGCAAGCAATTTGTTGCTTGGTTATAGACCTATTGTTTGTTGTTTATATCGGTTGGGATTTTTTACATATCTAGGTTTTGACCTACCCTTATTGTGCTCTTTTTTTATATCTCGGTTCTTGACCCCTTTTTGTATTGGGGTATGGTCCATCCCACAATACCATTTACCATTAATAAAAAATGTATCCTTTTATATTGAATAATTTTTCTATGCTCCCTTGATAAGATAAATGCTCACATTCATATTATAATAACTAAATCTCTCTATCTCATTTGTGGATTTGGATCATCTCAACATGATTCTATTTAAAAACATGGAAATATTAATCAATTAAAGAATTCAATCATCTTTTATTATCATTCTAGGAATATTAATTTTAGATAGCATGCCTCCTATATAGGATGGTATAAATTGTTTTATGATGTGTTATATAACCATGGATGTCTTATATATGATCGTAACCTATTTAATCTTTGGAATATTTATTTATTTGAATAAATTTATTTTTTTATTTTCATCTTCATAAGGTAATCTTGATTGTAATATTTCACCTAGATAAGGTTATATAAGCTAGTCAAATATTAGAAGCACAATCATAGAGTGGGGAGTGAATCAATATCTTTACAAACACATCTTGAAGGGATCTTTATACATTCATAAAAACCATTATCATATGAGAAATATCAAAAGTAGTTAGGAAATCATTGAAGAAACATATCAACCATTCACATAAGCATGAAAAGATAACACATGAACACGAGATATAGGTTGGAATTAATAAAGGGTAAGAAAACCCATCAAAGTTTTCTTATATATAAAAAAAATTAAAGATTTAGTGAAACAAACACTCCTAATTTATCTAGCACTAAATATAATTTCACAAGAAATAGCTGGAAAGGAGGCTAAAACCCCTTGATTTAGTTAAGAAAGAATTCCACAAGTAACACTCACCACTAATGTTTAAGATGCAGAGACTTGTAATGAAGTACAAAATCAACCATCTAAGAATGTTCCCCTCTTTCTTCTTGTTTTTATCTCAACAAATGATGGACTTCTTTACTCTTATTCAATATTCTTAACTCTTCTTATTTTTCTACTATATATCTATGATATTTCAAAATACACAAAGGCCTCTTCAATACTCGCTAATCCTCAAGCATTAGTTGTTATTCATACTCAAGCTAATATCCTCTTAAAGACAATCAAAACTTACTCCTTTTCACAATTTCTCATATTATTTTGGTCAAAATAATCTTCATCATCCGTAGGATGTTCTTCATGAGATAATTTAACTCTTCATATGGTAAAAAATTCCTTATTATATCCTTTCATAATGTTGTTAGCTCACAATTTTACCCTCACACAAAAGCTTCTTAAATAATAATTTAGATACATGTCTTAAGATCATACGGTGGTTACATCAGTCATGAAAACACAATACCATATAGGTAGAACATTTCATAAGACAAATATCATCTGTAAAATAAAAAATAATAACAAAAAATCACAATTTTCATTTTTACTCCTTGAGGACATTAGAAGACCTACTTGAACTAGGTCTATCCACACAACGAAGCAACAAGATCTTTTGGGAGACTAAGAACATCACCAAAGATTAAAAAAATTACAATAACATTTTCAATGACCTATACATACTTCATCGATGCTGAAATAGCTCTGCGACATCCATTCTCACAATGAAATAGCCATGAGAACATGATTGTCCTATTATGTCCTAAAAAACAAGTCTTGAGAATGAAGCTTCTACAACCTCAAAACACTCAACCATGCCAATTGAAATATGTAAAAATTACTACATGAACTCACTAACACCACAATGTCCATTAGATACTTCAAATCAAGTTATAAATTCTCAAGAACAACTTTTCACATAGAACACAAAAAAAGGTCCAAAATTACCTTAAGGACTAGTCTTGAGAAATTTACTTGCTTACACCATCTAAAGGCTAAAAGTTAAATTGAAATCATCATAGGAATTTATTATGATTCCATGAAATATTCTTAAATCCATATTTTCACTTTTTCTTTGCAAAACTAGAGATATACTTAAAATTCTTGAGAAACAGAGGCTTATACCATCACTTTTTCTCATTCACCTGATAACAAAAATTCATGTGGTGATAGCTAGGAGAGTCCACTACGTTTTCCATTAATCAAACTTGATCAAAATATCCATGCTCAAATGATTTTATCAATATATTGTATATCGACTAGAAACAAAGGTTTTATACTTGTTTTGGTGTTAACAATCGTTCATAAAGATCTAACATTCAAACTAAAAGATAATGTAAATAAATACTAGCTAGGCAACATATCAACATATCCAAAAAATCTTAGGTTCATGTTGACCAATTTTTTTCATAAGAGAGAAAGGGGTAGAAAAACAATTTTCAGTTACTCGGTTTCAATGGATGATTGGGAAAATAAAAAGTAAATCAAAAACTTTGAATACAGTTTTAGGATGCTCATTCATCATATATGAAGCCATTAAAGTTCTCATCTTCACCAATATCATGCATCAGCCATGAAAGACTTTTGTAGGGCCTTGATAGAGATGGGAAAAACACCAAAGATGAAAAAAATCATGCTATAACATCAAGGGTTAAGTTGCAGATTTTAAAATTCCATGTATGAATGCACAGTTACTTCAAGTTTTTATTCTTTCAACCATAGTTTCAAATTCGGTATAAACAAATAATTATTAATTCCTTATTATTATATGCAATTGTATTACTAAATTGAGTTTTCAAATGCTCATTAGTTGTACAAAATGAAAAGCAATGTAAAGGAAACAATGTACAACTCATTACATAATATAAATTGTATATGTTCATAAAGAAATTATACAATTTTCCCACACAAGTCATGGTATATGGCAATTTAAGTAAGAATTCAGATAAATTTAAAGTTGGAAATGTAAATTGGAATATGAATCCTTCTTCCTTGTAAGTTGTTGATTTAGTAATCCAAGCTTCGTGATACTACTCCTATACCTGAAAGAGAGAAAAAACATTTTGATTAGAGTTTGGGGTTAGTTTCTCCTCATTATAGTTTCAAATTTGAATTTATATGCATCATTAATTAAAAGTGAGTAGAATCTAGGTACAAAACAAGATGAACATGACTTCAAAAAAAGAATACATATTTGCAATGTTGATCAAATTTTGAAAGCACATGTGCATTTAAAAGTATGCATTTCACAACGCATAAATAAAGTAAAAATAAGTAATATTCGATAAAATGAAACAAAACAACGGGTTTCTAGAGATGGCTTTGAGAAATTCATCATCGGCATGTTTGATCAAGAACATGAAGTGTAAGCTTTCATCAAGTTTTCAAGTACAATTTTTCAAAAGAAGAATAGTAAAGTACAAAAATCCAAATTTCCTTAATTTTGCATTGGGAACACATATTTTCATTAAAGAATGAGAATATTCAAATGGAAGCCGTAAAAAAATATTCATAATGTAAGTTTTTATTAAACCTTCAGGAGAAAGTGTAGACATTAAAAAAGTAGATTATTTCATTTTTCAAAGTACAATGTTTCCAACAATAGGATAAGAGCACATATCAAACAGTGACAACATTCCTACTAAAATGAAGGAATATTTTTAGAATGTTACCAAGAG
Organism: Taxus wallichiana var. yunnanensis; assembly: GCA_018340775.1. Classification (NCBI taxonomy): domain Eukaryota; kingdom Viridiplantae; phylum Streptophyta; class Pinopsida; order Cupressales; family Taxaceae; genus Taxus; species Taxus wallichiana. The sequence goes on along the minus strand of CM031238.1, from coordinate 702,147,081 downwards.
TTACAAGTATCTTTCACTTTGCAAAATACATACTTTCATCAAATCTCAAAGCAAGTTCAAGTTTCTAATATTACATGAAGTTTTCCATTAAAATGTGCTTCATTTATCCATTTCCAGAATGACCAAATAGATCAACGTATAGCTACAACAAGAAAATAGCAAAAAATATGAAAGATACAGTTCTCTTATTGCAACGGTGGTGTAATTTTCATAAAGAAGATTCAAAGAATCTACAAATATTAGTTTCCAAAATGAAATTTTCTTGAAAATGAAAATATCTAGGACATACTTCACAAAAACCCTCAATCATATTCACATTTTTAGTAAGTTGGAATAGAGAAATTTTTATTAAAACATGCCTTACCTTTGAGAAAATGTGCAAAGACAACTTGGAATGATCCATGAATGTGACAAGATAGAAACAAATAAGAGGGAGAGCTTTATGAAATTCAGTGAGATTTATAAGCGAGATGGGTAAACACCCCTCAGTGAGGTGGATTTATTCCCACATCGATCAAACAAAATAAATTCATGACAATGAAATAGCTCAATCCATTTCGAGCCATACCCCAGGGCGAGCAGTTATCATATGATCAAGTGCAACACACACCACAACCAGACCACTAAAATGGAATCCGGTTAAAACAAGAAAGATGAGAAATGGATCTGGATGTGCTACATAAACTCAAAATGATGAGTTGAAATTCAAAACTCTCTAAGATAAAGAAACACATAGTGTAAAATCCTAAGGAGTTGAGAGACGAAGAAGTGATCCTAAGCTATTGCAAATCCTATCAAGATGGGTAGAGGAAACATGAGATGGGCCAATTAAAAATACAAGTTGGTCAACAAAGCTTGCTCAAAAAAAAATAGTTCCCTCACAGAGCTAGGAGACAAAAAGAAGATAAAAGAAGGACAAAGTCAAATGATGCATGGGAAGCCCTAAAAGCTGCATCCCAAGGATCTAACAAAATAAGGTTAGTAAGATTTCAAACCCTTTGAAGATATTTTGTGATTTAAGTATGAATAAAGCTAAATATTTTCAAGATTGAATTACTAGGGCTCAAATTATTGTGAACCATCTTAAAACTCAAGGGGAAAGTGTCATAGAGCAAAAAATTGTAGAAAAGATTTTGAGATCTCTTCCTCCAAAGTTTTATCCAATAGTCATAGTTATTGAAGAAAGTAAATATCTAACCACATTCAAAGTTGTAGAGTTGATAGGTTCTTTGCGATTTCAAGAGGGGTGTATGCAACATTCTAGAGTGAACCTAGTTCAAGCCTTCCAATCTACTATAAGAATTGAAGAAAAATATACAACCCCTCCTCAATCAATCAAATATGAAAGGGTGTCTTCTACATCTAGAGGACATAGTAGAGGAAGAGGAAGAAGTTAAATGGATCGAAGAAGCATCTAGTGCCAATATTATGAAAGGTATGGACACTATAAAGAAAAAATATGATTTGAATAAGTCAAGAGCCAACTATACTGAAGAGTAATTTGAAGAAGAAAAACACTACATTATTTTCTTGTAATTTGGAAAAAGAACCTCAAAAGGATGTTTGGTTCTTGTATAGCAATTGCTCAAATCATATGATAGGTAAATTTGATCTCATTGTCAAATTAGATGAATCCGTAGGGAGTCAAGTAAAATTTGGTGATGATAAAGAGGTTGATGTAATGGGAAAAGGTACCCTTGCAGTGAAAACTAAGCAAGGAGAAACTACATTTATTCGTGACACTTTGCATGTGCCCAAATTACAACATAATCTTTTAAGTATTGGGCAACTTGTAGCAAAAAATTACAAGGTTGTGTTTGAATATTAATGCTGCAAAATAATTGATAAATCAGCTAATCATTATCTTTAGCGAAGGCTTATATGACAAAGAATCAATTATTTCCTCTCACTTTGGTGTCCACTAAGATGCATGACCTCGAAACCATAGATGATTCATGGTTATAACACCAATGGTATGGTCATTTTCATTTTCAAGGATTAAGTTTGCTTCAGTAAGAAAATAATGGTGAGAGGACTTCCTGCAATTCATGAAAAAAGAAGAAGTTTGTTCGGGGTGTACACTTGGCAAGAAACATCGAAATAGTTTTCTGGTGAACAAATCATGACGGGAAAAATATCCTCTAGAGCTTATGCATAGTGACATTTGTGGTGACATGTAAGAGGAATCTTTGTTTAAGAATATTTACTTTTTGACATTTATTGATGATTTCTCATGCCACACATGGGTTTATTTTCTTAAGCGAAATCGAGGCATTTGAATTCTTCAAGAATTTTAAGGCTATGGCAGAAAATCAAAGTGGGTATTCTTTCAAAATACTCAGAACATATAAAGGGGGTGAATTCACTTCAATGAGTTTACTAATTTTTGTAATACTCATGGAATTAAGAGACAACTTACGATAGCTTATACCCCACAACTAAATGGAGTTGCGAAAGAAAGAACCATACCATTATGGAGATAGAAAAAAGTATGTTATACTTCAAAACCTTCCTAATTGTTATTGGGGAGTTGCAGTAGCAACCATAGCTTATATTTTGAATCGAAGCCAAACAAAATTGCTTCAAAATATCACTCCCAGAAGCCTAGAGTGGACACGAGCCCTTAGTAGCTCACTTTAATGTATTTAGTTTCCCTGCATATGTTCGTGTTCTAGAAAGGAAGAGGAAGAAGTTGGATGCAAAATCCCAACTTTGTATCTTTGTGGGCTATTTTATTTCATGAAAGGATACAAGTTCTATAATCGACACACATAAATGGATTATTAGTCGAGATGTGGTTTTGAAGAAGGGGGAGCATGGTAATGGAAAAAGGAGTTCAAAAAAATACACCACTCATCATGGGTATCAAAGATGTTCAACAATTTCCTCCTCTCCCCACAAGATCAAGTTGAAGTTCAAGCCCTAGTTCATTAAGTTCACTAAGTTCCTCTTCAGGTTATAGTTCTAGTCCATAATCAAGTCCAATTTCTTCACAAAAGGTACGAAGTTTAAATGAAATTTATTAGAGGAGTTCTAATTTGAATCCAGTTTCCAATTTGGCTTTGTTTAGAACCATACAAGTTGAACCTTCGTTGTATGAAGAATTCATGAAAGAAAAAGTATGGATTGAAGCTATGAATGAAGAGATGAATGCAATTGATAAAAACAATACATGGGAATTAGTGCAACTTCCTAAAGATACGCAAGTGATTGGTGTCAAATGGATTTACAAGGTGAAATATCATGTTGATGGTTCTATGAATAAACACAAGGAAAGATTAGTTGCCAAGGATTTGCACAAATGCCTGGAGTAGATTATTCAAAGACTTTCACTCCAGTTGCTAGATTTTATAAAGTCAAGATTATATTGGCTATTGTTGCACAACACAAGTGGCCAATCTATCAGATGGATGTAAAATCAGCCTTCCAAAATGGTTTAATGGATGAGGAAGTCTATGTGGAACAACCTATTGGTTATGAAATTCTAGGAAAAGAACATTTGGTTTACAAGATAAAAAGGGCTCTTTATGGGTTGAAGCAAGCACCTCGTTCTTGGTATGCAAGGATTGACACTTATTTATTGAAGAAAGGATTCATTCGAAGTTCCTCGAGCTAACCCTCTATATCCAACATCTTGGTAATGATATTCTATTTGTTTTCCTTTATGTTGATGATCTCATTTATATAGGTAACAACTCATCTCTCATGGATAAATGTCAAGCATAAATGAAACAAGAATTTGAGATGTCAAATCTGGGAATCATGCATTATTTTCTTGGAGTGGAGGTGGAGCAACAATCTAAAGGTATATCCACATGAAGATTGTACTTTATACTGAGCGCTTCACTACATTTCAGACTCCATGTACTTTTATGTGTATGTGTGTTTAATGATTCCCTAGGATACCCTTGTGTAACTTGTACAGTGATAGCAGGCTAGATCTAGAATATTGAAAATGTATAGAATGTGTGAGCTGGAATAAAATAAACATCCCCTCCTATTATGTGTATGCAGAGTAATGCATTCCTTTTCCCTTGAGTGAATGTACTAGATGGATGATTTGTAATGTTCTTTTTCCTTTGGATGCGATCTTAGTTTATTATAGATAATGCTAATGATTAACCCCCTTTATCTAAGAGAAATAACTAAATATATATATGATTCCCTTATTTGAATATCATAATTAAAAAATGGAAAGTCAACCAAAAATTATAAAATATTCCCAAAAGGTTTAAAATATCCAAAAGAGTGAGAGTAGGATAGAGAGGGCCAAAAGTGTCGAGGAGGTACAAGAAGCACCTGGGCACTAGTGTCATTACTAGGAAATATTTTCGGAAGCCATAAAATATAAATAAGTTAAGTCTTGGCATGAGTGTAGGATGTATAATAACATAAAGAAGATAAAAGATAAAGAAAAAGGACAAAAAAATTTCAACCACTAGTTTTCTTTCGTGGGAATCATGTATACATTAGTGTGATTTAAGACCTAAAAATGTACGCAAGAACATAATTTTTTTGTCTACATTTTCCCCTCCTTATTTTATCGAGTGAATACTTGATAGCGTAAAATAGATAGAAAATGTGCACCTTATGATCCTGTAGAGAAGAGTTTTGTTGATACCATGCAAAGTGGACAAGTAAAGCATGAAGTGATTGCAATGTGAATCGTGGAGAGTAGGAAAGGTAAGTAAACTATATGGGTGAAGTGTATGCATAGTATTGTGTTGTTAAATATGTTGTGAGCTTATTCCTATTGTGTATTAATGACATACCTAAAAAATAAGTGAGCTTATTCCACTTGTTAAATATGTTGATTATTTTCATTTATTCCTATTGTGGCCGATAGACCTGAATTATATCAATGGAGGAAAGTGCTTGATATGGTCGAGTTGATATTAAAATTATTATAAACTATGTTGATCTATGAAATTGACAATTTTTACCCCCATGACATTAGTGCCTAGGGGACACAAGTGCCCACCACTATTGTCAGGTGTGGGCACTAGTGTGAACTCTATATTTTTTCTCAATTATTTTTCCCGACAAATATGTAACTATGTATCTATGTTGATTCTAAATTTTTTTGTATGTTATCAACATCGAGTTATTGTAGGAATGAATTGTTCATTGAATAAATGCCCCTCGTATTGGGTGCCTCCGATGACTATAGGAGAATGTGGTCATAAGAAGGAGGCTTGAGGATGATATGCATATTTAATAGTGGATACTTATAGGTGGTGGAATATATCCATGGTAGAAACCAAGGAGCATGTAAACAAGATACGCTAGTAAAAAGTGTTAGTAGTTAAAGTAGCTAGCATGCAATAAAAGAGAATATAATAAAAAAATAGGAAGAAAACATGGACACTAAAAAGTGGGTTTCAAACATGGTACATAAATTTTTACAATCTCACAAGAAAATCGGGGCAGAAGCAATCCACGCACAAAAAAAAAATCATAAAATGATCAAACAAGACATAGGCCATATCCCATAAACAATAGGAAACATTAGGAAATAAGAGGTGACAAATATACATGGTTGTATTAGATCCGGTATAGAAAATACTACACATGAAGCTCACATTAGCATGTCGGAAGTATAAATACTATGTCAAAGCATGTATATAGCAGTGAAAAGTAAGGTGATAGTAATGAGAAGTATTAAATATTATGACATTAGAACATGTGATATGTAGAGTGTGAGAGTAGTAAAGGTAGATGCCCCAAGAGCCTCGGTGGAACCGGTCAAGAGATGTGTTGAGTATTATCCATCATGAATCAATATAAGATATTCCCTTCATTTAACTAAAGATAACAAGTGAACACATATGTGTATATAGAAAAAGATAATGACATACTAAGAATTCATCTAGCATAGTAAGCAAAGTCCAACATGTGAGTAGAATAAGCTAACAAGACTAAATGAAACTAAGATATGTAAATGTTGTGTGAGTGTGATGGTGTGATATAAAAGGTGTGAAGATTATAGGACAACCATTTCTCCCCAGTGGATGTATATGAGATGAGTTCATTTATAAATTCTCCCTCAATAGTTGAGATGAACCATAGACACAATAATGTGTCATGGGGAAATTAGTTTAATGTTTGTGATTAAGAGTAGATGCTAAAGTATATATATTATGAATCATTGAGCATAAAGTATATCTTATATGAGGTTCATTTAATAATTGGACCCTCAATAGTTAAGTGTGAATTGTAACACTATAGAGCATCAACAGGTGGTGATGGTACAATGTTTGTACCAAATGCATAAGAGTGTTGAGAAAGATTAGACATGAAGTGTGGAGTGTGAATTGTAGTAGTAGATACTAGATACAAGTGAAAATGATGGAAGGGGGAAAAAGTGTGATGCCCATCAAGTGTTTGAGTAGTGTAGAATTAGATAAATGCATCACGGACATAGTGCTGTATTAGGGTTGTAACCTACGGGAATTCGATTGGAGACATAATCGGTAATTTTTCAAGGTTGATCATAGAGAGAGCTAAGGTGGTGTAAATTATACATTCCCATGAAATATTCTTCATTAGTAAAAGAAGGTTGTTTAAAATTGTGTGTGTACTAATGAGTTGGGTGTAGGGTATATCTAAGGAAAAAATCATTACAAATAGTAATGTGGTAAGAAGGCATGGGAAAGGTAATATTAGTATGGTTAAGGTCAATATTAGTACCAATACAATCGAGCCAAGATTCTTTTAGGGTGTGTGGAGAGGAATAGGGTGTACGTGCAAGAAAACATGACAAATGGAAAATAATGAGGCCACAAACAACACTAATAAGAACATATATATGATAGAGGTGAGGGGAGTGAGATGGAGGGACGATCAAATAGTTTTAAAACTAATTGTGTGAATCCTTCATAAGTGTAAATAGTGTCGGGAAAGTAGCATCAAATGGAATATTATGCCAATAATTTTTATTCTTAAGATGTTGATTTTGATAATAGTGTTTTGCAAAGTATTATAGTTTATGAAAATTGAAGCATACAACTTGATTATTTCCTCTATAGGGTGTGGACCTATATTCTAGCTATACTTAGCAATCCGATGACAATAACACCTATTAAAAACATGTCCAATATAGTTACAATTATAGCTTCCTATCTTTTTCATATGAATTGAGTTTTCCGTTCTCCAAATATGATTGGATGATTCATATAGGAAATCTTTGAGCTATGTGACCTTACTGTTTATATTTGAAGCATACTTTATTTCTTACTTTCTCATCTCTACTATCCCTCCATGGATGGTCATCTATGACATGCTTCATGCATTCCTTAGTTCTATGTCACAAATTGTGACAAGAGAATAAATAACCATTAAAGGTTCTTTCCCACTTGGATGCATTTGGTTGTCTAACCTGATTTAGTCCTTCTTGAATTTTTCTTCTGGTCACTTCATGTTTATTTGTCTGCATGGAAATTCCTTTTTATCTTCACACTTCTTCATAGGTTCTTCTTTGAGACCTATTCATGTCTTGTCACATGCTATTTTCTACACTATCCATAATTCCATTCAAATCTTCATATATTTTTTCCATCTTTCCATACACCTTCAATATTTATTTTTCTTCTTCTACTTGAGTTTACAAGGATATCAATTCATCTTCATGTCTCATGTAATTGTCTTAATTTTATTTAAGGGATTTTTTCACTTTTTCAACTTGGACTTCATATCTGTATTGAATATGATGTAATCTTATTCTTTGACTTTTATAGAGGTTGAGATTAACTCCATTTGGGATTCAAGTTCTTTGAGTTCATATACATTTTCTTCATCTTTCTACTTCTTCCTTTCCTCAAGAAGATTTATTTTCTCTTTATATTGTTTCACCATTAGCTTCAATTTGTTTTTCTCTCTTCTTTGGTGTTTCAATTCCTCCAGAGAACTTATCAATTATTATTCAAGATTTACTTCACATCATATTCATATGAAATTTCATCTTCACTAAGATACTTATCTCTTGAAATCTTCCAGAGATTATCTCTATAACCACATTTGTGTTTCAAGAGGACCTCCTCTAATCTATTATAATTGAACCAAGAGGACCATGCTCTGATACCAATTGTTTTAAAATTTTAGGCACTAAGAGAGGGGTGAATTAGTTCAAATTAAAACTTGTAAATATCTTCACAAAATGAGTAAATTATGCAATCTAGGTTATAAGTAACTATGATAGACTAATGACATACAAACATAATCATGAGTTAAGCAAGCATACATAAACACTCAATTTAATATGGGAAACATTTTAAGGATGAAAAACCCAATGATATAAATGCATTAAATTTGATAATTTAAAAGAAGGTTGTTTAAAATTGTGTGTGTACTAATGAGTTGGGTGTAGGGTATATCTAAGGAAAAATCATTACAAATAGTAATGTGGTAAGAAGGCATGGGAAAGGTAATATTAGTATGGTTAAGGTCAATATTAGTACCAATACAATCGAGCCAAGATTCTTTTAGGGTGTGTGGAGAGGAATAGGGTGTATGCAAGAAAACATGACAAATGGAAAATAATGAGGCCACAAACAACACTAATAAGAACATATATATGATAGAGGTGAGGGGAGTGAGATGGAGGGGACGATCAAATAGTTATAAAACTAATTGTGTGAATCCTTCATAAGTGTAAATAGTGTCAGGAAAGTAGCATCAAATGGAATATTATGCCAATAATTTTTTATTCTTAAGATGTTGATTTTGATAATAGTGTTTTGCAAAGTATTATAGTTTATGAAAATTGAAGCATACAACTTGATTATTTCCTCTATAGGGGTGTGGACCTATATTCTAGCTATACTTAGCAATCCGATGACAATAACACCTATTAAAAACATGTCCAATATAGTTACAATTATAGCTTCCTATCTTTTTCATATGAATTGAGTTTTCCGTTCTCCAAATATGATTGGATGATTCATATAGGAAATCTTGAGCTATGTGACCTTACTTGTTTATATTTGAAGCATACTTTATTTCTTACTTTCTCATCTCTACTATCCCTCCATGGATGGTCATCTATGACATGCTTCATGCATTCCTTAGCTCTATGTCCAAAATTGTGACAAGAAAAGAAATAACCATTAAAGGTTCTTTCATACCTGGATGCATTTGGTTGCCTAATTGATTTAGGCCTTCTTGAATTTTTCTTTCCTGGTCACTTCATGTTTATTTGTCTGCGCATGGAAATTCCTTTTATCTTCACACTTCTTCATAGGTTCTTCTTTGAGACCTATTCATGTCTTGTCACATGCTATTTTCTACACTATCCATAATTCCATTCAAATCTTCAGATATCTTTTCCATCTTTCCATACACCTTCAATATTTATTTTTCTTCTTCTACTTAGATTTACAAGGATATCAATTCATCTTCATGTCTCATGTAATTGTCTTAATTTTATTTAAGGGATTTTTTTCATTTTTTCAACTTCAGGACTTCATATCTCGTATTGAATATGATGTAATCTTATTCTTTGACTTTTATAGAGGTTGAGATTAACTCCATTTGGGATTCAAGTTCTTTGAGTTCATATACATTTTCTTCATCTTTCTACTTCTTCCTTTCCTCAAGAAGATTTATTTTCTCTTTATATTGTTTCACCATTAGCTTCAATTTGTTTTCTCTCTTCTTTGGTGTTTGATTCCTCCAGAGAACTTATCAATTATTATTCAAGATTTACTTCACATCATATTCATATGAAATTTCATCTTCACTAAGATACTTATCTCTTGAAATCTTCCAGGAGATTATCTCTATAACCACATTTGTGTTTCAAGAGGACCTCCTCTAATCTATTATAATTGAACCAAGAGGACCATGCTCTGATACCAATTGTTTTAAAATTTTAGGCACTAAGAGAGGGTGAATTAGTTCAAATTAAAACTTGTAAATATCTTCACAAAATGAGTAAATTATGCAATCTAGGTTATAAGTAACTATGATAGACTAATGACATACAAACATAATCATGAGTTAAGCAAGCATACATAAACACTCAATTTAATATGGGAAACATTTTAAGGATGAAAAACCCAATGATATAAATGCATTAAATTTGATAATTTAAAAGAAGGTTGTTTAAAATTGTGTGTGTACTAATGAGTTGGGTGTAGGGTATATCTAAGGAAAAAATCATTACAAATAGTAATGTGGTAAGAAGGCATGGGAAAGGTAATATTAGTATGGTTAAGGTCAATATTAGTACCAATACAATCGAGCCAAGATTCTTTTAGGGTGTGTGGAGAGGAATAGGGTGTACGTGCAAGAAAACATGACAAATGGAAAATAATGAGGCCACAAACAACACTAATAAGAACATATATATGATAGAGGTGAGGGGAGTGAGATGGAGGGGACGATCAAATAGTTTTAAAACTAATTGTGTGAATCCTTCATAAGTGTAAATAGTGTCAGTGGAAAGTAGCATCAAATGGAATATTATGCCAATAATTTTTATTCTTAAGATGTTGATTTTGATAATAGTGTTTTGCAAAGTATTATAGTTTATGAAAATTGAAGCATACAACTTGATTATTTCCTCTATAGGGTGTGGACCTATATTCTAGCTATACTTAGCAATCCGATGACAATAACACCTATTAAAAACATGTCCAATATAGTTACAATTATAGCTTCCTATCTTTTTCATATGAATTGAGTTTTCCGTTCTCCAAATATGATTGGATGATTCATATAGGAAATCTTGAGCTATGTGACCTACTTTGTTTATATTTGAAGCATACTTTATTTCTTACTTTCTCATCTCTACTATCCCTCCATGGATGGTCATCTATGACATGCTTCATGCATTCCTTAGTTCTATGTCACAAATTGTGACAAGAGAATAAATAACCATTAAAGGTTCTTTCCCACTTGGATGCATTTGGTTGTCTAACTGATTTAGTCCTTCTTGAATTTTTCTTCCTGGTCACTTCATGTTTATTTGTCTGCATGGAAATTCCTTTTTATCTTCACACTTCTTCATAGGTTCTTCTTTGAGACCTATTCATGTCTTGTCACATGCTATTTTCTACACTATCCATAATTCCATTCAAATCTTCATATATTTTTTCCATCTTTCCATACACCTTCAATATTTATTTTTCTTCTTCTACTTGAGTTTACAAGGATATCAATTCATCTTCATGTCTCATGTAATTGTCTTAATTTTATTTAAGGGATTTTTTTCATTTTTTCAACTTGGACTTCATATCTGTATTGAATATGATGTAATCTTATTCTTTGACTTTTATAGAGGTTGAGATTAACTCCATTTGGGATTCAAGTTCTTTGAGTTCATATACATTTTCTTCATCTTTCTACTTCTTCCTTTCCTCAAGAAGATTTATTTTCTCTTTATATTGTTTCACCATTAGCTTCAATTTGTTTTCTCTCTTCTTTGGTGTTTCAATTCCTCCGGAGAACTTATCAATTATTATTCAAGATTTACTTCACATCATATTCATATGAAATTTCATCTTCACTAAGATACTTATCTCTTGAAATCTTCCAGAGATTATCTCTATAACCACATTTGTGTTTCAAGAGGACCTCCTCTAATCTATTATAATTGAACCAAGAGGACCATGCTCGATACCAATTGTTTTAAAATTTTAGGCACTAAGAGAGGGGTGAATTAGTTCAAATTAAAACTTGTAAATATCTTCACAAAATGAGTAAATTATGCAATCTAGGTTATAAGTAACTATGATAGACTAATGACATACAAACATAATCATGAGTTAAGCAAGCATACATAAACACTCAATTTAATATGGGAAACATTTTAAGGATGAAAAACCAATGATATAAATGCATTAAATTTGATAATTTAAAAGAAGGTTGTTTAAAATTGTGTGTGTACTAATGAGTTGGGTGTAGGGTATATCTAAGGAAAAATCATTACAAATAGTAATGTGGTAAGAAGGCATGGGAAAGGTAATATTAGTATGGTTAAGGTCAATATTAGTACCAATACAATCGAGCCAAGATTCTTTTAGGGTGTGTGGAGAGGAATAGGGTGTACGTGCAAGAAAACATGACAAATGGAAAATAATGAGGCCACAAACAACACTAATAAGAACATATATATGATAGAGGTGAGGGGAGTGAGATGGAGGGGACGATCAAATAGTTTTAAAACTAATTGTGTGAATCCTTCATAAGTGTAAATAGTGTCGGGAAAGTAGCATCAAATGGAATATTATGCCAATAATTTTTATTCTTAAGATGTTGATTTTGATAATAGTGTTTTGCAAAGTATTATAGTTTATGAAAATTGAAGCATACAACTTGATTATTTCCTCTATAGGGGTGTGGACCTATATTCTAGCTATACTTAGCAATCCGATGACAATAACACCTATTAAAAACATGTCCAATATAGTTACAATTATAGCTTCCTATCTTTTTCATATGAATTGAGTTTTCCGTTCTCCAAATATGATTGGATGATTCATATAGGAAATCTTGAGCTATGTGACCTTACTTGTTTATATTTGAAGCATACTTTATTTCTTACTTTCTCATCTCTACTATCCCTCCATGGATGGTCATCTATGACATGCTTCATGCATTCCTTAGTTCTATGTCACAAATTGTGACAAGAGAATAAATAACCATTAAAGGTTCTTTCCCACTTGGATGCATTTGGTTGTCTAACTCGATTTAGTCCTTCTTGAATTTTTCTTCCCTGGTCACTTCATGTTTATTTGTCTGCATGGAAATTCCTTTTATCTTCACACTTCTTCATAGGTTCTTCTTTGAGACCTATTCATGTCTTGTCACATGCTATTTTCTACACTATCCATAATTCCATTCAAATCTTCATATATTTTTTCCATCTTTCCATACATCTTCAATATTTATTTTTCTCCTTCTAGTTCAGTTTTCAAGGATATCAATTCTTCTTCATGTCTCATGTAATTGTCTTAATTTTATTTAAGGGATTTTTTTCATTTTTTCAACTTCGGACTTCATATCTGTATTGAATATGATGTAATCTTATTCTTTGACTTTTATAGAGGTTGAGATTAACTCCATTTGGGATTCAAGTTCTTTGAGTTCATATACATTTTCTTCATCTTTCTACTTCTTCCTTTCCTCAAGAAGATTGATTTTCTCTTCATATTCTTTCACCATTAGCTTCAATTTGTGGTTCTTTTTTCTTTGGTGTTTCAATTCCTCTAGGGAACTTATCAATTATGATTCAAGATTTACTTCACATCATCTTCATATGAAATTTCATCTTCACTAAGATACTTATCTCTTGAAATCTTCCAGAGATTATCTCTATAACCATTTTTGTGTTTCAAGAGGACCTCCTCTAATCTATTATAATTGAACCAAGAGGACCATGCTCGATACCAATTGTTTTAAAATTTTAGGCACTAAGAGAGGGGTGAATTAGTTCAAATTAAAACTTGTAAATATCTTCACAAAATGAGTAAATTATGCAATCTAGGTTATAAGTAACTATGATAGACTAATGACATACAAACATAATCATGAGTTAAGCAAGCATACATAAACACTCAATTTAATATGGGAAACATTTTAAGGATGAAAAACCCAATGATATAAATGCATTAAATTTGATAATTTAAAAGAAGGTTGTTTAAAATTGTGTGTGTACTAATGAGTTGGGTGTAGGGTATATCTAAGGAAAAAATCATTACAAATAGTAATGTGGTAAGAAGGCATGGGAAAGGTAATATTAGTATGGTTAAGGTCAATATTAGTACCAATACAATCGAGCCAAGATTCTTTTAGGGTGTGTGGAGAGGAATAGGGTGTACGTGCAAGAAAACATGACAAATGGAAAATAATGAGGCCACAAACAACACTAATAAGAACATATATATGATAGAGGTGAGGGGAGTGAGATGGAGGGGACGATCAAATAGTTTTAAAACTAATTGTGTGAATCCTTCATAAGTGTAAATAGTGTCAGGGAAAGTAGCATCAAATGGAATATTATGCCAATAATTTTTTATTCTTAAGATGTTGATTTTGATAATAGTGTTTTGCAAAGTATTATAGTTTATGAAAATTGAAGCATACAACTTGATTATTTCCTCTATAGGGGTGTGGACCTATATTCTAGCTATACTTAGCAATCCGATGACAATAACACCTATTAAAAACATGTCCAATATAGTTACAATTATAGCTTCCTATCTTTTTCATATGAATTGAGTTTTCCGTTCTCCAAATATGATTGGATGATTCATATAGGAAATACCGAGCTATGTGACTTCTTTACATTTATATTTGAAGCATACTTTATTTCTTACTTTCTCATCTCTACTATCCCTCCATGGATGGTCATCTATGACATGCTTCATGCATTCCTTAGTTCTATGTCACAAATTGTGACAAGAGAATAAATAACCATTAAAGGTTCTTTCCCACTTGGATGCATTTGGTTGTCTAACCGATTTAGTCCTTCTTGAATTTTTCTTCTGGTCACTTCATGTTTATTTATCTGCATGGAAATTCCTTTTTATCTTCACACTTCTTCATAGGTTCTTCTTTGAGACCTATTCATGTCTTGTCACATGCTATTTTCTACACTATCCATAATTCCATTCAAATCTTCATATATTTTTTCCATCTTTCCATACACCTTCAATATTTATTTTTCTTCTTCTACTTCTTACAAGGATATCAATTCATCTTCATGTCTCATGTAATTGTCTTAATTTTATTTAAGGGATTTTTTTCATTTTTTCAACTTCGGACTTCATATCTCGTATTGAATATGATGTAATCTTATTCTTTGACTTTTATAGAGGTTGAGATTAACTCCATTTGGGATTCAAGTTCTTTGAGTTCATATACATTTTCTTCATCTTTCTACTTCTTCCTTTCCTCAAGAAGATTTATTTTCTCTTTATATTCTTTCACCATTAGCTTCAATTTGTTTTTCTCTCTTCTTTGGTGTTTCAATTCCTCCAGAGAACTTATCAATTATTATTCAAGATTTACTTCACATCATATTCATATGAAATTTCATCTTCACTAAGATACTTATCTCTTGAAATCTTCCAGAGATTATCTCTATAACCACATTTGTGTTTCAAGAGGACCTCCTCTAATCTATTATAATTGAACCAAGAGGACCATGCTCGATACCAATTGTTTTAAAATTTTAGGCACTAAGAGAGAGGGGTGAATTAGTTCAAATTAAAACTTGTAAATATCTTCACAAAATGAGTAAATTATGCAATCTAGGTTATAAGTAACTATGATAGACTAATGACATACAAACATAATCATGAGTTAAGCAAGCATACATAAACACTCAATTTAATATGGGAAACATTTTAAGGATGAAAAACCCAATGATATAAATGCATTAAATTTGATAATTTAAAAGAAGGTTGTTTAAAATTGTGTGTGTACTAATGAGTTGGGTGTAGGGTATATCTAAGGAAAAATCATTACAAATAGTAATGTGGTAAGAAGGCATGGGAAAGGTAATATTAGTATGGTTAAGGTCAATATTAGTACCAATACAATCGAGCCAAGATTCTTTTAGGGTGTGTGGAGAGGAATAGGGTGTACGCAAGAAAACATGACAAATGGAAAATAATGAGCCCAAACAACACTAATAAGAACATATATATGATAGAGGTGAGGGGAGTGAGATGGAGGGGACGATCAAATAGTTTTAAAACTAATTGTGTGAATCCTTCATAAGTGTAAATAGTGTCGGGAAAGTAGCATCAAATGGAATATTATGCCAATAATTTTTTATTCTTAAGATGTTGATTTTGATAATAGTGTTTTGCAAAGTATTATAGTTTATGAAAATTGAAGCATACAACTTGATTATTTCCTCTATAGGGGTGTGGACCTATATTCTAGCTATACTTAGCAATCCGATGACAATAACACCTATTAAAAACATGTCCAATATAGTTACAATTATAGCTTCCTATCTTTTTCATATGAATTGAGTTTTCCGTTCTCAAATATGATTGGATGATTCATATAGGAAATCTTGAGCTATGTGACCTTCTTTGTTTATATTTGAAGCATACTTTATTTCTTACTTTCTCATCTCTACTATCCCTCCATGGATGGTCATCTATGACATGCTTCATGCATTCCTTAGTTCTATGTCACAAATTGTGACAAGAGAATAAATAACCATTAAAGGTTCTTTCATACATGGATGCATTTGGTTGTCTAACTTATTTAGGCCTTCTTGAATTTTTCTTCTGGTCACTTCATGTTTATTTGTCTGCATGGAAATTCCTTTTTATCTTCACACTTCTTCATAGGTTCTTCTTTGAGACCTATTCATGTCTTGTCACATGCTATTTTCTACACTATCCATAATTCCATTCAAATCTTCATATATTTTTTTCCATCTTTCCATACACCTTCAATATTTATTTTTCTTCTTCTACTTGAGTTTACAAGGATATCAATTCATCTTCATGTCTCATGTAATTGTCTTAATTTTATTTAAGGGATTTTTTTCATTTTTTCAACTTGGACTTCATATATCTGTATTGAATATGATGTAATCTTATTCTTTGACTTTTATAGAGTTGAGATTAACTCCATTTGGGATTCAAGTTCTTTGAGTTCATATACATTTTCTTCATCTTTCTACTTCTTCCTTTCCTCAAGAAGATTTATTTTCTCTTTATATTGTTTCACCATTAGCTTCAATTTGTTTTCTCTCTTCTTTGGTGTTTCAATTCCTCCAGAGAACTTATCAATTATTATTCAAGATTTACTTCACATCATATTCATATGAAATTTCATCTTCACTAAGATACTTATCTCTTGAAATCTTCCGAGATTATCTCTATAACCACATTTGTGTTTCAAGAGGACCTCCTCTAATCTATTATAATTGAACCAAGAGGACCATGCTCGATACCAATTGTTTTAAAATTTTAGGCACTAAGAGAGGGGTGAATTAGTTCAAATTAAAACTTGTAAATATCTTCACAAAATGAGTAAATTATGCAATCTAGGTTATAAGTAACTATGATAGACTAATGACATACAAACATAATCATGAGTTAAGCAAGCATACATAAACACTCAATTTAATATGGGAAACATTTTAAGGATGAAAAACCCAATGATATAAATGCATTAAATTTGATAATTTAAAAGAAGGTTGTTTAAAATTGTGTGTGTACTAATGAGTTGGGTGTAGGGTATATCTAAGGAAAAATCATTACAAATAGTAATGTGGTAAGAAGGCATGGGAAAGGTAATATTAGTATGGTTAAGGTCAATATTAGTACCAATACAATCGAGCCAAGATTCTTTTAGGGTGTGTGGAGAGGAATAGGTGTACGTGCGAGAAAACATGACAAATGGAAAATAATGAGGCCCAAACAACACTAATAAGAACATATATATGATAGAGGTGAGGGGAGTGAGATGGAGGGGACGATCAAATAGTTTTAAAACTAATTGTGTGAATCCTTCATAAGTGTAAATAGTGTCGGGAAAGTAGCATCAAATGGAATATTATGCCAATAATTTTTATTCTTAAGATGTTGATTTTGATAATAGTGTTTTGCAAAGTATTATAGTTTATGAAAATTGAAGCATACAACTTGATTATTTCCTCTATGGGGGTGTGGACCTATATTCTAGCTATACTTAGCAATCCGATGACAATAACACCTATTAAAAACATGTCCAATATAGTTACAATTATAGCTTCCTATCTTTTTCATATGAATTGAGTTTTCCGTTCTCCAAATATGATTGGATGATTCATATAGGAAATCTTGAGCTATGTGACCTTCTTGTTTATATTTGAAGCATACTTTATTTCTTACTTTCTCATCTCTACTATCCCTCCATGGATGGTCATCTATGACATGCTTCATGCATTCCTTAGTTCTATGTCACAAATTGTGACAAGAGAATAAATAACCATTAAAGGTTCTTTCCCACTTGGATGCATTTGGTTGTCTAACCGATTTAGTCCTTCTTGAATTTTTCTTCTGGTCACTTCATGTTTATTTATGCATGGAAATTCCTTTTTATCTTCACACTTCTTCATAGGTTCTTCTTTGAGACCTATTCATGTCTTGTCACATGCTATTTTCTACACTATCCATAATTCCATTCAAATCTTCATATATTTTTTCCATCTTTCCATACACCTTCAATATTTATTTTTCTTCTTCTACTTCAGTTTACAAGGATATCAATTCATCTTCATGTCTCATGTAATTGTCTTAATTTTATTTAAGGGATTTTTTTCATTTTTTCAACTTCGGACTTCATATCTGTATTGAATATGATGTAATCTTATTCTTTGACTTTTATAGAGGTTGAGATTAACTCCATTTGGGATTCAAGTTCTTTGAGTTCATATACATTTTCTTCATCTTTCTACTTCTTCCTTTCCTCAAGAAGATTTATTTTCTCTTTATATTGTTTCACCATTAGCTTCAATTTGTTTTTCTCTCTTCTTTGGTGTTTCAATTCCTCCAGAGAACTTATCAATTATTATTCAAGATTTACTTCACATCATATTCATATGAAATTTCATCTTCACTAAGATACTTATCTCTTGAAATCTTCCAGATTATCTCTATAACCACATTTGTGTTTCAAGAGGACCTCCTCTAATCTATTATAATTGAACCAAGAGGACCATGCTCGATACCAATTGTTTTAAAATTTTAGGCACTAAGAGAGGGTGAATTAGTTCAAATTAAAACTTGTAAATATCTTCACAAAATGAGTAAATTATGCAATCTAGGTTATAAGTAACTATGATAGACTAATGACATACAAACATAATCATGAGTTAAGCAAGCATACATAAACACTCAATTTAATATGGGAAACATTTTAAGGATGAAAAACCCAATGATATAAATGCATTAAATTTGATAATTTAAAAGAAGGTTGTTTAAAATTGTGTGTGTACTAATGAGTTGGGTGTAGGGTATATCTAAGGAAAAAATCATTACAAATAGTAATGTGGTAAGAAGGCATGGGAAAGGTAATATTAGTATGGTTAAGGTCAATATTAGTACCAATACAATCGAGCCAAGATTCTTTTAGGGTGTGTGGAGAGGAATAGGGTGTACGTGCAAGAAAACATGACAAATGGAAAATAATGAGGCCACAAACAACACTAATAAGAACATATATATGATAGAGGTGAGGGGAGTGAGATGGAGGGGACGATCAAATAGTTTTAAAACTAATTGTGTGAATCCTTCATAAGTGTAAATAGTGTCGTGGAAAGTAGCATCAAATGGAATATTATGCCAATAATTTTTTATTCTTAAGATGTTGATTTTGATAATAGTGTTTTGCAAAGTATTATAGTTTATGAAAATTGAAGCATACAACTTGATTATTTCCTCTATAGGGGTGTGGACCTATATTCTAGCTATACTTAGCAATCCGATGACAATAACACCTATTAAAAACATGTCCAATATAGTTACAATTATAGCTTCCTATCTTTTTCATATGAATTGAGTTTTCCGTTCTCCAAATATGATTGGATGATTCATATAGGAAATACTGAGCTATGTGACCTTACTGTTTATATTTGAAGCATACTTTATTTCTTACTTTCTCATCTCTACTATCCCTCCATGGATGGTCATCTATGACATGCTTCATGCATTCCTTAGTTCTATGTCACAAATTGTGACAAGAGAATAAATAACCATTAAAGGTTCTTTCCCACTTGGATGCATTTGGTTGTCTAACTGATTTAGTCCTTCTTGAATTTTTCTTCCTGGTCACTTCATGTTTATTTATCTGCATGGAAATTCCTTTTATCTTCACACTTCTTCATAGGTTCTTCTTTGAGACCTATTCATGTCTTGTCACATGCTATTTTCTACACTATCCATAATTCCATTCAAATCTTCATATATTTTTTCCATCTTTCCATACACCTTCAATATTTATTTTTCTTCTTCTACTTCAGTTTACAAGGATATCAATTCATCTTCATGTCTCATGTAATTGTCTTAATTTTATTTAAGGGATTTTTTCATTTTTTTCAACTTCAGACTTCATATCTCAGTATTGAATATGATGTAATCTTATTCTTTGACTTTTATAGAGGTTGAGATTAACTCCATTTGGGATTCAAGTTCTTTGAGTTCATATACATTTTCTTCATCTTTCTACTTCTTCCTTTTCTCAAGAAGATTTATTTTCTCTTTATATTGTTTCACCATTAGCTTCAATTTGTTTTCTCTCTTCTTTGGTGTTTCAATTCCTCCAGAGAACTTATCAATTATTATTCAAGATTTACTTCACATCATATTCATATGAAATTTCATCTTCACTAAGATACTTATTTCTTGAAATCTTCCGGAGATTATCTCTATAACCACATTTGTGTTTCAAGAGGACCTCCTCTAATCTATTATAATTGAACCAAGAGGACCATGCTCGATACCAATTGTTTTAAAATTTTAGGCACTAAGAGAGGGGTGAATTAGTTCAAATTAAAACTTGTAAATATCTTCACAAAATGAGTAAATTATGCAATCTAGGTTATAAGTAACTATGATAGACTAATGACATACAAACATAATCATGAGTTAAGCAAGCATACATAAACACTCAATTTAATATGGGAAACATTTTAAGGATGAAAAACCCAATGATATAAATGCATTAAATTTGATAATTTAAAAGAAGGTTGTTTAAAATTGTGTGTGTACTAATGAGTTGGGTGTAGGGTATATCTAAGGAAAAATCATTACAAATAGTAATGTGGTAAGAAGGCATGGGAAAGGTAATATTAGTATGGTTAAGGTCAATATTAGTACCAATACAATCGAGCCAAGATTCTTTTAGGGTGTGTGGAGAGGAATAGGGTGTACGTGCAAGAAAACATGACAAATGGAAAATAATGAGGCCCCACAAACAACACTAATAAGAACATATATATGATAGAGGTGAGGGAGTGAGATGGAGGGGACGATCAAATAGTTTTAAAACTAATTGTGTGAATCCTTCATAAGTGTAAATAGTGTCAGGAAAGTAGCATCAAATGGAATATTATGCCAATAATTTTTATTCTTAAGATGTTGATTTTGATAATAGTGTTTTGCAAAGTATTATAGTTTATGAAAATTGAAGCATACAACTTGATTATTTCCTCTATAGGGTGTGGACCTATATTCTAGCTATACTTAGCAATCCAATGACAATAACACCTATTAAAAACATGTCCAATATAGTTACAATTATAGCTTCCTATCTTTTCATATGAATTGAGTTTTCCGTTCTCCAAATATGATTGGATGATTCATATAGGAAATCCGAGCTATGTGACCTTCTTGTTTATATTTGAAGCATACTTTATTTCTTACTTTCTCATCTCTACTATCCCTCCATGGATGGTCATCTATGACATGCTTCATGCATTCCTTAGTTCTATGTCACAAATTGTGACAAGAGAATAAATAACCATTAAAGGTTCTTTCCCACTTGGATGCATTTGGTTGTCCCGGTGTGGATTAGAGGTAGGATTAAATTGTCAAATAGAGTCAAAGGTGGACAATGCGGGCCTAAAAATTGGCTAAGTATGAATGTGCAAGCAGAGAGTGCAAGTGTCAAGCATAGCGCATCTTAAAGAGTTGGTCCCAAGGTGAAGACCCAAATGAGTGCAAGCTCGCCATGTTGCCCAAATTCTAAAAGTAAGAAATACTATTGAAAAGTCCACATATCAGTAGAGGACGAAATGTGTTAACTCAGTGCTCCTCGAAAGGAAAACTTTGGGTTGGGTTTGCAAAAAAACACGATGTGTCAACGTGTTCTATCAAGCGAGGGTAGAGTTAGTTGAATAGTCAATGCGGAAGAAAGTTGGCGGAGGTTGTGAAGTGTCTCAATGGCACTTGATTCAATGGTCAAATAGAAAAAATATTTCCAAATGAGTACTAGAATGATGCGTGTCCTAGATAAAAATGGTTTGTCAAGGAAAAATTTAGTTTTTCACCCTTTTCCCCAAAAGGTGTAAAAGTTACAAAATGGCCCATAACTCTGCCCAAGGAAAAGTCAACATTTAGACCGAGTCAAAGCCAAGGTGGAGAGTCGGGGAAAAAAGTAAAAGTTTTCCTTTCATCCAAAAAGCATAAAGGTAAAAATGGAAGTGCATTTCCAGCCAACCAAAAATAACCACATGTCCAAGTGGAGCGGTGGGGCCACAAGAGTTCTCTGGATTTTTTTATTCTTATGAAAAATGGTAAAAGTTAAGTTCTAAGCCTGCAAACACAATTATTGTTCGACAGGCACAGGTGACACGTGTCCCATATTAAAGAGAGGGCCCATTTTTTAGACAATTTTTCTCGTTCATTTGTACAGACCTGATGAAAACTTTGAAGAGGCATATATTTCGACTCAGGGCTTGAAATATAGAAAATATGATACCGTTGGAAGCATCTCAATGTCCTCTATGCCATGGAAGGATAGAAAATAATTTTTGTAGGCCTTGGTAGGTGAAAAATGAAGAAAAGTCTTCCAGGACATTAACGCAGAATCCAATCTCTTTAACTACTAGATCTAATTTGATTTGATCATGTTGTGGAACCAAAAATGATATATTATGGGCGATCTGCAAAAGGAATTGATTTTTAGTGGTTGAGATTTGAAATGGGATTCAATGCATATCTCAGAGTGGTTGGAGTAGGATTCAATTCTTTCCTTCTTCTCTCTCCCATTCTTCTATATATTGTAATAGAGGCATCATTTCAAAAGGTTAATTAGTTGTTGTTCATTCTTCTTCTCTGCCTCCCCCTTCTTTTCTTCCCAGGGTCAAAATGGAGTTTGAATCTCCTCCCCTGCTCTATAAATGGAATTTTTCCTCTTTCTCGTGTATGATGCTCTGTGTAAATTTCTGAAGCAATAAAACTCATTTTTGTGATGCATTTGTCCATCCTTTGCTTGTTTTCATTGCATCTTCTTGCCTCTCATCATTTTGGAGTATTCTGTGCATGTTTTGGACGTTTCATTTGTAGATCTGGGAGCTGTGTTCATTGGGTTGAAACATTTCCTATGTGAAATCTGATCTTTGGTCTGTGATGTTGTTGTCCATCCTCTCCATTGCTCACCTCTATTCGTTTCATGGTAGTCTAGGTAGATGATCAACATTTCCCTTTTCTTGGTGCTATCACCTCATTAGTGTAGGAATTCCCTTTTCATGCTCTCTCTCTCTCCTTGGTCCCTTGGAATTGTTATATTAGGAGTAGATAGTCACATTTCCTTCCTTAGAATTATTTTAGCATTATGATAAAGAAGAAGAATCAAGCTTTCTCTGGAGGGCCATTTCAAGTCCGCAAGTCCCACAGCTTGAGAGATGGTCCCATGTTATGCAAATCACACCAAATGAGTTTTTCTTAGAAAAATAGATTTTTAGAGCCCATTTGGGGGTGTTGTGATTCTACACTAACAATTTTTACACACCGAGTGAGGATAGGTCTAAAGCACCTTACCAATTCACTTCATTAGGTTTGATGTGCTCTTGGTGAAGGTTTCATCCTTTGGAGGAACTTCTAGACATGTCGGTGACTCTATCTAGTCAAAAACCCATTCTCGAGTTTCAGACCTTTTCCATCCATTTTCACTCATTTCATGCATTTTCTTCTTCCATCTCTTTCATTTTCTCCCATTTCATGAGGTTGTGCTGATCATGACTTCATTCCCTTCATGGAACTCACACTTACTGCAATACAACCCACCTGCAATGTATTTCCCAACTCCTCCAGATCAGCATTATAATCAAATCCAGGTCCACTATGCTTACCCATATGAGCAGAGTCAAAATTAGTTTAGCCATGGAGCTTATCAAGAACAAGGGGACACATATAATGGCAATAGTTATGCAAAGGATGATGATATGTTGGAGAAGCTTAAAAAATAGAGGCTGACATGGTTCAATTAAGGGGCATAGTATGAATGAAGGCATTTGAGATTGGTTACGAGGAACCTTGTCCATGGGAAGGCCCTTTTCCAAGACATTACAGCCCTCAAGAGAAGATGGACTTCATGGTTGAAATGCTGCCCCAACTTACACAATGGGCTGAGGAGATTGGGGCTTATGAGAAAAGTGTGGGACAACCTTGTCAATGGGTATTCCAATCACCAGCTCCCTTTCTTTCATTTTGTCTCCCTCAATATTTATCATTTCAGTAGAGGCAAGAGTCAATCCACTCACTTTTTGTCCCAAGTGTTGATTTCATTTCTCCATTCCCTAGTCTTCCACCTCATCTCAGTTCTTCTTTCCTTTTCCCTTCCAAATAGTCATCGCCTCTAAAAAAACAAGAAGTTCCACCTCCTTTCCCACCACAAACAATTACAAATATGGTTGAACCCCAACCTGTCACTCCTCTTTCTTTCCTAAGCCCATGTTGGGAATAGACTCAAGAATCTAGTCAAGGAGAACACCAAATAGAGGAACCCAACAAGAGAAGAAATGATAGAAAATCTGAAGAGTTGGGCTGCTAAATTTGAGTTTCCAAAGATCCCTTTCGTGGTTAAGCCTACAGAGGAGGCCAAGGTTGAAGAATCAATGGTGGTTAGGACTGATTTTGTTATAGCAGAAGAAGAACAAGGAAAGGAAGAAGATCAGTTATCATGTTGCTCGAAGTGTAGTGTTCACAATGGCACATTTTCTGAGAGAAATGTTAATCCAATTCAAGTTGCACAATCAGCCAAAGAAGAGGAGGAACAATCAGTCCCGAGCCCCATTAAAGAGGAGCAGCTGGGAGATATCAGATTAGTGTTGAGGCCACTCAATGAAGAAGGCATCATTGAAGAATTTTTACTTTCATTTCAAGCACCTGATTTGATTGATGAACCCATGAAGGAAGAAGGCCATATGGTTTTAGAGGCTCTAATTGTGTAGTAGGCTACAAAAGAACCTTTAGTTCTTCCTCCCACTTCATCCCCTTCAAGGTCTGATGTTAAAGAAGAGTTTTATATTTCAAACTTCATGTTTGAGAGTTAAAGAGAGCCATGGTGATCAAGTTGCAGACAAAGAAGACACCATGAAGGACGTAGAGCACTTGCGGTAGAACAAGGAGATAAATTTTTTATCATACTTGAGGGATTTCTTTGATGAAGAGGAGCCCGTGGAGATTACATCATTCACTCCTCCATCCATCTTCCACACACATGAACCTGCTGCCATGAAGGAGGATATTCAAGTGCAAAATATTACATTCCATAATGACCCTCTGGAACCAAGGTTGGAAGATCTTGATCTTCCATGTTCTTCAAAGGAGTAGGAAGAGAAATGAAAGGAGGGTGTCATCATCTCTCTCACACCATCCACTAAAGAAGGTCCAAAAGAAGAATCCATTTTGGAGTTGAATTTCAAAGAAATGGGCACATCCAAAGGATCAGAGTGTGCCCAATCAGATACTTGGCTTCATTAGAGCCAAGGGAGAAGCCAAAACCATTCATGCCTAATCGAGGGCATGAAGATGAGCATTAAAGTACTAAGGGTCATCATCAACACCTCCAAAAGTCTCGATGCAAGTAATATTGAGGAGGTATTTTCAGATTCTATTAATATCTTGATGATTTGGGTGGAGGACCGGCTTATTGTCAGTTTTTAACCCATATAGGAAGCTATATTTAGTGTCAAATCATTTACATGGCTGCCCCTCTTGACAAATGGAAGCTACTTCTCCTTGCCTATAGTAGGCTTTGTTTAGCATTCTTTCTCTCTGGTTAGTTTAGGAGTAGGAGTATACTTTGTTTCTAGGAGAAGAATTTCTTATGCACACTTTGTATGTCTCATTTGAGGCATGTATGATTTGGTCTTTGTATATAAGTTTTGTTTGCATTTCTCTAGAGATGCATAAGGCCGAGATCTTCACCATTTATGGCAGAAAGATCCACAGTTTCCTATAACAATTACAAATTCCAAAAATAAAACCAATGTGGAGCAACTAACGTCATTTCAAAACAATCCATTTTAGGGACAGATGAAAGTCCTAGAGTTAAAATAATTTTCTAATATCAGAAATTCCATTTCCAAGATTTCCTTATGAAAATTGAAATTATAGACTCAGGGTCAGACAAAACATAGAAAAGGCATACAGTCAAGTTCACAGTGGCTCAAGGATCAGACCTTCAAAGGTTTAGATCAGTTTCATATTTATCAGGTAGACTCCATGCCCAATGGATGCTTCAAGGCCACTGGTCTCTTCATCTAGCTAGCAGATGTCCCCGTGAGTCACCAAATTGTTATCCCAAATTCACCTCCCCAGAAAATTTGGTCAGAACGAGCCCTACACATGAAGAAAACATGAAGGGAAATGATTCAAACCCATGAACTCAAGTTCCAAAGCTAGGAAAAGTGAAAATAGAAGCTCGAGAAAGTCAAATTCAACCCTGCACAAGAAGAAATAAAAGAAACGGTTCTTTTGAGCATTTCCATGTCTTAAATCTATTTTGCAAGCTTCAAGAAGACTCAAAAATGAAATTACAGGGTTAGAAAAAAGGAGGAGATGGTTTCAAAGAGGCCAGATGCAAAAAATAGAAGAAACGGTGAAGTTTTGAAGTTTTTGGGCTCGAAACAGTTTAGGAAAAGGTCTAAAATCAATAAGTATGGAGGAGCTAGTGGAGAGAGCCACGTGTCCTTGCAGCGCTTCTCCAAAGATGGATCCAAATAGAGAGGCTCAAACAAATGCCACATCTCCATGTGTCCCAGGGTAGAATGGAGGTAGGATCAAATGGTCAAATAGAGTCAAAGGTGGACAGGGCGGGCCTCAAAATTGGCTAAGTATGAACATGCGAGTGGAGAGTGCCAAGTGTCAACATGGCACATCTCCAAGAGTTGGTCCCAAGGTGAAGACCCAAATGAGTGTAAGCTTGCCACGTAGCCCAAAGTCTAAAAGTAAGAAATACTATTGAAAATTCCATAGATCAGTGGAGGCCGACAAGTGTCAACTCGGTGCTCCTCCAAAGGCAAACTTTGGGTCAAGTTTACAAACAAGCACAATGCCTCGACATGTTCTATCAAGGGGGGGAGAATTTAGTTTAATAGTCAATGCACAAACAGCTGATGGAGGCTGCCAAGTGTCTCAATGGCACTGATTTAAGGGTCAAATAGAGAAAAGGTTTCCAAAAAGTGCTAGACTAATGCGTGTCCTAGAGGAAAGCGGGCCATTAGGAAAAATTTATTTTTTTGCCCTTTGCCCCAAAAGGTGTAAAATTTGCAAAATGGCCCACAACTTCACCCAAGGGAAAAGTCAACATTTAGACCCAAGTCAAAGCCAAGGTAGAGAGTTGGGGAAAAAAGTAAAAGTTTTCCTTTCATCCAAAAAGCATAAAGGTAAAAATGGAAGTGCATTTCCCAGCCAACCAAAAAGAGGCACATGTCTAGGTGGAGCAGCGTGGCCACGGGAGTTCTCTGGATTTTCTGATTCTTGTGAAAAAGAGTATAAGTTAAGTTCTGAGCCTGCAAACCCATTTTTCTTTCTGACCTTGCTTCCACATGTCCCATATTAAAGAGAGGGCCCATTTTTCAAACTGTTTTTCTTGCCCATTTGTTCGGACCTGATGCAAACTTCAAAGAGGCATATCTTTCGACTCAATTCTCAAAATATAGCAAATCTGATACCATTGGGAGCGTCTCGATGTCCTCTACACCATGGAATGATAGAAAATCATTTTTTTGGCCCTAGTAGGTGAGAAATGAAGAAAATTATTCTCGAGCCATTAATGAAAAATCTAATCTCTTCAAATACCAGATCGATTCGATTCGATCCACTAAGAAACAAAAAGTTACATATTGTGGGAAGATCTACGAAGGCTTTGATTTTCAGTGGTTGAGATTTTGAAATGGGATTCAATTTGTATCTCAAAGTGGTTGGAGCAGGATTCAATTCTTTCCTTATTCTCTCTCCCATTCTTCTATATATTTCATTTGCAGATCTAGGAGTTGTGTTCATTGGGGTGAAATTTTTCTTATATGAAATATAATCTTTGGTTTGTGATGTTGTTGTCCATCCTCTCCATTGCTCACCTCTATTTGTTTCATGGCAGTCTAGGTAGATGATCAACATTTCCCTTTTCTTGGTGCTATCACCTCATTAGTGTAGGAATTCCCTTTTCATGCTCTCTCTCTCCTTGGTCCCTTGGAATTGTTAGATTAGGAGTAGATAGTCACATTTCCTTCCTTAGAAGTAGTTTAGCATTAGGATCAAGAAGAAGAAGCCAACTTTTGTCTCGTAGGGCCATCTCAAGTCCCATGTTATGAAAATCAAACCAAATGAGTCTGTCTTAGAAAAATAGATTTTGAGCCCATTTGGGGTACTTTGTGATTCTGCACTACAGACCTTCATCACTCTCATTCAAATAAGAACATGCAGATTTTGAAAGTAACAAACATGGATTAAAAACATAGAATTTTTACCTCCATAAAGAAAGCTTGATCATACACTCAAACACTCATTCGTGTCTTATAATATACATTCTTGGATATGTCTATGTCTTGAGTAACTTGTTAGGTCCACACCTTGTTTCATTCCATTTCAAATAGCTTATGCTTGGATGATTTCAAAAACACACTTAGGTGGGTTTTGAGATTCATGATCTAGTCTTCAAAATTTCAGTTGGTATACTCTTATAGAACTTTGTTCATAAATTCTAATTATTTTTTTCATAACGTCCTATCATAATGTGACTCAACACACAAAATTTAATCTTAACCTCAAGATATATGGCCATGATATTCAAACAATTTTGGTATTGTATCTAATTATTAAAAAAACTAGTCTTCATGTTGAGCCTCCTTCCTCAAATAAATTTAAATGTAGGACCATTCAATACATAAAATACTTCAAATGGGATACCTACTTAATATATAAATGTTTGAGAAAATAGATTTTGAATATAATTTCACAAGAACACCTTAGTTTCTCAATCTTCTCAAATAGGTATATAACACACTTGTAGATATTAAATTTTTCATCATGAAATCAATTTAGCAAACTTAGAATAGCATGATCACATCTCATTTACAACACTCTCAATTTTACCAAGAGACGAAATAACATCAACAATGTTCATTTCATCATGAGTACCTCCATTTCACCATCAAAAGATTTGTATATTAGCTTTCTTAGGGTTAGGTCTGATAGAAATTATTGTATCATAAATTCCATTGACATCACCACCCTAGTTTATTACTTGGTCACTGAAATCTCTACACAATTTTGTGGAACATTTCACCTTTCATGGTGAAGCCATCATTTGAGATCTATCTATGAAAATCACTACAGAACACATGTTTTATCTTCATTGCTCGGTGAATAAAGGATTGTAGTATATACGAGTTCCAAATCAAACCCCGCATGGTCGAAGTCATCAACATGCATTAATTACCTTACCAGTGCCACACATGGTACTTATTCACACAAACCTATAGTATTTCTAGTGAAGTAGAATACAATTGGTAGGATTAAATTAAACTTCAACAAATAGAAAATTTGTGGATTAATTGAAATTGCTATATCACCCGAGGTTAGATTTTTAAGTATTTCTTGTAAGTAGTTGGTGCTCAATTTAATCTCACCATGTTCATTAAAAAACGTCTCGATCTGCATGGATTGAAATTTTTCTCTGTATCCATGTATTGATGCATAAAATCTTTTTCCTTCATTTGGTTGCCATGGTATGTCCTTTCCTTTGGTCGAGGATCACACTAAGTCCGAGATATTGTATTCCATTCCTCTATCTGTCCATGAGAAAGAATTCATAATTTGGGGGTGAATTTGGGATTTCCCCTTCCTTCTATTTTTCCAAAGTCCTGTTTTCCCTTTCAACTTTTATCCCGGCATTTGTGGTAACGTGGTCCTTTCGATTGGATGCAGCCTAGTGGGTCTTTTTGGTGAAAATTGCCACTTTTGTCACATTTATAAAAACTACCAAATTGTCCCCATGGGCCTAATTATATCTAATTGGTTATTCAACAAATAAGAAGTGGCTGGGAAAAACTCTTTCTTTGACCCCGAAGAAGGACACGTTGCATTTTTTCAAGTTACAAGCGGGGAAGTGGGTTGGCAGAACATTTTAAAGCTCTAAGGCCCGCTTCAACTCAAAGCTTGGACACGTTGAGGGCCATGCTCTTTTGGTGCTCAAAATGGTCTCGCTCCATATGTGCCTTTGAAAAGTTATTCATTCACGGCCTCTATCATTTTCTCCTTCCCCGTATGGTGCTTGGTCGGTCTTATTGCCATTTAGTCTTCTCTTGGGTTTAGGATCATGTATGGTTCCTTAATTATCTCCTTTTCCTTTATTCCCATGAAAATGCTTTGTATTTTGGGTCTCTCATCCTCTCGTCCCTTCAAAACTTGTGTTTTCCCATGTCCTCCATTTTCCACAGTCAAGATCTGTTATCCCTATCATTTTTCCCTAAATACTCAAAGAGAAATGAGTTGATGTGGCCCTAAGGATCGTGTTTGAGCCTTGCAAGAGTCTAAATTCTCTGTCCTTGAAGAAAACCTCATTTTTTGGCTCGAATGGATGTTTCTCTGTGTTTTACAATTTGAGGGCCATTTCTCCCAACCAAATTTACATCATTTAGTTGATAGGGAAACATTGCACCTCTTGGTTAGATGTGGATCAACTTAATACTTCAAAAATCCATAAAAAACTCCCCAACTTTAAAATGTGTCCATGTGGAGGAATAACGCTTGTTTGAGAATTAAATTTTGGTTTGGCTTTAAAGTAGCACTAGGAGGACACATGGAGGGTTGGCAGGAAAGAGACATGTGGAGGCTTCCACTGCTTTCTCATACTTAGAAAAATTTTATGTAGTTGAAGTAGTTTGGCGGTGGAACAGGGACACGTGGCAAGCTTGTGCTCATTTAGGGTCTCCACCTTGGGCACCATTTTGAAATTGTGCCATGGAGACATGTGGAGGAACCATGCATGTTCGGGGATCAACCCCTAAGTTTCATTCTAAAGAAGTGCCAAAGCTAACATGTGGATGCCTCTGCTAACTTTTCATTTTACTTAGAATTTTCAATGGCCAAAAGGAGTGGGCTCGAGATTGAAAGTGGCACCTTCCACTGAACTAAAATCCTTCAAAAAAACTTTTCTAGAATAAGACACATGGCAAGCCCACGCTCATTCAAGTTATTTAAATTTTGGGACAATCTCAAGCAGCGTCGTGGTGACATGTGGAAATTTGAAAAGTCATAAAGGGTGGGGAAGTGGACCATTGGAGGAAATTCAAAAAATTTGCCTCTTTACTTCATAAATGTTAAAATAGCAAAAATGGCCCACGACCCGATGGGAAATAGTCAATGTTTTTCCCTAGTCAATGGCAAGAGAGTGCGAGACCCACAAAGGAAAATTGGAAAATTTTCCTTTCGAGAAAAAAGAGTTAAAAATAAAAGGGGAAGCGTAGTTCTACTGGGACCCACATTGGGACACATGTCCAAAGTATTTCTCAAGGATGAAGCTGCGGGGAAAACTTGGAAAAAATTTTACTTTTTAAAAAAGAAAGTCAAATGGCATAATTTTCTCTGCATTTCTTTTGGGGCCCATCTTGAAGTGAAGGTACGGGGCAAAATGGGAAATTTCTCCATTTTTCAAAAGGGTCATAAAAGGTCAAAATAAGATCCCGAACCTATTTTTTCATCTTCCATGTGGATGGCCCACATTTAAAATCAAAGATCAATGGCTTCTGAGCATCTAAATATGATTTTTCCCCAATTTTTTCTGTAAAGCTCTTGGAAGTGTGAGTCTTCATGATTTCTTATTATTTTCTACACACTAAATAGAGGAGCAAGTTAATTTTGATATCTAGATTTTGGTGGAGGAGATCTGGTGGTGTATTTCACCATTAAAGAAGTTTTACTCTTGAGCCCAATCTGGTTTTCTTTTTTCTTCTTCTTCCGAGCATGCAAGGGGCCGATTAGATTGATATGGGGAAGAATTGGTTGGTGAATGGATGCAGGCATGTTTTTACCTAGAAAGGATTTGAATGCGGTAAGCCGAAGAGATTTTCCTCGAGCACTGGACACTTTTACGAGATCTCATTCTACGAGATCATGAAAGAATCATGGCAAGCACTAGTGCATTTAATTTTTTTGTCTTTTAGGAGGAAGGGGATCTATTGGAATTACTATAAATGGCACGAATTCATCGTGTAAATGGTTGGGAGTTTTTGGAAAGATCAGGACTGATTCTCTGTAGCAGAAAAAGCTTGATAGAGCCCATCCATTTTGAGAAGCTATCTAGAGAAGCCTATGTATCTCTCTTTGTGTCAAATTTTAGTATGTCAAGGTGGTTAGAAGTGTAAAGCCATTGACAAGATTTGAGATTTTTCTAGAAACTTTTCCTTAATGATAAATTTGATCAAACTTTGAGTTATTTTGTGTTAATATTGAGTAAAGTGTAGCTATTTCATCTCTGAATGCATGCGGGTAGTTTTTCTTGTTTCTATTGCAATATTGTACTAAAATAGGGTCCAATCACATGGTCTCAGTTCTTGTGATAGTTTAGTGGCATCTGCAATTTCATCTCTCAGAAGAGCCTTCATCGGAGAATGGGATAAACAGTTTAAAATCACTTTCCTTTCATTTTTTGATAGAGATTATCGTAAGCCTCTTGGTGTACCTCAAGCATGATTTGGTTTAAATCTTGGCGCTTTATTGGGTCCTCTCGACTCAAGGCTTCATTATAGAATCCCACGAGGTTGTGTGAAACAAAGGTGTTGATACGGGCCTCCATTGAAGCACATATTCTAGTTGAGGAAATTTTTTTTTATCTTTTCGTAGCATTTTGTTAATTGAATCTCCCCATTTTGCATGAGCTCTCAAGGATCTAGTGAGTCAAGTCCATCTTGTCTCCCCTCCCACAAAAATTCATTTAACAACAACCAATCCTACCCATACTACCCTTGTTTTTGCTCTGTATACCCACACAAGACCAAAATCCTTTTACTAAAGTATGTAGAATAGATCAGGTTTCCAAATGTCTTTAGTAACCTTTGCCTTGTTGTGAGAATATCTCCATAATCTGGAAGTGACAACTCATGAGAGTCAGATTTAGTGTGTTGATCATATTTTCCCAAGGCATTATCTATAAAATTTATGCAAAAGAAAGGTACATGTATCTTTTTCCAAATAACAGAGGTTACACATTAGGTTCTCATAACTTTGTTGAAAGCAACAACCTAAAATAGTTAGGATAAGATCACATTCTATGATATCCATCTCTCCACAAATCCAAGTAACAAAGGGATAGCTAGATTTCTCCCTAGCTACAAAACGACATACATTTATGATCTATCTACCTCTAAGCTCCATGTTGAATCTATGTTGCTGCTTGGCTTTCAAAGGAGAACAAATTTGGTACCAACATGCTCATTTTAGGATCTACCTCAGGGTCTTACCTTAGCGGTTGTGCTAAGGAGACACGTGGAGGCTTACATTGGCTCCTCTTTATATTTAAACTTTTCAAGTAACTTTCTAAGGCATGGGACATGTGAAGGGCCCGTGTCTGTTTGGGGACCTGCCCCTGGACTTTGCTTTTGAAAAAGCATTCAAGGGACACGAGGAGACTTCTACTAGTTCCACTTTATACTAAGAATTTTTTAGCGATGGATACATTCAGTCAAATTTTGGACACGTGGAAAGCCCTTGCCCATTCGAGGAACCAACCCTGAATTTTATATTTGAAAGAGCACTAGGGAGACACATGGAATTTTCCTCTCACTTTTACCTTCTTTGGAATTTTCAACAACTGAGGAAACTTTCTCAGACCCTAGGCACGTGGCACCTTCCACTGGTCTCTAAATTATTTCAACGACTTTTCAGGCTGAGACACGTGGTGAGCCCGTGCTTGTTTAGGGTCTCGCTTTTGGGCACTATATCAAAAGTGTGCCAAAGAGACACATGGAGGCTTCCGCTGGTACCTTTTATACTAATACTTTTTCAAATTCCAAAAGGAAATTTTCTTGGGGCGAGGAATGTGGGGATTTTCTCTCATTTGAGTCCTTCCTATCAACTTCTTATTTGAAGTTGCACTAGAAAAACACGTGGAAGGCTCGCACTCATTAGGGAAGTTGCCTCTGTACTTCACCTTTGCAGTTGCACTAAGGAAACACATCGAGGTTTCTATTGACTCCTCTTTACACTTGGAAAACTTTAACTCATAGTGCAGGTATGTCGAATAATCTGTGTGCGGACATTCATTTATGAGAAGCACGAATGTATGCATCCATGTGAGGGAAATCATTTCTCAAGGGTGAAATGGATTTCTTGTCAGGTCCAACTATACAGAGCCACTTAAAAATGATTAAAAAGGGGATTTCTCACACTGCATGAGAATAAAAGAATTACTAAAATAATTGTCAAAACTTTGGGGCATGGCATCCTAGTTATTAGTTGAAGGTCCGATAAACATCATCAATTCACGATTTTTCCACTGGCAGTTTGGGTTGTAAATTTGTTAAACATCAATTTTTGAGAAAATTGGTAAAAAGAAAAGGATTCCTCAAATATTCATCTCTTTGGGAACAAAATTTGGGATGAGTGAGAAAGTGAAATGTATAAATGCAATGAGAATACTCTTGCAAAAGGTCAGGTGTTAATTTTTATGAGAAATTTTGAGAAAGCCCATCTTCGGTGAGACCATCGAGAAACTCGTTAATCTCTTATGTTTTAGATTTGATCCCATCAATCTAGTTATGATTGTATTTCCATTCAAAAGATCTGATATTGTTCAAGAAACTTTCACCAACTGATAAATCTAATAGATCTAGAATTAATTTGTGTTGATCTTGGGAAAAATTGTGTCTTCTTTTATTTTAGAATGTCTTTCAAATGGTTTTGATGTTCCTATTTCAATATTATTTTAAAATCCCTTAGAATCAGAAAGGATCTTGTCCTTGTGATAGTTTAGTAGTGTTGGTGCTATAAATAGTCTTGCCCCATTTTGTCATTTAAAATCTATCAATTTGACGTTTTCCATATTTTATCACCTCGTGTTGTGCATTATAAGTCTCTTCCTTCCTTTTTTTTTCTCGTAATCAATCAATTCCTGGGTCGAGGATCACGTATGGATCCATGGTTATTTCCTTGTTCCCATGTTTGTCTAGAAAGGGTTTGTAATTTTGGTCCCCATTCTCTATTCATCTAAATCTTGGGCTCTCCTATTCTTTCGCATGTTGCATAATTGGAAGTTATTGTCCTTGTCATTTTTGCATTAAATACTTGAGGAAAATGAATGGATGTAGCTCGGAGGAATGTATTTGAGCCTTGTAACATTTCTAAATTCTCTGTCCTTCGAGAAAATTTCATCTCCAAGCTCGAATGGTCATTTTTCTACATTTTATGGTTTGACAGGCATTTCTCCCGGTCAAATTTACATCCTTACATATGACAAGAAGTGTGGCTTCTTGGTTGGTCAATGGATGATAGGAAAATGCTTTAACTTAAAGCTTTTTACTTTTTTGGAAAAAAGGAAAATTTCATCCCGTAGCTCCGCTTAATTCTAATTGGTTGTTTGGGAACTCATGTTGCATCTTCTAATTGGATGGGGCATAGCGGATTATTTTTTGAACTTGTTATTTTTTGCTACTTTGGCAAAAAAATTGAACCCACCCCGCGTAAATGCTAAGCTTTGATTAAAGTGAGTTTTAAATGGCAGGGAAAAATCCTTACTTTGACCCCGTAGAAGGACACATGGCAAGGTTAAAGGTGGAAATGCAAGCCTTTGGAGGAAAGTTGGATGTTTTTCCCTTCTGGAAAAATGGAGTAAAATTCTAAAATGGATGCGTGCCCCTGCCAAGTCATTTTGAAGCCTTGAGGTTGTTTGAAGTTGCACCATAACGACACGTGGAGGTATCCACCAGGTTTTCTTTCCTTATATTTTTCAGCAAATTCTTAAAGGTCCTGAGACACGTGGTGAGCCTGCGCTTGTTCAAGGTCTCAACTTTTGAGTACCATCTCAAGATAAACCATTGTGACTCATGGCAAGTTTGAAAATCCTATAGGTGG
This sequence comes from Taxus wallichiana var. yunnanensis, assembly GCA_018340775.1. Lineage (NCBI taxonomy): Eukaryota > Viridiplantae > Streptophyta > Pinopsida > Cupressales > Taxaceae > Taxus > Taxus wallichiana. The sequence continues at coordinate 702,111,052 of CM031238.1, read as the reverse complement.
GGAGGTGAACATTGGGGAAACTTGGATTCTTTTCCTCTTCTCATCAAAAGGATTCAAACATCAAAATTTCCTGTAAGCCCAAAAAAAGGATAGTAAAATTTTTTTGCAGTCAAGGTGTAGGTGTGGGCTTTCGAGGGAAATTTGGAAAATTTTCCTATTGTGAAAAAAGGAGCTAAAGTATAAAAGGAAAGCGTGTTTCCACGGGACACTAGTTAGAACCATTTTTGAAGGTGGAAGGGTGGAGCTGCGGAGGAAACTTGGAAAAATTTCCCTTTTCAAAATGGAGGTGAAATAGTAGGATTTGGCTGTAGTTCCTCTGGGACCCACCTTAGGACATGTGTCAAGCTCATTTCTCAAAGGAAAAGGTGCGGAGCAAAATGTGAATATTTACATTTTTTCAAAAGTTGTAAAAGGAAAAAGGGAACCCGCGGGCCCATTTTAAAGTGGATCTCCCACATGGATGGTCAAAATTCAAAATAGAAATCAATGACAGCTATGCATCTGTATCTATTTTTTCTGCCATTTTCACTCCAGAGCTCCTGGAGATGCGATTCTTCATGATTTCTTGATATTTCTTACATGCCAAACAGAAAGGGGGTAAATTTGATATCTAAGTTTGGTGAGGAAGATCTAGGGATGTATTTTTCCATTAAGATGAGATCTGACCTCTGGGCTCGATTTGATCTTCCATTTTTCCTTCCCAAGCATGCAAAGAACTAGATTTGATAGATTAGGGGTGGAAGTGGTTGGTGAGTAGAGGGAAAAGTGATCTACTAAGAAGGAGTTGAATGCGGGAGATATTTGAAGAGATCCACCCCTTGAGCACTTGACAAATTTTTACAGATCTGATTTTGGGAATCGTGATCGGAATCATGGCGAGCACTGGTGCATTCAATGTTTGGATTTTTTGGGGGAAAAGGCTTTGTTGTAAAATGTTATAAATAGGCATGAATTTTCTGTAAAAATGGTTGGAGGTTGGAAGGTTGGAAGGTTGGAAGGTTAGAGTGGTAGAGGTCAGAACCGATTCTCTAAGAGAAAAGCTTGATAGAAATCATCTTTCTGAGAAACTATCTGAAGAAACCTTTTTATCTCCTTTTAGTTAAATTTGATCATGTCAAGCTGGTTGTGAGTGTACATCCATTGACTAGCTTTGAGATTGTTTGAGAAACTTTCCCCTACTGATAAATTTAATCAAACTTGAGTTAATCTATGTTATTTTTGGGGAAAAAAATTGTTTTCTTCATTTCTAAATGTCTACAAGTAGTTTTTCTTGTTCTTGTTGCATTCTTACATTGAAATTTGTTTGAATCACACAAGATCTTATCTTTGTGATAGTTTGGTGGCATTTGTAATTTCATTTATCGAAGAGCTTTCATTTCATAGTGAAATAAAAAAATTTATAATCCGTGTGACTCCTACCATGACTATAAGATTGTTTTTTAGCCTTTGAAGGTGTCTTAGGCGTGAGGAAATAGAGATTGATAATGTTTAGTTAAGTTTTCCAATTTGAGTCTTTATTTTGTATCCTTAAAGTTTGTGTGAAAAATATTGATTTGGGTCTCCATTAAAGCACATATTCTGGTTAAAGGAATATCATAGCTATCCGAAGCATTCTGCTGATTCGAGCTCTCCATTTTTGTAAAATTCCTCAAAGACCTAGTATAATCAACTTTATCCTACTTCACCTCCCACCAAAATCATTCAAGAACAATTAATCTTACCCATACTACCCCTATTTGTCCTGTGTGTATACAAATGCATAATTTCTATTACCAAAAATGCAAAAACACTTAGGTTTTCATTGTCTTTAGTGGCCTGAACCTTTCTTAGAAAATATCTCCATTATCTAGATTAACAACTCTTGAGAGTTAGGTTTTGTATTGATCATATATTCTTCAAGGTTTTCTTAAACACTTCACAAGGAAGGAATTCCCCATATACTCCATAAAAATAGGCTACAAAAGGTTTCTCTCACCCTGGTTGAAAGGCACAACCATAAAGTAGTAAGGATAGATCAAATCCTTTTCAGGGTGCTATCCATTCCTCCACATCTGAGTGATAGAGGTCCAGTTAGATCCAATCCTCAGCTACAAAATGACTCACTGTGATCTATATGTCTCTAAGCTTCCTGCCAACCTATGATGCTACTCTAACTTTGAAGGAGAATCAATTTGGGTACCAACACCTTATTGGTGCCACTACTAGGGACATAGTGATTGCAGTTCATATTTAGACCCTAGTAAACACTTCTTGTATGCTCAAAGTGCTAATATTTATTTTTAGGCATCATCATGTGTTTAGGCCTATAAGAAGTGTTCAAAGTTACAAGTTCTATGTGCAATATTTCCATTTTCTATAGTTATTGCACAAATTTTCATTTATAAATCTAGGTAGAGAAAATCAGATCATCCCATCTCTAGTTTCTAGTATTGATAGACATTTGACAGATCATATTTTAGTGAATTTTCACAACTAAGGTGGAAATCCTTAGTACCGACTCCATGTTGATCTAATTTTAATGAGTACCAGTGTCTTAACCTCTGTCAAGTGAGTTTTGTTACTAATCTTTGCAAAGATGGAAGGAAGAAGGTCTTTCTTTTCTAGAGATCTTGCTAGGACATTATTTCTAGAGCTAGGAAAAACAAAGTCAGAAGGAAGAAAATCCTAGAGAGTTATTGGAGATCAAAAGTCAAGAAAATAAGTCCCCATTGATGAAAGTGACTGGCCTATCATTGAATATTTCCATTCAAGTGATTATGAATCAGGTAGTCTTTTTATGGAATTAAATTCTCCATCTAGAGAGGGGCCTTCATTTGATTTTGAAAAAAATCTTCTTCATTATGCTCCTATCTTTTCAAAATTTGATAGGGATTTCCAAGAAACAAGGCCTTTAGGGGATATCCATTTTTAAATCTATACTCCTATGTTTCAAATACCCTCTTCCCTTTATCAATTTGTCTCCCCTTCAAGATCACCTCCTCAAAACAATATGGCCCTACTCCTACCCAGAACTCCTTTTGTTGTAAATGCCTTTCTTCCTATAAATTTTATAGGGATAGCTGGTTATCCAAATGCAGCTCCGTAGGATGTAAGAAATAGATTACCAAAGTTCTAGGGAAATAACGCTATAACTAGTGCTCAACATTTAAAATTTTTTATTAATATGATGAAAGACTTTGAGATTGAACATGGAGATGTATATATCAATTTGTTTATCCATACTTTGGAAGATGATGCAAGGACTCATATAAATATTTTCTAGATAATTCCATTAATTCTTGGGAGAGATGGACAATGCATTTAGACTCAAAAGTATAGTGATAGAACTGACCCTAGGTTTCTTCTATCAGAATTTTAAAATATCAAGAAGAATCCTAATGAATCAATACATGATTTCAACACAAGTTTTAACAATACCTTGAGAATATTTCCTATTAGCTTAAGGCCATGTGATGAATCATGTTTGATCAAATATTCAGATCCATTTGATAAAAAATCTACTTAATACTTGAGGGAAAAAAACCCTACTAATTTTAGGTAGGCCTTCACCATGGCTCTACAAAATAAGAATAACATCAAGGCAATTGGAAAGCCTCCAAAAAGGGAGGGTGTAAAACTAATTAACCCAAAAAAGCCTCAGACAAGTAAGGCTGCTGATTTGGAGGAAGTTGTGAAAAATTTGGCCGGGGATGTCAAAGAAATATCATACAAGTTAGCCGGGAAGAAAAGGGAATTGGGTAGAGTTCACAAGGTCAACACAAGAAACAAGGCCAAGACAGGTTTACAAATCACCAAAGATATGATGAAAGAGGAAAGGGACCTTTGAATTTTGAAATAAAGAGTCCCAAGCTAGGAAAAACAAAATGGTACCTGATCCTTTAGCTTCCAAAGTTGTTGTTGTGGAGGAGACAGATGTCATTGATTGGTTTGAAAGTTGTTTCATGCCCCATGCTCTATGTGAGGAAGATCAGAAAGAAGAATAAGAAGCTGATGATGATAATGATTATGATGTCTGCATGATGGGTTGTTCCACGAGCTCACAATAGAGGGAAACTTCAACTTAAGTGATAAGTGCTCGAACTAATGCTGATTTTTGGGGTTGCATCCACTGGGTACTTATTCTTCCTCCCTCTCATACTTTAGAAGTACATGTTCTACAAGCTTTTGAACTACCTAATAATGACTTTGAATATTTAAGAGCTTTAATGATAAAGAATTATGATGGAGGAATCCCATCTAAGAAATATAGGCAATTTTTATGAATGTTATTGTGGCTCAAGAAAAGGAACACAACATAAGAGATAGGGTTGTCAAAGGTACGGGGCCTCAGCTAAGCCAAAACTCCTTTTCTTTCAAATATTCCTAAAGAGGCTCTTAAGAAATATGCATCTTCCAAAGGCCTTATTGTCCCAAACAAAACTCATACCCTCCTCATGACCAAGTGATCAAAAGTCTTGTGCTATTTAATGAGTGTGTCGGATCAAGATCTCGGTTCCAATTGTTGACTTCCTTGATTGAGTTAAGAAAAGAGATTTTGAATATTTGGGGCTGAAAGAGGAGAAGACTACCTTTGGTAGAAATATAAACATTATGGAAACTCCCCCAGTCATTGAAGAGTTAGAAACACCACCAGTGTTGGAGGAACTAGGTGAACCACCTAAGGTTTATTTGGGGACATCCTTGGTGGACTCTTAGCTAAATGTGGATCCATTCTTCACCACTCTAACCATTAAGGAAAGGATGTTGCATAACTGTATGTTTGATTCGGGGGCATCATGCAATGTTATTCCTCTCGAAGTTATGAATGAACTGAACATCAAGGTAAGAGTAGCATATGGGAAATGCACTACCATGGATTCCAGAGAGGTGCTAGTGGTGGGATGTGTGAAAGATCTGGTGGTACAACTTACAGCCTATTCGGGTAGGAAATTGAAGCTTTATGTAGTTATTGTTGACTGCCTAGGCAAGTGGGGTATGATGTTGTCTAGAAAATTGGTTGCAAGTGTTGGTGGGAGTTTTCAAATGGATATTTTCTATGCCACCATCCAAATTGGGGCAGCCTTGTCAAGTTGTATGGGGAAAAGATGTTGCACCTTATTGAAGATCCCAACAATCCATCGTATGAGGTATTATACACAATTGTTGATGTTGATAACTTCATAGGATATGATGATGGAAAAGAGCACAAGATTTAAGAGTGCAAGTGTCTTGAACAAGTAGGCTCTCCTTGGACTCTATTATTTTATGGAGCTTGCTCCAATTTGGAAATGGTGTTGGTGTTGTTCTGATCTCTCATGGCCAGTAAAATTTTGTATTTTCCTTCAAAATAGACTTTAAGTGTACTAATAACATTGCTGAGTATGAGGAAATATTGTTAGGTCGAGGATTTCTTGGAAATATGGTGTTAAAGACATCATTGTCAAAGGAGATTCAAAATTAATTGTCAAGCAAGTCATAAAACTGTATGCCACAAAAAATCAGTGAATGAAACAATACAAGCATGCATTTTGGGATTTCATTGAGATGTTTGATTCATTCAACATCATGCATCATGATAGGAAGTTCAATGATGTGGCATACAAGATCTTGCTATTTTGGGATATTGGTTTGATAATTGTGCAGTGTCCCCATATTGTGAATATGATGTTGAAGTATTGATAAGGCCATTTGTCCCTGACAACATTAAGCATTAGCAAGTTTTTGATGATGATGCTCAAGTTAGTATATTTCTATAGAAAAAAGGGGAGTTTTTGATCAAAATATTGATTAGGAACCAATGGTGTGCATAGCAGAGGGTAAAGAAACCTTGTTTGGTAAAGGCATTATCGATTTGAAGACTAATACCATTCCTAGAGGGATGGTTGCTCTTGAATCCAACTTTGATAATGCTGATTGCATAATTAACATATGCATAGTAGCCTCAAGGGATATTGAGGAGCATGATCTTGGTACAAAGGAGAACCCAAGGAAGATTTGGTTGGGAAGAAATATCAGCAAGGAGAAAAAATAGTCTTATCTCTAACTGCTAAAAAAATATCAAGATTGCATGGATTGGACTTATTCTGAACTAAAGGCATATAGAGAGGATCTGTTTCAACATGAAATTCCCTTAGAATGTAATGCAAAACCATTCAAGTAGAAACAAAGACCAATCAATCCACTCTATCTCTTAAAATGCAAGAAGAACTGAAGAAACTAAGAGATGGAGGGATTATTCAGCCCACAAGGTATTCTTCCTAGGTTGCAAATCTAGTACCAGTTAGAAAGAAGAATGGTGACATCAGGTTGTGTGTGGATTTCAGAAATTTGAATAGAGCATCAATGAAGGATAATTATCCTTTACCAAACATGGAAAACATGCTGCAGCTAGTGACTAGTTTTGAGTTACTTTCTACCCTAGATGGTTTCTCTAGTTATAACCAAGTTGTGGTGAAGGAATCAGAAAGAATTAAAACAACCTTTACCACTCCTTGGGGGACTTATGTGTATGTCAGGATGCCCTTTGGTTTGATGAATGCTGGAGAAACCTTTCAAAGAGAAATGGATGTTGCTTTTTCCGGTTACATCAATGATTTTATTGTTGTTTACTAGGATGATGTGACTGTGTTCTCTAGAAAGTGAGGTGATCACTTGTTGCACTTAGAGAATATGCTGATAAGATGTAGAGAGTATGGCATTTCACTCAATCCAAAGAAGTGCCATTTTGGAGTGTAGAAGGAAAAGTTTCTTGGTCACATTGTGTCACAAGAGGGAGTAATGATTGATCTAGAAAGGGTAGAGGCCATCAGAAAAGTCCCAATTCCAAGAACCAAGAAAGGAATTCAGTCTTTCTTTGGGAAGATAAACTTCATCATAAAGTTCATATCAAAATTTGCTGAATTGACCATTCCAATCACTGGTATGCTAAAAAGGACCAACTTATTAAATGGGAGGAGGATGCCATTCAAGATTTCAATGGAATCAAGGAGGCATTAAAGCATGCCCCTATTTTAGTAGCTCAGATTATAAGAAGTGTTTCTAACTATTTTGCTTTGCTTCAGAAAAAATTATTGCATCTATCTTGTTGTAGAAGGATGATGAAGGGGTTGAGAGGCCAATTGCATTTTTCAGTAAGGCATTGCAAGGAGCTGAGCTGAAATACACTATTATGGAGAAACAAGCATTTTCCTTGGTGAAAGAAACAAAGGTTTTCAGGCCTTACATTCTGAGTTCCAAAATTGTTGCTTATGTTCCCCACACCATGGTCAAAGACATCTTATCAGAGATGGAGGTCTCAAGAAAAAGATGTAGATGGGTGAACAAGTTGCAAGAATATGACATGGACATCCAAACCACAAAGTTGGTGAGAGGTTTGGGCTTAGCTAAGCTTATGGATGAGAGAAACTTGAAAACTATTGAGGTTAATGAGGTAGAATAAAGGAGGGTAGATGTATTTGAAAAATTGATGAGTTTTGAGTGGTACAAGGATGTGATTTTTTATCTCAAACATTTATACTACCTTTATGAGTATTTGAGTAAGAACAAGAAAAGGGCCCTTAAAATGGATTCCAAGAAATATGTCATTACTGACTATGGGTTACCGTGGAAGAACCCTGAAAGAGTCCTCTTAAGGTGTGTTACTAAAGATGAACCCTCCAAGATAATTATTGATCTCCGTGGAGGATTTTGTGGGGGGAATTTTTCTAGAAAGGTCATAACACGTAAGATCCTGAGGGTCAATTATTGGTGTCCAACTCTCTTCAAGGATGTAACTATTTTGGTTAGAAGATGTGAGAGTTTCAGTAGCTTCTCTGGAAGACTGAAAGCTTGAGGCTCACTTTCTTTACAACCTGTATCAATTGAAGCCCTGTTCAAGAAATGGGGAATGGATTTCATTGGTAAGATTTTTGATCCTTCAAGTACTGGCCATAAGTGGATTCTTGTAGCCACTAACTACTTCACCAAGTGGGTGGAGGCAATCCCACCAAGAGAGAAACACACCAAATTGTCATGGACTTCATGTTGAACCATATCATCTCGTAGGTTTGGGGTGCCAGTCAAAATTTTTTTTGATAATGCCATGAGCTTCAAAGCTAAACCCTTAGTGGCAATGTGTAGAGAATATGGGATAAATTTGACATATGCCTCTAATTATAATCCCCAAGGAAATGGACAAGTTGAGTCCAGTAATAAAAATTTTCTAAAGATTATCAGAAGAACCTTGGAGCTTAACAAGAGAAAATGGGGTGAGAAGTTGAAGTTTGTTGTCTAGGCTGACTGAATTACTATTAAAAGAGCCACTGGGAAGATTCCATTTGATTTGGTGTATGGAACTCAGGCCCTACTACCCCTACATATGTAATTATCCTCATATCAATTCATGCAACAACTGGAAGATCAAGAAGTAAGTCCATATGATGCCCACATTAACCAGATTGTTGAACTTGATGAAGAAAGGAGGGCATCCCACCAAAGGCATGTAAAGTTCAAAGAAAATTTGAAGAAGTTATTTGACAAGAAGGTCACTCCCAGAGCTTTCAATGTTGGAGATCTTGTGCTACTATGGGATAGTAGGCATGAAGATAAGGGAAAACATGGAAAATTTGACGCATTATGGATGGGCCCTTACTCCATTGATATTAGGATTAGTGAACATACCTTTTTCCTAAAGGACTTAAATGAAGAATTACTTGAATTTCCTATTAATGGTAGGCATATGAAACCTTTCCTAGATTAATTTTCCCAGAATCAAAGTGAGCATCACTGTACAGTGTATAGTTTGTTGGTCTATTTTCTATTTTTTTTGTTTTTACTCGTTCTTCTCCTTGGTGACCTCTTTTTCCTGGTTTCTCTATTCGTTTTTGGGAGATGGCTCTGTTTCTCTTCTCTGAAAACTTACTCATTTTCCTAATGGATATTTTTGCACTTTTCTACCTTTGTTCTTGTGGTAATCTGAGGAGTTCCCATCCCCAAGTCAAAGCTGATGTTAGTGCTCAAAATATTCTCGACCCATTTTCCATTAAAATATATCAATTTATAGCCTCTACCATATTTTATCTCCCCATGTTGTGCTTAAGAATTCTTTTTATTTCTTTTTTTCCATAATCAATCCATTCTTGGGTCGAGGATCACATATGGATCCATGGTTGTTTCCTTGTTTCTTTGTTTGTCTAGAAAGGGTCTATAATTTGGGTCCCCGTTCTCTATTCATCTAAAACTTGGGCTCTCCTATTCTTTCTACTTTTGACAATTGGGATGTTTTTTCCTTGTCATTTTTTCCCTAAATACTTAAAGTAAAATGAATGGATATAGCTTGGAGGAATGTATTTGAGCCTTATAACATTTCTAAATTCTCTATCCTTGGAGAAAATTTCATCTCCTAGGCTCAAATCATCATTTTTCTACACTTTACGGTTTGATGGGTGTTTCTCCTAGTCAAAATTACATCCTTACATCAATAGGAAACATGGTTTATTTTCTTTCTCAAGGGATGGCGGGAAAATGCTTTAACTTATCCCTTTTTATTTTTAAAAAAAAAGGAAAATTTGTCCCGTAGCTCCGCTCAACTCGATTGGTTCTTTGGGCACTCATGTGGCTTCTTTTGATAGATGGGTCATGGTGGGTTTGTTTTTGAACTTTTTCTTTTTGGCTACTTTGGCAAAAATTTTGAACCTACCCCACGGCCTCGTCAGGCTTTGATTAAAGCAAAATTTAAATGGTAGGAAAAAGCCATACTTTGACCCCACAAAGGGACATGTGGCAAGGTAAAATGGAGATGTGGGCCTTCAGAGGCAAGTTGGATGTTTTTCCCTTTTAGAAAAATGGAGTAAAATTCTAAAATGGAAGTGCACCCTCGCTAAGTCATTTTGAAGCCTTGAGGTTTTTGAAGTTGTGCCATAACGACACATGGAGGTCTCCACCAAGTTTTCTTTCCTTAGAATTTTCAGCAACTTCTTAAAGGGCCCGAGACACATGGTGAGCCCATGCTCATTCAAGGTCTCAACTTTTGGGGACCATCTCAAGATGCACCATTGTGATGCGTGGCAGTTTGAAAAGTCAAAAGGTGGGGAGGTGGACCATCGGGGAACTTGGTTTATTTTCCTCTTGTCATCAAAAGGATTAAAACATCAAAATGGCCCACAAGCCCGATAAAGGATAGTCAAAATTTTGTTCCATTCAATGACAGAGGTGTAGGCTTTTGGGAAATTTGGAAAATTTTCCTTTTGTGAAAAAAGGAGCTAAAGTATAAAAGGAGAGCTCATTTCAATTGTGACCCATGTATGGACACCTGTCAGAGCCATTTTTCGAAGGTGAAAGGGTGGAAGATTTGCGGGGGAAACTTGGAAGTTTTCCCTTTTCCAAAATGGAGGTGAAATAGCAAGATTTGGTTGTGGTTCCTCCGGGACCCACCTTAGGACACGTGTTAGGCTCATTTCTCAATCGGTAGAGGTGAAAAGCAAAATGTGAAGATTTTACGTTTTTCGAAAGTTGAAAAGGAAAAAGGGAACCCACAGGCCTATTTTAAAGTGGATCTCCCACGTGGATGGTCAAAATTCAAAATATAATCAATGGAAGCTATACATCTATATCTAATTTTTCTACCATTTTCACTCCAGAGCTCCTGGAGATGTGAGTCTTCATGATTTATCGATATTTCTTGCATGCCAAATAGGAAAGGGGAGTAAATTTGATATCTAAGTTTGGTGAGGAAGATCTGGGGATGTATTTTTCCATTAAGATGAGATCTGACCTCTAGGCTCGATCTGATCTTCTATTTTTTCTTCCCGAGCATGCAAAGAACTAGATTTGACAGATTAGAAGTGGAAGTGGTTGGCAAGTAGATGGAAAAGTGATCTACCAGAAGGAGTTGAATGTAGGAGATATTCAAAGAGATCCCCCTTGAGTACCTAACAATTTTTTATAGATCTGATTCTGGGAATCACAATCGAAATCATGGCAAGCACTGGTGCATTCAATGTTTGAATTTTTTGGGGAAGCAATCTCTATTGCAAAATTTTATAAATAGGCATGATTTTTTTGTAAAAAGGGTTGGAGGTTGGATGGTTAGAGTGTTAGAGGTCATAACTGATTTTCTAAGATAAAAGATTGATAGAACCCATCTTTTTAGAAACTATCTAAAGAAACTTGTTTATCTCCTTTTGTTAAATTTGATCATGTCAAGGTGATTGTGAGTGTACAGACCATTGACTAGCTCTGATATTGTTCGATAAAATTTCCCCTTCTAATAAATTTAATCAAACTTGAGTTAATCTGTGTTATTTTTAGGTAAAATTTTTGTTTACTTCATTTTTGAATGTCTACAAGTAGTTTTTCTTGTTCATATTGCATTATTACGTTGAAATATGTGTTAATCACACAAGATCTTATCCTTGTGATAGTTTTGTGGCATTTACAATTTCATTTATTAGAAGATCTTTCATTTGATAGTGAAATGAACACATTTAAAATAACTTTGACTCTATCATGACTATAAGATTGTTTGTTAGCCTTTGAGGGTATCTTAGGCATGACAAAACAGAGATTGATAATGTTTAGTTAATTTTTCCAATTTGAGCCTTTATTTTGGATCCTTGAAGTTTGTGTGAAAAGTGTTGATCTAGGCCTCCATTGAAGCACATATTCTAGTTAAAGGAACATCTTAGCTACCCTGAAGAATTCTGCTAATTCAAGATCTCCATTTTTGTAAAAGTCCTCAAAGACCTGGTATAATCAACTTTATCTTGCTTCGCCTCCACCAAAATCATTCAAGAACAATTAATCTTACCCATACTACCCATGTTTTTCCTGTATGTATACGGATGCACAATTTATATTACCAAAATATGTAGAAACACTCAGGTTTTCATTGTCTTTAGTGGCCTAAACCTTGTTTAGAAAATATCTCCATTATCTAGAGTGACAACTCGTGAGAGTTAGGGTTTTTTGTATTGATCATATTTTCTTCAAGGTCTTCTTAAACACTTCAGGATACAAAGGGTTCTCTCACCCTTGTGTAAAAGGCACAACCATAAAGTAGTAAGGATAGATAAAATCTTTTAGGGATCTTTATCAATTTCTCCACATCTGAGTGACAGAGATCCAGTTAGATCCCATCCCCATCTACAAAATGACTCACTATGATCTATATGTCTCTAAGCTTCTTGCCAACTTGTGATGCTGCTCAGAATTTGAAGGAGAATCAATTTGGGTACCAACAAGTGGCATTAGTAATTTCATTATGAGAAAGCCTTCATCTTGTGATGAGATAAATAATTTAATATCACTTTACTATCATTTTGTGGATAAATATTGTCTATAAGCCTTTGATTGTATCTTAGGCATGAGGAACCATGGGTTGTTAATGTTCAATTGAGTCTTCAACTTAAGCCTTCATGTTGAATTCTTAAATATTGTGTGAAATCGTGTAGAGTTGGGCCTCCATTGATGAACACCTTCTAGTTAAAGGAATATTTTGGCTATTCTTAAGCATTATGTTTGTTATTTTCCAATTGTTGTAAAGGTTCTCAAACATCTAGTGAAATTAACTTCATCTTACTTAATTCCCCCCCAAAAATTTCAAATAAAATGAATCTTACCTAAAGTACCCTTGTTTGTGTTGTGTATCCACAAATGAACAAATTCGATTGACAAAAATATACTAGAAGGAAGTGGGTTTTAAGTGTCTTTAGTAACCTGAACCTTATTCAGAAAATATCTCCATTCTTTAAGTTTTATGTGTATTTAATTCATCTTTCACATCTCTACGATAAAGATTAATCTATTGATAAGATAACTTGTGTGGTGTAACTTACAAAAGGGTCTTCTCACCCTAGTTGAAAGGCACGTCCTGAGAGTTAAATTGTGGTGTATTGATCATATTTTCTCAAGGTTCCCCTGAAAATTGTGCAAAGAAGGATCTCTTCATGTCCTTCACCAACAGAGGTTACAAAACGGGTCCTCTCACCCTGGTTGAAAGGCACAACCTAAAGTAGTGAGGATAGATCAAATCCTTAATGAAGGTGTTATCCATTTCTCTAACGCCTAAGTGACAAAGAGCCAGATGAATTCCTTCCATGGCTACAAAATGACTTATGATTTTTCTGTCTCTGTCTATCTTGTTAAATGTGTGATGCCGCTTAGATTCCAAGGGAGAATCAATTTTGATACCAACACAAGTCACTTTTTTTTTGACACCTCAAGTCAATAAAGGAAGACATCTATGCAATCTTATATGTATTTTCTTAAGTTTTATGTGTATTTAATTCATCTTCCATGTCTCTACCAGTATAAAGATTTGATTATTATCTAGTTCAAGTTTCTGATTTTGTGGAGTTTCAAAATGGAAAAAATGAATTTAATTGAAATATTTGATGGTAAAGACTTCTACACATGGAAAGTAGGAAATTAATTACAATTGATTGATAAAGAATTATGGGAAATTTTCAATGGAAAAATTAAAAAACTGAATGATGTGGATGAAGCAGTGAAATGGGAAAGTAAGGATCAAAAAGCAATAACAATTATTGGCATTGGTCTATCTAATGTATATTTGCACCATATTCATCTAAAAAAGTCACATAATCACATTTGGGTGACATTGAACAAGTTATATGGATCTCAAGTAGGTAGTGTAGCAATAAACACTCTTTGTGATCAAAAAAAACTTTTGGGCTAAAGATGGGAGAAACAACAATATGGTTCAACATATAAGTAAGTTTTGATCCATTTTAAATCAATTAGCTTAGGAATAAAAGAAAAGGTAGATGGAGAAGACGCTAAAGAAATCTTTCTAAATAGTTTTCCAAAAGAATATTCAACTATGTTTTTACTCTTAGTAAGATCAATCCTAGTTTGGAAAATTTAATTTCCTCTTTGCTTGATGAGGAGGAAAAAAAAAAAAGGTTTGTACTGAGAAGAAGAAACTTTCATGGTTACAAATAATAATTAATCATTTAATAAAGGTAAAAAAAGGTTTGAACCATCAAAGAAACGTGTTTTGTGTCATTCATTGTTTTCTTTCAAACAACCAGGACATGGTTTTGTGAATTGTAGACAAAGAAAAGAGCTCAAGATTCTCTTAGAAGATAAGTTGGATAAAAAAGCTTTAGCTACAAATATATGAAGAAGATTGGCATGATTATTTTAATCCTTCTAGTCACGTGAATTGTTTATGAACCTATTAATTATGCAAGTGAAGAATATTATTTGTATTGAGCATAATTATTTGCTCTTGGTGAAGATTAGGATATGGGAGCAATGGAGGATGGGGGAGGCTAATCAACGTCCTCAAGTTTGTCACTACCTCGGAGAGGCTACAAATTACTTTGTGACATATTTGTGTTTTGTGTGATGAAATAAAAAAAATGAGCATCCCTTTTCCTATGTGTAGTGAAGTGCTTGTGTTTCCTCCGTGATGATAATAATTTGTACCATTGATATTATTATAGGAAGTGTTAATTGATCGATTGATTTGAAGTTGATGTGAATTGGTTGAATGGTCCCAATTCATTTATTCATCTAATAGGTTGAAACAGTCCCTAGATGATGTAGTTCCCACAATCGGTGTTGAGGATCGAAACCATGTGTAAGCTACGGAGCGGAATGATGTTTGGTTAAAGATGGTGTTTTTCCCCATGTTCAAACTAAAGGGGGAATGTAAGGAAAATATTATAGTGGTATCATTACTTAAAAAGTTCATATATTGTAATATTATTAATATGAGTTATATTATAACTCATTATTAATAGTATAGGTTTGTTATATTGTTTCAACAATATTTTTTTATTCCCATAATGTTATTAATGGGTTGTTTGGTTGTGTGAATTCCTTTTGTAGGAAGCTAAGTTTTATATTTCCTTAGCTATTTATTAGCCTTAGAATTGATTGTAATAAATGTTGAACATAATATCAATTTATTATTTTCCTATGTGATAAGCTTATTGTACCAATATTTATACACTTTTGAAGGCTTACACACACCACCTAATATCATTTCTTGCACATTCCATGTTTATTTAGCATACTCATTCCTTGACTTCGCTATTCCAAGTCCATTTATTAAATAGGCCTAGGGATTAGGCTTACTTAACTAATCTAGTCTCAACATTTGCACTCATGTACCTCTTTATTCATCATTCAAGACTTGTTTCCACATCATGTATACATGATAAAAAAATATGAAATCATCTTGATATGCTCTCACATCATAACCTTACCTATACCAGTCACTAGTTGCCCATGAAGTGAATGCTTAATCCTATTTTCTCAAGCCTCTCTCATGTATTTCCTTGTAAACATAATTCTAAGATCTCCTTTAGCTCTCTTAGATATTACAATGCCATTAATGTGTATTTTCCATCAATCAAAATCAATATACACATGCAAAGAGTTCGCCCAAATGATTTAACAAAAACTAGTTTATATCTAATTGTAGTGAAACTACTATAAATAATCATGTACAAGTGCTAATATACAGTAAGAAACAATAGAAATAAAATGTATAATATGAAACACTAAGAAAGAGAGGGAGATAATGTGAATTAGATTACATCACACATGATCGATAGTCATCTAGGAAGGATAAAATGTTGAACATAATGTAAACAACGTCAAAACTACTCACTGTGATATCCACTCATGGGACATGGAGACTACTTATGATAGCCAATGATGTGTAAATTCTTAAGATCTTATTTCATCTATGTTAAAAGTAATTCATAGATACTACCTATTGGTTTCCTTATATTGTCTCACCTTGATCACCAATGGTACTTGTAGCCTAAAATAAAAAAGTTCACCTACACATACAAAGAAACCACATCATACCTAAAAATGAAAATACATAATGTGAATTAGAAGTCATCCCCATGCATATTGGACAAAGTGAACTTACAACTAAGTGTTGCACTACATCTTAGAATCCATGTCATTCTTGTGTGTGTGTGTGTGTGTAGAAATGATCCCCTAGGATGCCCTTGTGTAAGTTTGCACAAATTATATTAGGATAGATATAGAAAGTACAAGATGTATTGTATATGTGAATGGAATAGTATAAAATTTCCCTCCTATATAGTGTATGCACAAGTGATGGAACCCTTGTCCCTTGTATTAGTGCTAGATGGATGGATTTGAAGTGTTTTAGTGACTTTGGAGTGCAAGATTAAGTGATAATAGTAATTCCTAGTGCTTGGTCCCTTATTTTGAGAAAATAAATATGTATGTATATGATTCCCTTGTTTGAATTTCATAATTGAAATCTTGAAGGATGAATTATAAGTGAAAAATATTCTTAAAAGATAAAACAGACCCAAAAAGAGTAAGGAAATAGAGGGCCAAGGGCATCCAAAGGCATATGAGCACTTGGGCATTACTATCATGTCAGGCGTTGGTTTCTAGATCCATAAAAGATAACTTAGAACTAAAATTATGACTAGGATGTAGGGTGTGGAAGATGAGAGAGAAATAAAGAGACAAAGAAAAGAGGCCAAAGATAGGTTTTAACAACTAGTTTCCTTGCTTATAAATTAGATAAATACTACCACTTTTATAACCTAGAAATGTACCCAAGTTTGTGATTTTATGTCTACAAATACTAACATTTTGTACACTTTATAAAAACTATACGTGCCTTCATATTTACAACTTGGATAAAAGGTAACTAGTCCGAATTGATGGTGTAAAGTTTTATAAAATTGTAAATTACGAGTTAACATATGGAATTATTGTCAAAGACCATCAAATGTAAGTATTTCTCCCACCGTCCACATGGAACAATGTTTCCTTTAAGGCATCACCAAAATACATCATGTGTCTCTTTCCTTAATTTTTTCACATTATATCGCCATAAGCTCTTCGTATTCACAAGAACTTGATCAAACATGCTAGGAATCCCTAACAATAATGTGAAAATATTTTATTAATCAGTAATTGGTGACCCAAATTGTGAACTCGATTGATAGAAATATTGTGCAAAAACAAAGATAGTGAATCAGAATAAGCACTACTATTTACTCACTATAAATCTACCTAATTGGATATCAAATAGTGATCCTTGCATTCCCAAAACTTTTATTATTCAACATTGTGTAACTCCCCTAAACATGGTAAATTTTTTCATTTTTCGTTAGAAACCTACGTGCTTGATTTTGTGCATGTCATTGACTTCATTGAGTATGTGAAAGTTCCAAGTCCTTGTCAATACTTTCTAAATATTTCTTTAATTATAAGCTTATGTTTAATATTTGTTTTGTTGTTCATCGGATTTAAAATTCTATTTATATAATTGTTTGGACTCTAAGACGCTATTTTCATACGGTATTCACTTAATTAAACTCTCCAAGATTCACTACAATTCTTATATTTTGATTCATTTTTTAAATTAAAATTTCATTTGTGTAGAGAAGTTGAAAGTTGGTTATTTAATTTCATAGTGATGAGTCAAGAGAGTTTTTATTTATGTCCTTAAATTAAGATGTTTTTTATTTATCAATTATACATTGATTTATTTGTGTCATCAATTATAAAATTTCAATCTACGTGATCTTAGGATTAGTAATATTAACATGTTAAGAGTTACTTTAGTCAAAATCAAGCTAATAGTCAAGTTTCAAAATATTTGATCATATTGTTGATATAAAATTGTTTCATTGTAAAAATTCTGAAAAAAAAATCATCACTTATCAATAATTAGATGCATTTTCACTTGTATACGATTTCAATATTATGGGGAGAATTATTCAAATATCATTAAAGATAGATCAAGTTTTGTTAGAAAAATTGTAGTGGAGGATGGAGGCATAAGAGATTAGAGGTCAATCAATGATCTCTCATAAGTCACCAACAATGAGAATACATATCATTTATGGTGGAATCTTTTTGGCATGAGTATGTGATTTTTAGTTATGATTCATTTCATTTTGTAACATTTTTTGTGTGGTGTGTGTTATGGATAATGGAAAATGATTATATTGGAGAGAAGATGAAGAAATATATTTTCGACTACGGTGATCCTCTTACTACCATAATTCATTTGAAGTTGATTAGTTATTAAATACGTTCATTGGAAACGGTGATCATATGCAACAATACCCAAGACAGAACGATCCGATAGTATGTAGTTCAGTATGATTTAATTTCAATGTTCCTATTTTACGAGTTTTATAAATACTTTAAATTTTAATTTTTGGGTGGGAACATGACACCAATGTTCCATTTCTATTCTACGCCCAAAATTACTAAAGTAAAAGAAACATTCAATTGGGAGATATACTTGAACTCATAATGTTCTAGATGGATTGGAATTGATTATGGGTACAATTTCTATAATTGTGGGACTTGACACTTATGAGATGAATATAGGAAGTAATGCGTATATATTTATGGTATCTATTATATTGTTCAATTTTGTAAGAAGAGATAAGTGATTCTAATATACTTTCCTAATATACATGGGAAAGAGTGCATAAAATCACCTAGAGTAAGTGTTAGGAAATAGGAGGATAAAATAGATAGAACAATCCAAATGTGTGAAATCACAATAGTAGAAAGTAATATGTAGAAAGATGATTATAGATTTGAAATAAAAGTGCAAAAATAAAATCACAAAAACATAGCACAAGAATGATAATGAATTCCCCAAGAACATAAGAATAACACAATATTTATTAGAAAGACCTCTTTCTCTCAATATAATAACCACAATGGGGAGATACATCCACAAACTTGTATTTTACTTGCTCTCATACATATACCATGATATGTCTATTACATAAATAAGAAACTGGATCACATGCAAGGAGTCCACTACAAGGGCCCAAAACATGAGTGAAACTTCACATAAAGCAATTTTGGTAGAGCTTTGTTAAAAACTCTCCTTTACAATGAGAAATACTCCAATTTATGATATAAGAGAAGGAAAAAAAAGGAAAATGGAAATCCCAAATCTGTCCTTGAGAAATATGTTGAGAGGTATTAAATTGAGTTGAAATGATTATACATTACCCATCAAAGGATTCTACAAGATAATAATCTCCCATGGAGACTATTTTTCTCTAGAGAAAGAAGGATGACCATTCCTTTAAATGCACTCCATGAAGAATAACTACCAAAATGAAAACAAGCTTACGAATCGGCCATTTTTTAAAAAACATCAATAGGATTTCTGATCAAATATGAATTTCTTGATTTCAAGTCATCGGGCTCGGAAACAATTCCTAATGAAAGTACCAATTTTGTGCTTCATTTAAATTGAGAAATGCAAAGTTATAGCTTACGAGTGTATAGCTATTTTGGGCCTATCACTATGCAACTTTTCCTCACTTTGTGACGGGAATGAGCATTGTATAACCAAATCATCTCTTTTCTTTCCTCGTGGTAACAACATACTCAACCTACATGGTTGAATATATTTCTCTTATTTAAATATATCTTTATTTATTTAAAATATTTTTGTCATGCGTCCACAGAGGACTTCGTACATCTCAAAAGTATCAATTTTGACTTGAAAATCGGAGCTCGGAGTCAAAAGTTATGGCCGTTTATAGTTTAGGACCAAATGTTGACTTTTCTTCTTTCATATTATTTAAACATAAACTCTACATTCTTTGTCCCAAATGTTTAATTGGGACTAAAAATTATTCAGGGTTTAACCATCACTTATGGGCTTCATAACCATTTGGGTTCCGGTGACATAGGCGTGATTCAAGATTGGCTTTCGGCTCCAAGATTTTAACGCGCCCCAATATCGAATATGAAGGTCCCATTTAGCAAAACAAGGAATGAAATTTCCCAGGGAGCCAAACTGGAATGGGTTAGTATACTTTCTCGAATAGTGATGTCCCATTTACTTTTTGTTTGGGACAAATTTTCCCGTGGTTTTTCATATGTTATATTTTGTCCCACATGCGTATTTTTGTTTATCATGAAAGTTTCATTTTACTATGATGTGTACATTTATATTTTAATTTATTAACTTATGTTGGCTTAACATTTATTAAAGGCTGATTTGACTTATTTCACCCCGATCCGGCCGGTTCATCTACTATAACCATGTAAATGTGTCCGATCCACTTTAGCACATGATTAGTCAATTTTTCCACTCATTTACTAAAGGATTGGACTTTAATGCCTTCCGTTAGCGTTAGTTTAATCCCAAATAATTGTCCTCCTTTCTCCTGAGCCTTTTATGGCTTTGCGTCTTTTTTTAACATACAACCCGACTAATACATTGTTCTAGGACATAGCCATTTTTCATGATTTTTTCCACCCTCGAGCGTGTGTGAGGACCTATTCTTCAAATTTTTCTTACCTTTCCTCGTAACTTTCTCTCTTCTACTTGGACAGGGAGTTAGAAAAATATGAGGGGACCCTAGAAACATGAAATTTTTTCCTGACTCAATCTATTTGCTTGGGACAAAAGAATTTGATGCATGTTATCAAAATTACTTGTGAAGATGACATGGCAATATGTGTTTTTCTTTTTCAAATTTCTTTGGTGAATTTTGATAACAATGACTAAAGTAAAAAGTAAATTGATGACAAAGTGGTATTCACCGGTACTATAATGTTCTAGATGGATTGGAATTGATTAACAACAATTTTATGCAATTAAGAACATTGTGACACTTATAGGAAGTAATGTGAGTTGATATTTGGTCAATTATATTGTTCAAATTTTCTAAAAAGAGAAAAGTGATTTTATATACTTGTTTTTATAATTCACAATGGTAAAAAAATCATGAGTAAGGGTTAGAAAATAAGGGATAAAATATACAGAACAATCCTACACAAAATCACATAGTAGAAACTAATATGCAGAAAGATATTATAGATTTGAAATAAAAGCCCAAAAAATAAAATAAAAAACATAGGGACAAGATTTGAGTGATCACCTAATGGGGACAACATCCAGCAAGAATAACTTGCTCATATTTATTATAAGCCACCTCTTTCTCTCAATACAATAAAAAGAATGTTTTGAGTTATGATCAACAAACCCTGCCTTTTCAAAAACACTTGGGTCTCAAGAAACATATACCATGAGAAGTCTCCCGGACACAAATAAGAAACTACTTAAGCAACTTTTCACAATTTTTCCATTTCTTTAGTAGTTATTGGGACAAAATCATGAGTGGAAAAACCATAAACCTATGGAAGGCAAAAGATCCCACCCATATGATGAAAAATATGGGGTAGATAGATGGCACAAGAGAAAATGCCCAAAATTCTCACCAAATTAGGATAAAACCAGAGATGATAAAAAATGTCCAGAGTATATTGGCCTTGCTCTTAGTTTGATAAAACTCATCATGTTGATCTCAAAATAATCTTCCACTTGGACACTAGTTTTTCCAAGAAAGCTTCTCAACCCTTCATTTTCAAAGTGAAGAATAACCAAAGATGAACCCTAAACCTCAACTATCTCATTTTTTATCACATTGGTAGTCATGTGTATAGGATTAGGATGCTCACTAATATGAATCTTTTCTAGCTTGACTTCTCTTCCTCAAACTTGTCCTAATGAAATGGTACCTTAACTATATATGATTCATCCTAAAGTGGAAAACAAAGTTCTTACTAGGTGTATAGCTCTAAATATTTAGATGACTATCAACTCTTCTCCCGGAGGAAAATGTCCCACTCCTCGACGATGCACGAGGCAAATGATACTCAACCAAATCATTCACAAGCAGAAAATTTTGCCTCTATCAAATAAAAATACTCAAAGGCCTAAACATAGTTGAATGCAAACTATTGTCATAAGAAAGCTTATGTAGTCATGAAATATAGCTCATTATTGTCTCATCTAAGTGAAAATATAAAATGGCATGAGCCAATGTTTTCTACATCTAGAACCATCCACATGAATCTATTAGACTTATAATATTATGAGTGTAACATCATATTTAGTATTTATATTTAACTAATATAGAAAGATCTATATTCATATTATTTAAATATGAACTCTACATTAGGTGGTTGGTTAATTTAATTAATTAAAGAATTATTCGGGTCCAACCCATCACTTAAGAAGGTCATAACCCTTTGGGTTATTTAAATATGACCATAGGTCATATTCAAGATATTGATCATAAAAAAATCATTATAACATTTGAATAGCTCAAATACTGAAGGTAAATCTTGGTAAAAAAGGAATAAAAGTGAGGATCATTCTTAGAATGGATGTATAGTAACTTTTCTCAAATAGTGAATTAATTCTCCATGGTTTTGTCCCCCAGGTTTATGGTTTTCCTTAGAAATATTATGTCTATCAAGACCATGTATTTTTCTTTATCGTGTTATTTACCCTTTTATGTTCTATGATGTGTACATTTATATTGTAATTTGTTTTTATGAACTATCTTAACATTTATTAAAGTTAGATTAATGATCATTTATTTGTCTGAGAGAATCTAGATTATAACCACGTAAAATCCTGTCGATCCACTATAGCACATGATTGCTCTGCTATTTTGGTTTACTCACATTACTAAAGGATCCATTTAAATGCCTTCCAATGATATTTACCTAGATCACTCATAAATCTACACACTTATCCTACTTGCATGGAAAATATCAGGCCTAGTTCCCAACATGGCATACATTAAACTATCAATCTGTTGATGAGTAAGGTACCTTGGAAATCTAGTTTCTCTCTACTCTATCTTAGGACATGTATCCATTGATAACTTGAAATGTCCTACCAAAGGAGTCCTAAACAGTTTAGCATCCTACATATTAAACCCCTCCAAGACCTTCTTAATATACTCTTCGAGATAAATTCATTTTCCATTCCTTCCTATCCTAAGATATCCTCATACAAAGGATTTTTTTGGCTGCCCCAAAATCCTTCATATCAAAGGAGTCACTTAGTTGCTTCTTGACTACTTTTTTCCTTTATGTTTTTCTAGAAACCAACATGTCATCAACATATCAACACATGATAATATAATTACCATCTTGAACTTTCTTTATAGATACATAATGGTCATAATGGCATCTAATATAACCTTGATCCATCATGAAGCTATCAAATTTTTGTACCAATGAAGTGGAGCTTATTTGGGCCATATAAGCCCTTATTAAGTTTTCACACCATCTCATCTTTACCTTCAACCTCATATCCATCTAGTTGTTACATATATATTTCCTCCTCCAAATCACCATGGAAAAATTCATTCTTTACATCTAGTTGGTCTAAGTGCAAGTCTTCTACTACCACTATTTGAAGAAAAACTCTAATACAAGTCATTTTTACCACATGAGAACAAATCTCATAAAAATATATACCTTTTTCTGTGTAAACCCCTTGACCACAAACTAGGCCTTGAAAAATTTCTTACCTCCTTCTTCCTCTTTAAATTTGTACACCCACTTGTACTACAATCCTCTTTTTCCTTCGGGTATCTTTAAAAATACCATGTATGGTTCTCCATGAGAGAGTGATTTTCCTCATTCATGGATTGATCCCACTTCTTCCTAGCATCTACTTACATTTCTTCATCACCGCTCTTTGGATCTCCACTGCTGGTAGTGAGTAAAAATAATAAAGACAAGGTGAAGAATATTCGGGTTACCTTCTTACCTCTACAAGAACTACGTAATATAGGAGTTTTGGTTTCTTGTTAGTTAGGTTTATGAAATGATTCATTTTCCACTTTCCCATTTAAAATATCCTCTACCACTACATATTATTTTCTAGATTATTCCCTATTTTTCAATTATTTCTTATATATAACTTTCACAGTAAAGACCACATCCCTAGATCGAATGATTTTATTTCCTCAATACTCCAACATTTACATCCAAATTCATCACCACCATAACCAATGAAAGTGTATTTTTCTTATTTATCCTCTAACTTGGTCCTATCATCTTTGTCAATGTGGATAAACACCTCACATCCAAATACTATAATAAATGAATAATCAACCTTCTTACAAGACCAAGCCTCCTCACATATGCCTCTATCTAAGTCACTTGAGGGTCCTCTATTTATCAAGTACATAGTTATACTCACCTTTTCTACCCAAAAAGAAAGAGGCACTCCCGCATGTAACCTCATGATACTAGAACATTCAATTATTGTTTTGTTCATCCTTTCTAACACCCCATTCTACTTTGGAGTTCGAGAACTACTTTTTGTTGTAGATATCATTCTTAGAAAAAAATCATCAAACTCATTATTGTAATACTCATCTTCATTATCGACTGAGACATTTTATCTTAAGACTTGTTTCATTCTCTACCAAGGCTTTCCATTTAACAAAAGTTTCATATACAACATATTTGTTTCTAATACAATATACCCAAACTTTCTTTGTTACATCATAGATAAAATTAACATAATAATGTGAACCCCAAGAGATGATACTGATCCATCCCTCACACATAAGAATGTACCACCTCCAAATTACTCTCTTTCTTTATAGGTATAACCTTTGAGAAAATTTACTCATTTATGTTTTCATATACATAGTACTCACATAAATCAAAACTTGTTTTTTTGTAAATATAGGAAAATTATTTTTATAATCTATATGCCCTTATGGCTCATATAACTAGCCTATAGTGCCATAACGTTGTATCTTCATCCAAGCCACAAGATTACAAGCATTAGTACAACTAGTGGTTAAACACAAGGTTCCAACCTTCTTACCTATTGCCACCATAAGAGCAGCCTTGGTAACCTTCCAAGAGTCTTCCGTAAATATCATAGTACAACAATAATTTCCCAGTAGCCCAATGATATCGAGGTTTCTTCATAAAGTAGAAACATGTTTGACATTATTCAATATCATGTATTCCCATTCTACATTTAACACGAGCATAACCTTTTCCAACTATGCTGTAAGGCTCATCATCACCAAGAAAAACATGCCCAAAATTCCCTTAGCATAATACAAAATATAAACCTATGTGGAGTCTGGGAATAATCCCTAAATCTAAAACCCAAATTCATCAACATTATGAAAAGAAAGAATCAAAGCATCTGAAATACATTACATGTTGCAACATTCACCACCTATTTTCTTTCTATTGTTTCTTCTTGTCTCAAGCTCCCACTAGTCCTTCTTTACATCTAGACTTTCCATAATGCTAGCATACCATATTTCTTTTGGATTTTGACCTTTGTGATCTTTATAGTTTCCATGAATTCCTCTATTATTCTTTCTCCCTCTAGTTTCCATAATCAAATCATTCCTTGAAGTATAATATTCCCTAGATATTTTTATTTGCATTTTCTTTCTTATAATCACCCTTACAACGTCCTCGTACTTCAACTTTGAGATAGTTGGAACTAACTTACTTTTTCCATTACGGGATATTCTAACTCTCAAGTAAAGAGCACAAAATAATAAATCCCTAACTTACTCATCAAATTCTATTATAGCCAAAGATAACATATTCAAAACCATATTAAAATCATTCAAACAATCTATTACTTAAATATTCTAAGACATCTTCAGTCAACTAACTTGTTTCATTAAAAATATCTTTCTCGAGGTAGAGGGTTTTTCGTATAACTTCCCTAATGCATCCATAACTTATTTTGTATTCCTTTCCTTTGAAACATTAAATAATACCAATGATGGAAGAAATAGCTAAATTTTTCCAAGTGCCTTCCTATCAAGATAATCCCACTCTACATTAGTCATGCTCGATGGTTTGTTCCCTTTCTCAGACAGTGGAATACAAATATCCTTCGAATAAAAGTAATCTTCTATCTACATCTTCCAAAGACTAAAATTATGCTTGTTGAATTTATCAACCTTTGATCTTCCATCATCTACCATAGCTCCCACTAAAGATATTACTTTCCCTATGATTTAATACTCAAGCAAACCAAACCACACTCTGATACCAATTATTAGGAAATAAGGGATAAAATATGTGAAAAATCCTAGACAAAATCACAATAGTAAAAACTAATGTACGGAAAGATATTACATATCTGAAATAAAAGTGGAGAAAATAAAATAACAAAACACAGAGACAAGATTTAACATGGTTGACCAAATTTGGGCTACTTCCACCAAGAATCATTTGCTCATATTTATTACAAGCCATCTCTTTCTCTTAATATAATAAAAGATTTGTTCGAGTTATTCTCATCAAACTCTCTTTATATCATACTTAAACTCTCACAAATCTACCATGATATGTATCCTTACATCAATAGGCAACTATATATGAAGTTTTACGACACCATGGATGCAAAACCCATGGGACAAAACTAATCCATAAACCTATAGGTAAAAATGCTAACCATATCAAAAGAGCACATTGCCCAAGATATTAGGTACATTATTTTAGGCCAAATTAAAATTCTCGAGGCCCAGCATGGGGCTGAAACTTGGAAAGAAAACTGTGGAGACTATATAATACTTTTATTGTACAATCTTCAACACTTCCACACATAAAAACAAGCTCCACAATATAACAGTAAATCATTTAATGGATCTTGAAAAGGTAATGGGAGGATCAGGAAATCACCTAAGGTGGACAGTTGATGGGGTGTGTTCATGTCAAGGTTTTTGTAAACATGTTTGAAAAAAATAGGAGAGATACTTTCTTTTGTTCAAGATCATGATTCATATTGTAGGACATGTTTCACAGGGGTTATCATACTACAGATGAGTGTGTGGGTGTTTTCTCCATCTTCACACAAATGGGGGGAATGTTAGGAAGTATATTTTATTAGTGCATAGATTATTTCTAGTTGTCAAGTTGTTAAAACAACTCACGTAGCTAGAAATATTTAGTAGGACATTACTGGGTTTGTTAAGGCTTTAGCCTATAATAGTGGAGATCAATAAACCTATATGTTAGTACCTAATGTTGAAAAAAATGATACAACAAGATTATTATTTTAGTGCTCATATATTTCAATTTTGTATTTGGAAAAAAACTCTAATTTTTTTACTTGATTGATCCCCATGGTTTGAGGATAAGGGATCTTAATATATAGAAAAATTTCATCCCTCTAATAAATAAGAATTTGAATGCCTAAATCAATTTAAATTTAATTATTGCATACAAATGTGTATTAAATAAGGATGAAATCTTTAGTAGTTATGTGGCACGTAACCAAATCTTGACTAAATGCACTCATGCACGATGCTATGTAATTTAAAGAACTTCCATGGAGCAGAATATTTCCACATGGATTTTTTGTCATTTATATGGGGACAAGTCACTATAAACTACTTGAAAATATAAAATTGCAATGCAATTTGATATCATTCTTATTTAAGTTACGGGATTAAAATGCATGTTAATCTAGTATTTAGGCTTTGATCCAATTATAGGGACATCCTTGGAGTAGCAACTCAACAACACATTTCCAAAGAAACTACCAATAAATAAGAATATCAAGCACTATTTAATCCAATAAATATTATTAGACACTAATGTATTTCTCTGCTAATAAATTTAAGGTGATATATACATTAAAGTTAGTGGTCTAAAAAATGAAATACAAGAATCTAGGAACTAAATTGCTATCTACGAGATAGCATTATCACTTTTGTAGGATTCTTAACATTAAGGAATCAACCATACTCACTAGAAAACAAATAGGGTGGTTAACTTAATTAAGCATATTGATTATCAATTAAACATCTAAGTTTGAACATTTTTCATTTAATTATCAAATATCTTGCGATCAAATTCTCACTTATAAACTAACACCTCTTCTAATGCTGCCTCCACTTTAATTTTTCACAAATCAATGTTTTTCCCTTTGTGTCTATTTATTGCAACATCATCTCTCCATTCCATTCCACTCCTATTTCATTCCTTTGACCCATTTAGAATATTACAATCCCTCCCAATTTTTCCAATCCCTATCATAATCTAGATATGTGTTATCAACATACCAAGTTCCATTCCATGGATTTCATTTATTTTTTCGATGGATTTGGTCATCCAAACCAAAAGATATGGGATTATTTTTAACTAAAGGACTTGCATAACCATTTTTTTCACAATTAATAATATGATGAATTGCATGCCTTCATTACTCATATAAATATTTCATTTTTATTTTCAAAGCAAGGGAAAAAGACATGACCTCAAAGAATTTGGGGTAATGAACTTAGGGAACTTTCCACTCTTCACCATCTTCTCCACTTGGAAACATGGATGGCCCTTTGTTGAATAAAATGTTCTTCTTTTCTTATTTCTATCCATGGTTGTCAATCACTCTAACAAAGGCTCCTACATTTCTTTCTTTTATTGAATCAATGCCAATTAATATTTTACACCTATTATCAAATAGCCATTACATCTATTTTTATTTCATCATTGAAATTGTCTTAATCCTACATTCTTAATTCACAAATCCCTTTTCTTTAAGAATGAATGAAAAAAATATGTACACCAAAGTTTATAACGAAAATGCGAAAATGTTCTATATATAATTTCAATATTTCTTTGAAGGGGCTATAAGAACCATATAACCATCCTTATTTTTAATACTTTTTTTCTAAGTGATTTCAACACATAAGAATATATCAATTTATTATTTCTTAACATTTCAATGTAACACAAATTTTACTATGATACTATTCTCTAAGAACATTTACACATACATATTAAGCAATCAATATCCACCTCGTTTTTAATTTGTATAGTTTATTTTGTAAAATGGGACTATATATCGAAATTTATTATTCCATCAAATACATTGTAGTACAATAGTGTATATAATATTATAAAATGTGTTATCTACCCATCCACTAAAATATAAATCATAAAAAAAACTAATTAATAAAAGATGAGGTGCAATAAAATCCCTTAATCCTTGACAGCTAAGCCAAAAATTCTCTACAGCAAATCCTTAGAAAGCTTCGTATTCAATCAAAACTAAAAACAAAACAAAAAATCTATTATATTTTCACCCAAAAATACAATGGCATAAGAATCCCTGGCATAAAATTTAAAGCCACCACGGAAATTTCTTTACTGATTCCGTCAGCTTTTATTAACCATTAGAATAAGAGTAAGCAGTTACGTTGCACATACGACTTTTGTTAACGTCACGGAAAACATTACAAAGAAGAATGTTTAACTGCCAGTGATGAACAGTCTCTCTTAAACCTCTTATCCGTGTTTGTTTCTTTCAACATCCGGTGGCGCTCGTTTGGGAAATTAAAATTTGTATGATGACCGACAAAGATTTGCTGCGTGGAGAATCCTTAGACGGTCCCCGTCCATAAACCCCGGGACAACTATCAGTTTTCTTTAGTATTATCAGTGTAGAAACCCCATGACCAGATTTGTAGCGTATAGACACTGGTGCAATTATCAGTTTTCTTTACTCTTAAGACACCATTACCGGTGACACTGGCATTATTTGAGGCGGAAAACTAAGGCTGGACGACACCTCGCCAATCCTTTTTGGATCAATAATTACGTTATGCGAGACGCAAATGCCCTCATTATTTCCCGATCAGAAATATGAAATAAAAGACGAGTAACATTAATGTAGTTTAGAGAGAAGAATATGTGGGTGCCCCCATCAATTGCTTGTGTTTGTGTAATTTGTGCGTTGCTCGGAGGTTCCAGGGATTCGAATATGTGCGCTGCATCAGTTTCCGCGTTGTCAACAGTTCTTCTGCTTCTTCATCTTCAGAGGAAGACTCCCACAGGACACATTTTATTACCGCAGGAAGTCGACGAGCAATAGTGGTCTGAATGGTGGGAAGAAATCTTCGCTCACAAGTCGTTGTATGGGCGCGGTGAATGAAAAGCGAGCAAGAATTTGCATTATTTTTCATTGTGTGAGTATACTCTTGTGTTGACATAATTTTGAAAATGCATAGTTAATATATCAAAACAACACAGCAAATATGAACATCTGTGTTTTGAGTTTGTAGAGGTAGGGCTATATACATCTATCTCCACATTACAGAAAATAAATACAACAATCTGCTTAAACCAGGATGAAATTGCACAAGCGTCTTCTAATTATTTAGAATAATAACCAATTATGGTTCTCGCTCTATTCCATAAATGCAATGAAACTTTTAACATGTGCAATGTAACTTGTAAAATGTTCTTGAGTTTCCTTAACAAAAATAAAGAGTAAAAAACATATATTATTTAAATGACAAATCTATGTTTTGTGAGATTGATTTAAGCAAAGGTGGAATAAGTTATAGGAAAGGATGTTATAGTTGTGTATGAAGAAAAAAAGTATATAATTGATTTATCCATAGCTTACTGTTAAATATACCAATAATTTTTCACTTTTTGATTAATGGTAATTTTTAAGAGCCAACCACAATATGATAAAATGGTGTTGTGTCCTCATGTCTCTATGTTGCAATAAAAGAAAAAGACTTCCCTCAGGTAGCACTCACATTGTTTGACCATATCATCAAACATATTCCAACAGATCTTTCCTTTACCAATGACTTGACAGCCTGAGCTAATTCAGGAGCCTTGTACAGAGTGAGGAAGGTTATTAAAGCACAGTTAAGTCAGTTTTTGAGCCTAACGCCATATACTTTGGCAGAAGATCTTTTCACTACAGGATCTGCCCCACGTAGATTGGTTGTAAAGACTTTGGAAACCTTTTTCAAAACATGTGACTCGCAGGCTATATATAGACTAGAGATGTTAAAAGGCTTTTAAAACTTCTAAAAGAATGCATTGACACGTGTAAAGCTAGACTCCTTAACATTTGTCTTTATCTTTCCCCTTCTGCACCAAAATAATAGCTTTGGAACAGTACTCTAGTTTGGCAGTGAGGGCAGGACACGGCTGTGTGAGGGGGTTGTGCTGAATGGAACTCTTGCCCATAACCGTCCTAAAATTTTACCATTGTTGTTGATCAACCTGTGCACAGAGAAAAATCTGTAGCCTCAACATCTTCTCATGTTATCCTTATACAAATTGTTTTATCTAGATCTGTATCTGTATTGAAGTTGGTTCGTTGCCCCCGAGAACAAAAGGGAAGTTGTTGCATGTCACTGTTTTGTATGTTATATGCTGAGGAAGAAGATTTTGGCTTAAAAGGCCGATCAGCCTAACTGTCAGTAAGTTAGCAGCTGACGTCAAATATTATTTTGGTGTAAGTTCACTGTTACAGAGGTCACAGGTTCAAAATTTCTAATGTGTGTGATCGTTAGGCTCATTTCGTTTCTTCTACTCCTGTTGTGCACCTTTGCTAGGGGAACTGTAACCTTTGCAACACCAATCTTATGATATGTCTCCTTCAGTCTTTCTTTGTGTGAAACCCTTTCTGTTTTCCGTTCACATCTTAGCAGAGAGGGTTTCTTCTACCGTGTGTAGAATTGCACCTTTGCAACACAACTATTATGTCTTCTTCAGTCTTACTTTGTGTGAAACCCTTTCTGTTTTCCCTCACATCGTGGAGCGTTTAGGGCTTCTTCATAGAATTAGCTTGAACAACAAGAAATGATATCCCAAGGTATGTTATCAGGAATATTGTAGCTGTAAATGCGTCTGGGAGAATTAGTTTTGTACCCAGGTATATAGGAAAAAAATAGTTTTGTTGAATGTTGGTTTTACCTGGGTGGACACATGGCAGATGAATGATTAGACAAGGGCATGTGAAATTTTTTGGAGAGGCCCTGGCTACAATATCTGCGCCAATTGGGTTGAGAAAAAAAAATGGAATAGACAAAAAAAAAAGAGAGATAAATACCTTGTTTCGTTCATCTACCAAGGAAAATTTTCCAACCTGTGTTGTGGTGTCATGTATCTTTTGCACGATTTTTTTTTTATTTTAAGGCCTTAAGTGGCATCAAGTGGAAGTTAGAGTTGTGGCTGCAACCTATTTCACACATGATCTGTTTGATAAAATGCCATTGGGACCCTTATGTAAATCTTGTGATCAGTTCAGTAATGCGTCGGAAGGTCAGTTGCGTGGGGGTGGAAAATTTAAGGTTTTTGTTGAGTATTTGATTGGAAAGGTGAGAGCATCATAAGACCAACTCGTTTACTTCCAGCGATGAAGCATGAGTAAGCCACAAACTTCTATCGAAATGCCTGAAGTTGAAGTGGTCTCGTTCAAATGTGGGAATCATGAGTTTCGTGAAAAAGGTATGGTTTTCCCCTTTTCACTTGCACTAAATTCCTCTTCATCATTTCAAGAATTTTTTTAGAAATGTAATGTTGAATGATAGATGGATGTAACCCCAACAATTGACAAAATATTACCTTGACGTGAACTGTTAAAACAAAAATTTAAAAAAAAAAATATCTCGAAAGTCATGCGCATGAAGTGCCACACCCAAACCTACCGCAAAACCGGAACTCGCTGTATGACCCCTCGTAACATGGAAAACATTGAATAACCCTAACCGAGTTGTTTAAATTAATTAACACTCTTGTAAGTCGTATTCCTAAACCTCTTAGTTTAATAGTCACTTGTTTGACGTGTTCATTCTAATAAAACATGATCAGTTTCAACTTATGGTTATCGCTGAGCTTGAGCACAACTGCAAACCACTACCTCATACCTCTAGACTTCCAACAAGATAATCGTAACACACCTCTAATTCAATGAAAACATCTTCGGAAGCTATCTTTACAAGTGGGTTTTGGGGCCCACTGGTCTCTGTGTGACAAGAGTTGCTAACATAATTACGATAATTGGCCTCAAATTTTACACTTGAATATAGAGCTGCTCGTCAACATAATCAACCTCCATTAGACACGATGAATTCTATATGTATGGGGAATATGTAAGAAGAAAAAAACTTTGTGAATGAACTTAAAATGAGCATATTCAGACCTAGTTTGCAAGCACTTTTGTTGTTTTCGACTGTTTTCTCGATCAAAGCTAGAATCTACTTTTTGAGTATCGTTTGAATTTTAGCCATGCGTGTGACCTCATAATACCATTGCAATGATATGTAGAATTTAATTTGATATTTTATAATATATAAATGAGTATAGAAATGTATGGTGATTTTCTCTCTCCACCCTCTTCTCTCTCTTGAAATGACTATGATAATTGGTTGATTAGAAAACGTAAATGAGTTGGGAAATATGAATTCACTTTGAAATGAAATGATAATGGAAATGAAAATGCAAATTGTTATGACATTGTGAGTGAAAATTAAATGTCTCTTAACTTTCTCTCTCATGCCTATACTCTCTCGAGTAGCAAAATATCAAGAGCAACTAAATATCAAAGCGTGAATGCATAAGAAATGAAACTTTTTTCTCTTCTCTCTCTCTCTCTCTCTCTCTCTATTCTATTTAATTGAAATGTTGAAAATGATGGATGTGTGGATTTATGATTGAGTGTAGGGGATTTCCATACTCAGTCCTAGGGTGATGCCACATTAGTTGCAGGTACTCCAAACAAGAGGAATTTTGGATGTGATATGTTGAATTAATGAGTTATCATTATAAAGTTGTATTCATCTTGTAATACATGTATTACCATAGAATAATGACATGTATTTGTGTTTGAAGAATTGTTCTTGGTATATTTTGAAAAGGGAATACCAATTTGGTTATATTTTTAGTGTCGAATTGGATGTGAAGTTGTACTCAATGTTGCACCTATGTTATAAAGATATTAAACAAAACTATTGATATGCATATTATTGGTTTAATTGCTTAACACCCATAATGCTAGGTAGAAATCTCCTCTCATTAAAACTAATGAAATTAAAGGATGAGATATAACACCTATTGTACTTCCTTCCCCAATTTGAGTCTTTATCTAGGATATAAAACATTGATCATGTTAATAAAATAATATGACCTCATTAATCATCTCCTTGTTTTAAACCTAAGATGTCTTATTAAGGACAATTTCTTGATATTTTATGAGGTGGTGCATATATGTTGTGAAACCTATGATATTGGAATGAGTGAAGCCATCACTCTTAGGTGTTCAAGTATGATTGTATCCTAAATAGGTTTAACCTTCATGTGGGTGATTTCCCTCGGTACCCTAGTGGGTAGAAAACACCTTGCAAGATAGTTGGTTGTTGTACATTCAATTGATCACTTTTGAGATCTAAATTATGTGAGTGGAGACTATGTGTCAAATTACTTGCATATTTACCAAACAATTGAAATAGGTCCTTAAGAGGATTTTGTAATGCCCAAGATTTTTTGGGATAGTTCTATTTCATTATACACTTAATGTTCCATGCCAAGAGCATTGAAATGAGTTGTCTTATATGAGGTCATACTCCTTGTACTCTTAAATCCATAAGTGTTACGTAAGTGTTATAGGACTTACATTTGTTCCAAAATGACGATAATACAGAACCAAAGTAACCATGTAAATATAGTTAATAAAAAGGGTAAATAAGATTAAACTAAGGAATGACCGCTACAAAATTGGTACACCATTGAGTGATGTTAAAACCAACTCAAATTCAAAATGTGATCATAAAATTAATGTGATAAAGTAGAGATCGATGAATAATGCAACCTAATAAATTTGAACACCAAATATGATGCATGATCACATACTTTTTATGCATGAATGCGGTTAAATAAAAATGCTAATGAAATAACAAAATGTAACCTTGAGATTAAGAAAAATTTGGTTGTAGCTAAGGTCTTTTGAGTTAAGGAAAATTTACTCTAGTTGGACTTGTAAAAGCTAGTAGAACCCTTGGCGTAGATAGGAATATATTAAACCTAGGATCACTCAAGAAGTAGAATTTATGGTCGAAACATGAAATTATCCCGTTGCTATTAGGAGTAAATCCTTAAGATGATAAAACAAATGTAGTTTGAAATGTAAAATTCATCACTCGAATTCAAAGAAAAATCTCTATAATGGGAACACATGTATAATGTACCCTTCCATGTGAAGTATGATTGTAAAAATATGAATTCCTAATTGGAACAATGGATCGTGAATCAAGAAAGGTATAATTTAATTAGTTAACCTACATGGTTGTAATGACTTTAAGTTGAAAGAGTGTATTGTCAAGATCAAAAATGATACGAAATGAAATCGAGATAGTTTTTATATTGATATAGTGTACGCCCAATATAATAATAATAATAATAATAATAATAATAAAATAAATTTAAAGAAACTAAAATAATAATAAAGTAAGTTTGAAAAAAAAGGAAGGGGTGGTTGGAGAATAATGGTGGAGGATGCGTGGAGAGTAGCATGGCATGTGGGCACTTGGCAAGGCACATTGGCACCCTAAAAAGGCATTATAACCTAATGTTATCTCACAATAATAATACACAAACTTTATTTATGATCTGGAGACATTAACCACGCAAATCCACGTGTCAATGTTGTAAATTCTTGTATTGATTAGTTAGTTGTGTATGTAGCTATGCCTGAAGCAAGTTCAATGGTCTCCGAGAGGAAGATGAACTATTGTTGACTTTTATTTTTTTCTAGTGTTGGGAAATATACAAAAGATTTGGGCTCTTGCATGAGATATTAAAACTATATCACCATATGCTACAAACAAGTATTTAGCTAAGTTATTTTGGAGTGAAAACTAGTTCCCATGGTACACCCCATTTACAATGATGAAACCTGGAATGAAATTTAATAAAATATTTACAAGATAGGGGGATATTCTCAGATGTTATAGTATTTTCAGGGTCCCTCTTTCTCATGAATGCAAAACGTGGGATCATATTCGTGGCATATGAACTATTTGAAAAAGTGTCTTAAAAATGTGGTTTCACATAATGCTTTAAGCTGAGGTATGCATGAGATGGGTTTGTTGAAAAGGATTAGAAACTTTCTAGAAAATGTAATTGGTAGGTGTAAATATAGGTTCCATATCCTTTGTCAACATCCTCCTAGCATGCGGTGCAATGGGAACTCTAGATCGGGTAGTGATATCCATCAGAGCATAATGGTTTGTTAGATATTTTATGTAGTGCCCACTTCCCTTTAACACCTTCGATACTAATCTTGATATTGTTGATTACATTATTAACATTATTATGCTTTTGATTTAGTATGATGTTAGATGTTGGACCATGGATTATTTTTATCTTGATTTAGTTATGATGCATGATGATTATTAGAGACACTTCATATGTATATGATGATATACTATTTGACATGGATATATTATGAATGTTGTTCGGACATGTGATTTTTGGATATGATGAGTAGACCTAGAAAATGGACATTATATGATGACAATATAGTTGTTGATATAAATTGTAAGTGATATTATTGATTTGCCTTGATGTTGTTGTGATATATATATATATATATATATATATATATATATATATATATATATATATATTGATGATTTTGAAATTATATTATATTCATTTGGATGTTACGATATGGCCACGAGGTGAAAGGGGTATTTATATTGTGTAGGTTAAAAAAATGACAACAAAGATCGGGGATTGGAGACTAACCACATTGGAATTCTAGATGAATTCAACAAGGTAACCATGACAACATGATTTGTTGTGTTTGTGTTTGATTGTTGTTAGGGATTCCCATGGTGGGGATCACCTTTAAATGTGACCATGGGTTTTGCATATTTATTTATGTGGTTTTTTTATTGTATGTATTTTATTAGTGATATGACCCTTTATTTTATTTAATTAAATTACGGTAGATTAATGGGAGAAAACATATGGTTAAAAGTTAATTAATTAAATTGGGACATAAGCAAGTAATTATAGAAGTTCTTTGGATCTTATATTAAATGTGGTAATTGATCTGTAAGTAATGTGTAAGAATGTGTAAGTGATGTGTAAGAGTTGTGTAAGTCAGATTTTGGAGTATGAAACACTCCACCTCCTTAGAAATTCAATTTGTCCTTGCAGGCTGATTTTGGAGGCTTGTGGGACAAGTTAAACTTGTCCCATGCCTCTTAATTTTACATAGTCAACCTTACCTATGGTGGGAGGGTTGACTTTATACCTTTTTAATGCATTTTTTTAAGTCAAGTTGCATGTTTTAATTGCAATTTCTACATGTTTTTAATTTGCAGTCCTTATGGGGTGTGGGCTTGGTTGGAGTGTGTAAGTAATTTGTCATATTTTCACCCACCTATTTATTATGCTTGGGGGAATGAATTTGACTTTTTTGTTGGATTTGAGGATGTGTGATGTGGCATCCTACATGGATCCACCTCATCCTCTTCTCTTCCCTCTTCTATAAAATTAGAACTCCTTGCTTTGTTTTGGGTTGTTGAACTTTTGAATGCTTCTTGAGGTGAATTTTCCTTGGCTATTTGGAGCTCTTGTTGATTTTGGAGGAGATTGGAGAGCATTTCATACTTGGGCATTGCTGATTTTGGGACTGTATTTTGACATTGAAATCTTGTTGTATTGGAACAAAATCTACCATGGAGAGGTAATTGCTTAGCTCTTTATATATCCTTTTATTTCTTTTTATGTTGTGGGAATGGTGAATGTTTTGTGTGTTTGTTTGCTGGTTGGGTAGAATGCCTAGGAATGGTGGAGGAGAAGGCTATGGGGAATCCATCCGGGGAGCATAATGGAATTCCAGGGCATAAAATTTATTATGAAAGGAGTTTGGTATTGGGATCCACCATGGAAAAGAAATAGCTTGCATTTATTACTTTATGGGGGCATAAGGAAATTTGTGGGGGCATAAGAAGGGATTATGAGAGGCATAAAGATATATGGGTGATGTTTTTGTTGGTGGTTTGTTACAGGTGGATACCCAATTCCCATTGGGAGGAATAAGCAACTTCCCCAATAGTTCCTTGCTCCTTTGGCTTGCTTGATGAAGCCTTAGTATTGTTTGTATGTTTTAATGTAGTTGAAAACTACATTTTTTGTTGAACTATATTTAAAATCTTAAAATTTTGTATGTGTGTTTGTAGAAGCCTTTGATTTCCATGAGTTGAATCACATCTTATATTATATTTTGGTTGGGGCTCGGGGACTAATGAAGAAGGATGGGTTCTCCTTTCATTAGATGTCTTGGTTGGGTGGAAATGGTTTCCTTTCCCCTGCCTTTATTTTGGTCAAAATTGGAAGAAGGAGAAATCTATGTTCTTTTGCGGAGTAGAGGAGAAAGATAGTTTGTGAGTTCCTTGTGAAATAAGATCTCATTGTAACCATTCCCACTTTGAAGTGGATGAAATTGTAAATTTTGAAATGGAAGGATGTTGTATAGATTATAAAATTTGTAAAGTGAAATGAAAAAGAAATAGACATTGTTTTGCTTTGAAATAATGCGAAGGAAATGTAATCTGTATGATAAATTTTGGGAAGGAATAAAAGAGAGAAGTTGTGAAAATTTCCTTTGGAAATCAATGAATGAATGAAATGCTTTTCCCAAATTGCATTGTTAAATTTAAGTGATTATATCAATGTTTTGAATCGAATCTGTTTGAAAGGAACAAATGTGTGTGAGAAAGATACAATATTTTGTCTCTTTTGGAAATGTGTAAAATTGGAAATTAGAATTGCATTTTGGGTTTAGAATAGTTTGATTTGAATCCACCAAATGTATTAGACTAGAATAGAAATGAATCTCCATACTTGGAAGGTGAAAAATGATAAATAAATCCCTTAGAAATTGATCTCTATTTTGTATTTCATCATGGAAAATAATTTATCTACAATGACAGTTTGAACTGTAAGCAAGAAATAACAATGGAACATTAAAATATAACATGTTATGCTATAAATGAACTCAATTGGACTAAAATACTTACGTAACAATCCTTCAAACATTGCAAAATCGAGGCCAAACCTTTCATCATCTTTTTCTTTGTCATAAGTTGTAAAAATTCGAATTGGAAATCAATTAAGAAAACTTTCCTTCTAAATGCATCCTAAATTATTCTTAGAACAATCATCCATGTCTATTTGACATGTTGAGAGAGGAGGAAGATCAAAGTTAATAAAATTTATAAGTAAAAATTTACCAGTTTACTTTTAAAAAACGTGCAGGTTGTTTTCTTAAAATTGACCCCTTAAATTTTATCAAAACAAAAAATTAATGAGATTTGTGTAAAAAACTCGTCGACATATTTCCAGAAAGTCCTCGTTTTCCCAAAAATAATCTCTCTATCAAAATTTATGGCCCTCTTAAGTTTTCCTTCCTTGGCGGAAAATTTTGGGAAAAATTTCCTTGGTGGGCCCAGAGCCCAAATTTTTCCCTTAAAACACTTAGGAAATTTTTTTGGGAAAATTTAAAAATTTCTCCATTACCCTGCAACCAATCAGAGGCTGCCATGTGGCACCATGAGGTGACATCGAGGGGATGAAACCCTTGCAACTTAATCATTTCGAGAAAAAAATTTTTGGAAAATTTTTATAATTTTCCCCACAGCCCCACCAACCCGCAGCCAATAGGGTTCTACCACATGGCTCGGCGGAGGCACGAGTATTTTGGAACTTAACCTTTTTACCCCCTTTTGACAATTTTTCTTAAATCTCTCTACAAACTTGCTAGCCTGTAACTAATGAAAGGTTGACACGTGGCAGCCTTAGGCATCGGTGGAGGCATGCGTAAAATTTAACCCCTTGCACTTTTTGAAGCAAAAGTCTAAAATTTGTATGTTTCCCGCATGTCCAGTTTTCCACGCCAATTTGAGCTTGACACATGTCCTCTTTGGGCCCGTGGGCATGTGGAGGTAAATCGTGTTATTTCCTCGAAAAGGGAAAAATTCTAAAGCTCTTCCCCTCTCTTCCGACCCGTGCGAGGAAAATTTTCACCCTTGGGCCTACAGGCCCACCCTTGGGAAAGTTTTCACCCCAAGGCCCATCGGCCCATAACTTGAGTTTTATGAGGAGTTAGGAGGAATTCTTTATATCATTGGAAAGGTGAGGAAAATTCCTATCCAATGGGAGTGGTCTAGGAAATTTTTAGTCTATTAAGTTTGAGAAAAATAAAGTTTAGTCTTTAAGCATGTTAGAGAGTGGGTATGGTGAGGAATTTACCCGATGAACCTTCTAACCCTTAGTTTTTGTCCTTATTACCTCTAATAAATAATAATAAAAGAAAAGTATGTTCTAGTGGATTTGAATTGTTCGGAACTTGTTAGTGGTAGGCTGCTTTGCCTTGTAACATGGTTGTAGATTCTTTTAATAAAAAAATTCCATAATTTTCCTAACTAATCCTAGGTTGTTCTTGGATCTCAAGTGGGTTATTTTTAGTGGGCGTTACACTTGGTATCAGAGAAGTGGTTCAAAATCTTGGACCCTTGGGCACACTAGAAAACTTGAGACATGAACTGTAAACCTAGCACACTTTTGAATCTAAGAAAACAAACTTGTTTGAAAATTGAAAAAGAAATGCGTATGAAGAAATATTACATTACTGTTCATTTGAACTACCAAAATTAAAATAATAATAAAATAATAAGTTGTTTGAATTGTTGTACTTGCTTAGTGGTGTTTTTCTAAACCCGGGTAACTAAGAATGTTAAATTAAATTGATTTTTGTGAACTTCTAGTGTAGTGGAAACTTGGTTCTCCTTTGAAAATGTGTTGTTTTACAAGTCCTAAATCTTTATTTAATTGTATGATGCGTTAAGCCCTTTTAAGACCCTTCCTTATTGGAGTTGTTGGAATGATAAATTGTATGGTGTGATTCTTGTGGTTGGACAATAGTGATTGTGATCGGGGTCGAGAAGAGTTAATTAAAAGTTGTTTAGAGCTTCCTTCCTTCAGTGGTTAGGAAAGATGGTTTGGTTGTCAGTTTTTCCATTTTGTTACCCGTATAGGAGAGTGGACATTAATTCTGAGTGTCATTTTTGTCCCAATCCTATGTATGTGTCCTTAGAACTTACCTTGAGGCAGAGTACCCCTTTTGGCAGCCATGAAAGAGTGTGGAGTGAGTGTGGTGTTAGATTTTATGTTTTACTTTGTAATCTTGTGCTTTTTTAACAAGTACCAACATCTTATTTTATGATTGATTTAAGAATCTCTACGAGGATCTTTTTATTTATATTTATTTTTGTGAGAATTTTGAGACTATGCAATGCGCATAATTAGCCACTTTCCTTGATTTCTGATATTTCTTGGACTTTATTTTTATTGATGACTCGAGCTCATTAATATTGGTTGTTACTTAGCTAAACATTACATGATTCATTCTTGCTTGATGATGAGTGGTTCCATGCTTCTTGTATTGTGACATTTCTTGGTATGGGGTAGACCCTTGGTGTCTTGAATGTATTCTTAGGTTCTTAAATGTATGCCTTGGTTTTAGATGCATGTAACCTTGAGTCTATCTAGGATCTTAAAGTGACCTTTTCATTACTCGACTTTGTTGGGAAGAGAGTTCGTTGTGTTGTGCATTCGATTGGCGGTCTCTTAATGGTGGTGGTGATTCTCTTACAATCCGATAATAGCTTAAACCTCGTCGGAGTATAGGTGTTTAATTGTTGGTTGATGAATTGTGTTAGGATCGGATTGCTTTTTATCACGTGGTCATTAGTGGAAAAGTGTTTTTTACGGTAGTGGCTTCTCTTCGATGGCATGCTAAGTTTTATCAGGATTTCCTTATTTCATTATATAAAGTAGTGACTTATGGATTGTATTCATCTTGGTAATTATGGTTATAATTGATCCCATTCAAGTATTGTGTGTAAATTAGGTGTGCTTTTTTTTTCCCTCTTGACCTATAAATAAGTCTACCCCCTCCTTAACTTTTTAAGTTACTATGAATAACATTTTATGACCTATTAATCTTTGGGTCACTTAGAAACACTTATGGATGCTTTGGGTATTTTGGACCTTCCTCTTAGAGATGTTAGTTTGGTAGATTTTAATAGTTAATCTCAATGGTGTTTATATTTTACTTCCTCTTTTAAAAACTATAACTCTTGGTTGTAAAATCCATGATTTGGTAAATTAGTTGGTTGCCTCATTGCATTTGATGATTTCAAGTGTGGATGTGGTGTCCTTGGGAGTAGAATTTCATTGTCATCTAGTTGCTTGGCTGGTGATATCTTGTGGTGACATGAGAATTAATTGTAAAACCTTCGTTGGTTATTAGGGGAGTAAAATGTTTCCATCCTAAACAAAAAAATTTAAACTCTTATAGATTCATAAAAGTAAGATTATACCTCTTTAATAAGCCTTCCTTGAAAATTTCTTGTGAGACTTGTGGAGACCCACTAAATGTTTAACGATGCCTAAAATTATTCGGTAAATCCTTGAAATCTTGGTGTGATTCATGATGGATCATTGTTTCATAGTTTTTACAAAATTAATAATGTGTTGCTATGTTGAATGCCTCTTATTGATTTAGAAATAAAAATGTGATGTGTTGTTTTCCATAAACATAATAGTGTGATATGTTTACCCTTCATTCTCATTGAAATTTTGTTGACAAATTGACTCACCCAAACATCGTAAAACTATGTAATTGAGGAGATTTGGGCTTAAAGCTTAACAAATGAACTAGAATATAGAAAGAGAAAAGTGTCCTTGCTTTAACCTTGGTAGATTAATATAAGGAATAAAAACCATGTAGAAGAATAGAAAAGGAAAAAAATTCCATCTACCACCCCTAGGAGTAAAAAAATACTTTTTCTCTTTTCCACCTTTGAGAAGGGTGAGATATCATGACCACCTTAGCGGAGATCCTTATAACGTGAACATGTGATATCCGAATAAAAGGAAC
Source organism: Taxus wallichiana var. yunnanensis (assembly GCA_018340775.1). NCBI lineage: Eukaryota > Viridiplantae > Streptophyta > Pinopsida > Cupressales > Taxaceae > Taxus > Taxus wallichiana. Next base: position 702,068,496 of record CM031238.1, on the reverse strand, counting down.
ATTTTAATTAAGAAAACTCGTAAAGGAATATGCTAGAAAATTAAAAAAATGAAAGTACAACTTTTAACTTAATTAATTGAGTTATAAAATAAGTAAGATTTATGTGTATTGAGTGCAATGTATAGTTGAACTGTAGTTACGTCGCCTACTGAAATTGTGAAACCCACGGTGGATAGTAATGTGTTCTAGTTGCTTAGTACTTCTTGTTCATAGAAGTATGTGCCTTTATTGTGGGATTTTTGGGTCATCATACCCTTATCATCCCATAGCTCAACGAATGCGAGTTGTGGTTCTTTTGGATTGAGACTTATCTCATTGTTTGAGAAGCAACATCCTTGTGTGTTGTCTTGTCCTTGGAGACCTAGGTTATTGTAATTTTAAGGAAACATATGTTAAGGATAAAAATAACTTGGGAAGTCTTATTTTCTTCATATTTTCTTGGTGTCACCTTGTTGTTATTACCCCTTTTCCATTAGGACAGAAAGTGCAAGATGATGTTATTCCCTTTTGATACGATGCACCCTTTGATTGTAATTTGACCCCATGTTACTTGTTCTTCTCCCTAGTGACCTTGAGTGGTCCTTGGTTTTTCTTGTGCTCTCTTTATGGTTATTCCGAGCTTGAGTAGGAAATAAGATAAGTAAATCCTATTGTGCTATAATGTATGGTACTTGTATTGATATGTTAGTTGTTAGGGATATATATATATATATATATATATATATATATATATATATATATATATATTCTTTTGCTAACGGTTGACTTCTTTAGAGTTGGTTGGTATGGTGTGCTCGATTCTTAAAACAAAAGTGTAAAAATAAGAGTATAAGACAACTTATGGTCTTGACTTCGCTTTAATTACCATGAAATGATAATTTTACCCTCTCGAGTTATAAAAGTGTTTTCTGGAATAGTTCCTTGATTTTAAATGTTTTTCGATTTAGGTGTCCTTCTTGATTCACCTCATCCTGTGGGATCCTCAAATGGTGTGACCTTGAGTAGACTTGTTCCTTGTGTAAAATTGGTCATTTTTATTTTTGATAGCCTTTTTAGACAAAAAACCTTGAAATCATGGCTTAAATGTGTAGAAACCTTAACTTTTATTAATGTAGTATGTTGTATTCCTTGGGAACTACGTGGTCATTCTTAAACTCATGGAATTCTCCTTATTTTTCCTCTACTTGGTGGTTACTCTTAAGACTCTTTTGAACTCTTCATGTTATATTGTTATGTGTGGTATCTTGGTTGATAGCCTAAATTTTCTTGTCTAGATTTAATTTTTGTAGCCTTTCATGTAGAAAGTTTAGAACTCATCCCTTCTTCTGAATTGCTTTGGACCAATCTTAGGTTCGTAGACCCACACTTGTTTGAAGCAATAAATCCCATAATGGAGTGATCCTTTTCTATTGCATTTGTTCCTATCTCTCTTCCAAAGTGGCTTCCAGGAGGAATTCGAGTTTAAGGGGAGGGGATGTAGTACCCACTTCCCTTTGACACCTTTTGATACTTGATCTTGATCTTGTTGATTAAATTATAGAGATTATTATTGTTTTGATTTAGTATGATGTTAGATGTTGGACCATGGATTATTGTTGATCTTGATTTAGTTATTATGCATGATGATTATTAGAGACACTTCATATGTAGATGATGATGTAATGTCCCCATTTTTAAGACCCTTAGCCTATCATTCCCCATGGCATTTAGGGATGTTGCGAAAGGGGAAAATATATTAAATAATTAGATAATATTACCTGGAGAGTGATTTTAATCATTTGACATTACAAAACAATATTTATTTAATTATTTAATATTTATGGAGCAAGTAATCTATTTAATTAAATTCCTAAAGTTTAAATTAAAAAAGGGAATTAATTAAATAATAATTAGGTGGCTTTTAAATATTAAAATCACCCTTTTAAAAAGGGGATGCCACATCTAGGGGAAATAAACCTTTTTTACTTAATAATTTCCCCCTCCTAGGGATTTCTAATTTTGTGCCTCCTTGTTTATAAAAGGAGTGCTAGGATCATTGTTAGACTCATGTTATGATAATATTTGTTTTATGCTCCATGCTTGGAGTTGGGATGCCCACCCATTGATGCTTTCTCTCTCTCTCGCTTGCGTGGGAAGTTAGTGAGATGGTTTTTATCAATTGAATTATTTTATCTTGCTCCATTGTTGATTTCTCTTTTGTTGAAGACTATTATTTGGAGGGTTTTTAAGTGTAGAAAGAGCTGAAAATAATTTATGTCATTCCATCTAACCCTAACGACTTGAGTGAGACTTTTGGGGGCTGTTTTGGAAAATTTTCAGGTGTCATAAAATTCAGATCTTTAGTTCTTTGTAAATATCTTAATTTATAGAACAATTTTCATTTTATTTGTTGAAGAAATATTGAGTTTTGAGTGAGATATCAATTTTAGAATATTTCACCTGGCTTTTCGGGTATGGTAAATTAATATTTATTTCAAAGATGCAATTTGCAGTTGATTTAATATTGCATTTGATTATATAATTTAGGAGGAATAAGTATAAATTGATTTCATAATTTTGAGGTTTTGTGCCCTAAAAGTGTTGGGTGAGCTACTTTTTAGGACAAATGTAGGGTTTCAGGTTGGATGTGCAAAATCTGATTTTTGCATATTGTTCTTCATATTTTTGTGACTTGTAATCCAAAGTTTGAAGATTTTTGCATGAAAGGCTAAGCGGGAAATTAGTTTTTGAAGTTTGCAGCGGTTGGAGTTTGGAAATTAATTATTTACAGTTGTGTGTGATCATATTTGTGTTAATTCCTAACTTGTCCTAGAAGGGGACATTACAGTGGTATCAGAGCATGTTCTTCTGCACCTGTGAGGTTTGACATTGCTTGTGGATCATGGATTTATCTAGTGCAGGTAACATGAAGACAAGATTCTAGAGACTTGGTAGAGCTCTCAAGCACCTACCTCCATCAAAGGATGAGTTGCTCAAAATTCTGGAAGAAGCAACAAGTTGCTTGGTAACAATAGAGCAAGATGATTATGGATCTATGCTTCTTGCAAGAGATTCCTTGGTGATGCAGTTGGCTAAGCATGAGTTGTTGGATCATAAAGATGGGGAAGTCAGAATTATGGTCATCTTCTGCATTAGTGAGGTCATGAGGATTACAGCCCCAAAATTGCCATATTGTGATGTTATCATGGAAGACATCTTTGAGGTCATGGTGGGAAGTTTCCAAGGTCTGTGGGACCTCACAAGCCCTTCTTTTGGTAAGAGGGTTTGCATTTTGAACACTATGGCAAAAGTAAGATCTTGTGTTATAATGATGGATTTAGAATGTAATGATCTTATTTCTCACATGTTTGAGGTGTTCTTTGATGTTATAAGTAATGATCATGCTCAAGAGATCATGATTTCCATGCAAGCCATTATGTCTTTGATATTAAATGAATATGAGAGTCCCCCAACACACTTGCTATCTATGTTGGAGGAAGGATTGAGTCAAAAGACATCATGTGTTGCTCATGCACTTGCCAAAGGTGTTATAGAGCAATGTTCAAGCAAAGTAAAGACTATGATTCTCCAAGGTATGAGCTCTTTTGTTGTTGATGGTACATTTTTAACATCTAATGATTGCATGGGTTTGAATGGGTGCAAGAAATCAGATTTGGATGATGAGCATGAAGAGGGCATTAGTGTCAAGCATGTGTATGATGAAAAGGAAATAATGGCTAAAGAACTTATGAGAGAAAAATCAGATTTAGTTCAAAAGGAAGAGCAGGTAGAAGAGCCCCTAGATGCAAATGAGCAAGGTAAAGAGTTATTTTTGGTTGAAGAGGTTTTGTTGCCTTTGCATGATTGCATGCATGTTGATAAAATAATCATGGGAGATGAGCCCAAGAGGGAAAAGAAATCTGATTTGCAAGTTTGCATGGACAAGCAAAATGAGGACAGCCAAGAGGTAACTAATGAACATTATTTAGTTATTACTAATGCTACTTGGATTGGCAATGAATGCAAGGATGAGGGGATGAATGATAGGAAAGAAGAAGAGGCATTTCTGAGAACTTTAGACCATTCTCAATTTGTTGGTCTATACAGTACTGTTGTACATATATAGTGAAAAATAGTGAAGGAGGAGCAACCAAGGTCACTTTTGAGTGATCAAACACAAGATTCAAAGGGAAAGACAAGGGTAGACCTCAATATGGCCCTAAAGGAGTCTATTTCACCATATCTCCCGCAACATAAAATGTAAGCGGTTAACAACTACATTGAGGTAATAAATTATTTGAAGTTTGATTTGGCTAGTACTAATGATGAAGTTGTTGATGAACATGTGCATGCTAAAAAGGAAAAATCAGATTTGAAGGATAGCATTCACCCTCATCGTGAGCCATTTGAAGGACAAGAAGGGAGTGTGAGTCTCATGGTTACTCCAAGTCATTCCCTACATGACATAAGCATTGGTGAAGGAGAAAAAAGGGGTTTAGATGGAGAAAATGATGAAAGAAAGAGTGCTGTCCTAAACTCAGAAATTCTGAGTTTTGTAGATGTTGGGGGCAGCCCAAGGTATGATTATTCATGTTTATTTCCTCCTTATATATTGAGCTTTGATGAATATGGGTATGAGCATGTTAGATGGATGGATAAGAGGTATTTTGGTTATACTATTGTTGATGTTTTTGCTCCTAACAATTGGGTGCATAAGTGTCAACATGGAAAAAGGAAAGGGATGTCTAAGACTCCTAAAAACAAAAATCATGACAATAAGCTTGTTTTCCTCTATATAATAGTGGTTATTATGGAGCAAATAAGCGTGTTTTCTCTTCTAGAATCAAGTTCCAAGGAAGCTCCATGCACATGTTAGGTAAAGGTACATAATTACAAGGTGAGAAGTGATGTTTTATGGTATGAAAATGTCATGAGCAGCCCCAAGCATGATAATTTAGATTTATTTTCTTTATCCATAAAAAAGGTACATGGGCACAATCAAAGGGTTGAAGTTTTGTGGGGTTATGATGATATGGTTTACGGATGCATGACTTATGGTTTCTCTTTTTCTTATATGCATGGTGCATCAAAAATAGTGAGATGTCATCCCTCTACATGGTATGAAGAAGTAAATAACAAGTTGTTTGTATTTACTAGTGCTCATGAGATGATTAAGATTCTATTGTTCTCATACCTCAATAAAATTCAGTTTTTTATTGTTGAGGTCATAAAAGGAAGGTATGAGCATCATCTATTCATGTTTGAGTTTGCCACCAAAAGGAAAATATGTATGCTTAATGTTTCCATAGCAATTTACACTGTTGTCCTGCACATTTTCAGATTGTTGGGAGTTATGTTAGCATGCATGCATAAGGGTTCAGTCACATGGTATGATAATTTTCAGTTTGGGGCATCATTGATGCATGTTACAGGTTCTTCTTTTGGTCATTTAGCACTCCTTTTACATTGGGAACAACGAAAAGGAAGGTATGGTGTTGAGTTGTCATGTTATGTTCTGAGAAAAAAGGGTAAGCATGTTATATTTTCAGCCATGATAGTGAGAAGTGCCACATTTGTCATGACATTCACTTTGAATCAGCTCTATGTCATGCATATGATTGAGTTTCAGCATGTGTTTTCTTGGGAACAATGTATTGAGGGTTGTGATGATGAAGAATGGATCACATGGGCTTCACACGGCATGGTAAGAGTCTCATTTTCGGATGTGCATATGAATGATTTTCAGATTTTTATTATGGGGAGTGAAATTTCATTTGCATGGGGGCCTATTGCATTTACTAGATGGTTGCTCATTGATGTGGGAAAAATAATTTGGAAACATGGTAGTTGTTGTCCTCTAATATCTATGGATGATATCACCTCCATAATTCAGATTTTTCACATGTATTCGATGACATGGGTGATGGTACTTGATGTTGAATCATGGGGGACTATTTGGGGGTGGAAACCAACCAGTCAAATTCTTATTTTTGAAGATTACAGCAACACTTTGGGCCACATAATAGAGTTTGGGGCAGACCATACATGGAGGACTTGTACATGCTTCTTCAACACTTTTTTTTTCTAATTTGTTTGTTTCATGCGTATGATTGAAGAAGAAATTATAGTAGACTACACTCGTAACTTTGAGGAGAATGAAGTAGTCCAAGATAGTGCAAATTCTACTTCACTTGAGTGGCATGGGAGCATGGTTTTTGGAGTACCACACTTTTGGATGTGGACACATGAGCTTTCTATTGCTTGAGGGCAAGCAATCTTGGGAAGGGAGGACTGTAATGTCCCCATTTTTGAAGACCCTTAGCCTATCATTCCCCATGGGCTTTAGGGATGTTGCAAGGGAAAAATATATTAAATAATTAGATAATATTGCCTGGAGAGTGATTTTAATCATTTGACATTATAAAACAATATTTATTTAATTATTTAATATTTATGGAGCAAGTAATGTATTTAATTATTTAATTAAATTCCCAAAATGCAAATTAAAAAGGGGAATTAATTAAATAATAATTAGGTGGCTTTTAAATATTAAAATCACCCTTTTTAAAAGGGGACGCCACACCTAGGGAAATAAAAAAAAATATTTAATAATTTCCCTCTCCTAGGGATTTCGAATTTTGTGCCTCCTTGCTTATAAAAGGAGTGCTAGGATCATTGTTAGACTCATGTTATGATGATATTTATTTTATGCTCCATGCTTGGAGTTGGGATGCATGCCCATTGATGCTCTCTCTCTCTCTCTCTCTCTCAATTGCGTGGGAAGTTAGTGAGCTGGTTTTGATCAATTGAAGTATTTTCTCTTGCTCCATTGTTGAGTTCTCTTGTGTTGAAGACTGTTATTTGGAGGGTTTTTGAAGTGTAGAAAGAGCTGAAAATAATTTATGTCATTCCATCTAACCCTAGCGACTTGATTGAGACTTTTGGGGGCTGTTTTGGAGGGTTTTAGGTGTCATAAAATTCAGATCTTTAGTTCTTTGGAAAGATCTTAATTTATAGAATTATCTACATTTTATTTGGTGATGAAATATTGAGTTTTGAGTGAGATATCAATTTTAGAATATTTCAGCAGTTTGCATGCTTTTTTGGGTATAGTAAATTAATATTTATTTCAAATCTACGGTTTGGGGTTTATTTAATATTGCATTTGATTATATAAATTAGGAGGAATAAGGATAAATTGATTTCATGATTTTTGGAGGGGTTTTTGTGCCCTAAAAGTGTTGGGCACCTAATTTTTAGGTAAAAATTAGGGTTTTGGGTTGGTTGTGCAAAATCTGATTTTTGCATATTGTTCTTCATATTTTTGTGACTTGTAATCCAAAGTTTGAAGATTTTTCATGAACAGCTAAGCGGGAATTACTTTGTTAATTTTGCAGTAGTTGATGTTTGGAAATTATTTACTTACAGCTGTGTGTGATCAGATTTGTGTTAATTCCTAACTTGTCCTAGAAGGGGACATTACAATGTAGTGCCCACTTCCCTTTGACACATTTTGATACTAATCTTGATATCGTTAATTACATTATGGACATTATTATTGTTTTAATTTAGTTTGATGTTAGATGTGGAGCATGGATTATTGTTGATCTTTATTTAGTTATGATGCATGATGATTGTTAGAGACACTTCATATGTAGATGATGACATACTATTTGACATGGATATATTATGAAGGTTGTTTGGACATGTGATTTTGGATATGGTGAGTAGACCTAGAAAGTGCACATTATATGTTGATGATATAGTTGTTGATATAAATTATAAGTGATATTTTTGATTGCCTTGATGTTGTTGTGATTCATACATACACACACACACACACACACACACACACACACACACACACACACACACACACACACACACACACATATATATATGTATTGACGATTTTGAAATTATATTATATTCATTTGGATGTTCTGATATGGCCACAAGGCCGAAGGGGTATTTGTATTGTGCAAGTTAAAAATATCACAACAAACATCAGGGGATTGGAGACCAACCACATTGGAATTCTAGATGAATTCAACAAGGTCACCATGGCAACTTGTTTTGTTGTGTTTGTGTTTGATTGTTGTTAGGGATTCCCATGGGGGATCACCTTTAAATGTGACCATGGGTTTTGTGTATTTGTTTATGTGGTTCCTTGTTTTATTGTATGTATTTTATTAGTGATGTGTCCCTTTCTTTTATTTAATTAAATTGTGGTAGATTAATGTGAGAAAACATATGGTTAAAAGTTAATTAATTAAATTGGGACATAAGAAAGTAATTATAGAAGTTGTTGGCTCTTGTATTAAATGTGGTAAGTGATGTGTAAGTAATATGTAAAAATATGTAAGTGATGTGCAAGTATACGTAAGAGTTATGTAAGTCGGATTTTGGAGTATGAAACACTCCACCTCCTTGGAAATCGAATTTGTCCTTGGAGGCTGATTTTGGAGGCTTTTGGGACAAGTTAAACTTGTCCCATGCCTCTTAAATGTGAATACCAACCTTACCCATGGTGGGAGGGTTGATTTTAGACCTTTTAATGCATTTTAAAATCAAGTTGCATGTTTTAATTGCACTTTCTTCATGTTTTAAATTTGCAGTCCTTATGGGGTATGGGATTGGTTGGAGTGTGTAAGTAATTTGTCATATTTTCACCCACATATTTATTATGCTTGGGGGAATGAATTTGAATTTTGTGTTAGAGTTGAGGATGTGTGATGTGGAATCCTACATGGATCACCTCATCCTCTTCTCTTACCTCTTCTATAAAATTGGAACTCCTCGCTTTGTTTTGGGTTGTTGAACTTTTGGAATTCTTCTTGGGGTGAATTTTTCTTAGCTTTTGGAGCTCTTTTTTATTTTGGAGGAGATTGCAAATCATTTCATACTTGGGCATTGCTACATTTGGGACTGTATTTTGACATTGAAAGCTTGTTGTATTGGAACAAAATATACCATGGAGAGGTAGGAGCTTAGATCCTTATATATGCTTTTATTTATTTTTATATTGTGTGAATGGTGAATATTTTGTGTGTTTGTTGGCTAGTTCGGTAGACTGCCTAGGAATGGTGTAAGAGAAGGCTATGGGGAATCCATGTGGGGGCATAAGGGAATGCTTAGGGGCATCGATTTATTATGGATGGAGTTTGGGATTGGGATCCACCATGGAAAAGAAATAGCTTGCATTTCTTACTTTGTGGGGGCATAAGGAAATTTTGGGGGCATAAGGATATAAAGGAGATGTTTTATATTGGCGGTTTGTTACATGTGGATACCCAATTCCCATTGGGAGGCATAAACAACTTCCCCTTAGTTCCTTTCTCCTTTGGCTTGCTTGATGAAGCCTTAATATTGATTGTATGTTTTAATGTAGTTGTAAACTACATTCTATGTTGAACCTGTATTTAAAATCTGAAAATGTTGCATGTGTGTTTGTAAAATCCTTTGATTTCCATGGGTTGAATCACATATTCTATTGCATTCGATTAGGGCTCGGGGGCCAATGAAGAAGGATGGATTCTCCTTTCATTGGATGTCTTTCTTAGGCGGAGAGTGTTGCCTTTCCCCGCCTTTGTTATGATCAAAATTGAAAGAAGGATAAATTTATGTTGTTGTTCGGAGTAGAGGAGAAAGAGAGTTCGATAGTTCCTTGTGAAATAAAATCTCATTGTAACCCTTCCCACTTTGAAGTGGATGAATTTGTAAATTTTGAAATGGAAGGATGTTGTATGGATTATGAAATTTGTAAAGTGAAATGAAAAAGAAATAGACTTTGTTTTTGCTTTGAAAGAATGTGAAGGAAATGTAATTTGTATGATGAATTTTGGGAAGGAATAAAAGAAAGAAGTTGTAAAAATTTCCTTTGGAAATCAATGAATGAATGAAATGCTTTTCCCAAATTGCATTGTTAAATTGAAACTGATTATATCGATGTTTTGGAATCTCTATTTGAAAGGAAGAAATGTGTGTGAGAAAAATACAATATTTTGTCTCTTTTGGAAATGTGTAAAATTAGAAATCAGAATTGCATTTTGGGTTTAGAATAGTTTTATTTGAATCCACTAAATGTATTAGACTAGAATATAAATGAATCTCCATACTTGGAAGGTGAAAAATGATAAATAAATCCTTTAGAAATTAATCTCTATTTTGTATTTCATCCTGGCAAATAATTTATCTAAAATGAACAGTTCGAACTTGTAAGCAATAAATAACAATGAAACATTAAAATATAACATGTTATGATATAAATGAACTCAATTGGACTAAAATACTTAAGGAAAAATCCTTCAAACATTGCAAAATTGGGCCCAAACCTTTCACAGTCTTTTTGCTATCAGAAGTTGTAAAAATTTGAATTGGAAATCAATTAAGAAAAATTACCTTCCAAATGCATCCTAAATTCTTCTTAGAACAATCCTCCATGTCTATTTGACATGTTGAGAGAGGAGGAAGATAAAATTGAACAAATTTTATAAGTTAAAATTTACAGTTCGCTTTTAAACAACATGCACACCGTTTTCCTAAAATTGACCCCTTATATTTTATCAAAAAAAAAATAATGAGATTTATGCAAAGAGGATGTTGAGATATTTCCAAAAAGTCTTTGTTTTCCCAAAAACGACCTCTCTATCACAATTTATGGCCCTCTGAAGTTTTCCTTCCTTGGCAGAAAATTTTGGAAAAATTTCCTTTGTGGGCCCGCGGCCCGAATTTTTCCTTAAAATCCTTTGGAAAATTTTTGGGAAAATTTTCTAAATTTTCTCCATCACCTCACAACCAATCAGGAGGCTACCACATGGCACCATGAGGTGATAGCGGAGGGGAAGAACCTTGCAACTTAATCATTTTGAGAAAAAAGTTTTTAGAATTTTTTTATAATTTTCCCCGTAGCCCTGCCAACCTGCAGATAAGAATGCTACCACATGGCTCAACGGAGGCCCGGTAGTATTTTGGAAATTAACCTTTTTACCCCCTTTTGGAATTTTTTTAAAAATCTCTCTGTCAACCTGCTATCCTATAGCCAATGAAGGGCTGACATGTGGTAGCCTTAGGTGTTGGCGTAGGCGCGTATAAAATTTAACCCCTTGCAATTTTTGAAGCAAAAGTCTAAAATTTGTATGTTTCCTCGCATGTCTAATTTTCCCGTGCTAATCGATCTTGACACATGTCCTCCTCGGGCCCGAGGGCACATGGAGGTAAATCATACTTTTTCCCCAAAATTGAAAAATGCTAAAGCTCTTCCACGCTCCGCCATCCCATGCAAGGGAAAATTTTTACCCCTAGGCCCACAAGCTTGCCCTTGAGAAACTTTTCACCCCAAGGCCCATAAGCCCATAACTTGAGTTTTATGAGGAGTTAGGAGGACTTCTTTATATCATTAGAAAGGTGAGGAAATTTCATATCCATTGGGAGTAATCTAGAAAATTTTTAATGTGTTAAGTGTGAGAAAAATCAAGTTGAATCTTTAAGCTTGTTAGAGAGTGGGTATGGTGAGGAATTTACCCTCTGAACCTTATTGAACCTTCTAACCCTTAGTTTTGGACCTTATGACCTCTAATAAATATTAATAAAAGAAAAGTATGTTCTAGTGGATTTGAATTGTTCTGGAACTTGTTAGTGGTAGTTGTTGCCTTGTAACATGGTTGTAGATTTTTCTAATAAAACAAAAATTATTCCATAATTTTCCTAATTAATCCTAGGTTTTCTTGGATCTCAAGTGGGTTGTTTTTAGCAGGTGTTACATTTTAGTTGTAAGTGTCATGGTAGATGTTCTTATAGAATGTGGAAGCATGTGTAAAGCATGTGAATTTTTCCTAAAAATTCCTGAAAGAAACTTGGGCATCCTCATGACGATTACATCTATTTCTCTAAACATACACCCATCAGAGCATAAAGACAAATTGCAACCTAAAGACCAAAGTATTCCTATTAAGCATTTTAAGAACATTCTAATGGCAGATATGGAGTTGGTTTTTCCACAAAAGAAGAATCCAAGATTAACTCCTATGGACTGGGTCAAGTTTCTTATTTCAGCAATTCTTGGTCTGGGTGCCTTGATTAGTTCCCTTGAAATGCCACAAGCTGATGTTTGGGTTGTAAATTTGGCTTCATTGTCAGATGGTTGGAATTTTGGGTTAAGCCTTAGAGGAGGGGAAATGGTGTAGTAATGAAATAAGAGTGGGATCCTCCTAGTATCCACTTTGATTCCTTGATCTACTTCCATTACGAGATGAGTTTTAACTTGTAAATCTCGATAACCATTTTCAAACCCTAGTAGTTTGTGCGTGTCGTGCTTATTCTCGTGCCACTTGAGCCAACTCATTTTTCCCTCGGCATGGTATCCCTTACCTTTTATTTCATAATTTTCATAATTTGGGTTCTTCATTTGTAATATAATAGAAATTTTAAACCACTGGATAATCTTACAAATGGATATGTAACCAAATTTAAATAGTGTAAAGAAATAAAACTCCACCTTGTGATTGACAAAACTAATTTTTCTATTTAACATTAACTCTGGTTGCTACCATAACCTTATACGATGGTACTAGAGTATCCAAAGTAAGTTCTCTTATCTTCTCGTATCGGCGAGAGTTAAATGATATGATCAAATATAAAAATCCATTTTCCGCAAATCAAAGTTAGAAAAAATTGTTATTTCCAAGACTCACAAAACAACACTCTGAGCCCCGTAAAAGAGAATTCAAACATCGTATGTGTTCCTTGTTATGTAGAGAGTTGCATCAAGCATTAACTCGACCCTATGTGACCATTTGCACTCACTTTTCCACTTCTCTAGGAGCCTTGTTACTCCATTTTGTACTTTGAAGGAATCTGCTAAAACGAAAAGTTGGCTTTCATTTTGAACCATCATTTGGTCCTTGAGAAATGAAATGCTTGACCACCTGTTGAGATCCAAATTTGTTCTCCTTTTTAGTCTGAGTAGCACCATAGATATTTCATGGAGCTTAAAGACAGATTAGACCATGTTGTATGTCGTTGGTAGCCGGGGATATGGTTTAGCTGGCACTCAGGTTTGTGGAGAAATGGATAGCACTCCAATAGGAATTGATCTTGTCCTAGTTGTTTTAGGTTGTGCCTTGCAACCAAGGTAAGAGGACCTATTTTGTAACCTTGTAATGGTGAAGAATATGAAGATTTCCTTCTCTTTTCTTGAAATTCTGTGATGGAGACCTTGATGAAATCATGATCAACACCTCGATCTCGAACTCTCACAAGTTGTCACTTCTCAAAACATGGGTATGTTCTCAAAACAAGGCAAAGGTTACTAGAGACATTGGAAATCTTGATCTATTATGCATACTTTTGCAAATGGATTTTGATCTTCTGTGGGTATACAAATGCAAATCAGGGATAGTACATGATAGGGTCTTTGTTGTTTAGATTATTTTTTGTGGGGGATTGACAAGACAAACTGGGATATATCAAATCTTTGACAACCTCTACAATACTTGAAATAACTATCGTTAAAGGACATTTCTTCAACCAGAAGAGGCATAAATGGAAGCCCAAGAAGCACTCTTCACACAATCTTTGAGAATTCACCACAAAAGCTTGAAGTAAAGAACTCAATTAAACACAAAAATCCATAATGAAACCATGCCTAAGGTACCCCCAAAGGCTTATAAGAAATATCTCTGAGTCATAAGGAAGGTAAAGTGATTTTTTTATCTCCTTATCAGATGAAGGCTCTTCTAAATATGAGATTGCAAATGCCACTAAACTATCAACCAGAAATGGAGATCCTATGTGATTTCTAAAGACTTTCAATGCAATATTGCAACAAGAACAATAAAATTTATTTGCAGGCATTTAAAAATGATAACATACACCATATTGCCCAAAGAAAACACATATTTAATTCAAAACTTGTTAGATTCAACAACAGGGGAGAGTTACATGAATAATCTCAGAGTTGTGTGATGGCTATACACTTGTAACCAACTCACATACATGAATTTCCAACACATGAGACATTAACCTAGTTCTTTGGTGGATTTCTCAGAAAATGAGCTTTCTCTCAGAATTTGCTCATGATTTTCAACTCCCTACCCCTTTACAATTTCTCCAAAATGCACTATATACCCTATGCCATATTGGAGCCTTCTTTCCCAAGCAAATAATATGCCATGGGATCAATTCTATTACAACAATTCTTCATGATTCAATGAAAATGACATCAAATGAAAAACACTCGCAGTTGCTAGGTGTTCCCAAAAGATTAAATTATTACAAATATCTAGATCATTATCCATCCTAGAGGCACGTTTTTCATAATTGAGGCATGCAAACACCCTTCCTCTCATCATTTCACCTTTTAAAACTACCTTTGCAATTTTTGATTTTGTCAATTCATGTGTTTGTCAGATGAGTAAAAATTTATTACAAAAACACCTCAAATCAAAGAATTAAGCCATGAAAGTGATGCCAATGATCCTAGAAGGCCAAGACGACACAAAATCACTATAAATTTGATGAATTTTGATGCAAAATTCATGATTCCAAGCTTCTGGAGGAAAAGCAGTGCGCTAAAAATGAAAATGCACAGTTGCCCTTGATCTGCTACATGTCAAACTATGATTGGGAACAAATTCAGGCTTATTTTTGACTTTTTGACATTTTGAAAAATTGGAAAATTTGACCTTTCCCCACCCCTCCACCTTTGAATTTTGGAGCTGACACGTGGCACATGGTGGGTCCCATTCAAATCATGCTTCAATTGTGCATTTTGACCTTTTTTGGAAATTGGGAAAATTTTCACTTTGTGTTCTACGGGCCCTGTACCTCTGATTTTTCCCTCACCACGTGTCTCCTTGTGATTCGCTAGTGGGCAAGTGCATCAAATTTTAATTTTATGTCATTTTGGCAAAAGGGAAAAAAAATTTTCCTACCTCCACCGGCCCACTGACCCACCTTGTCCTCTACCACATGTCACTTGATGATTCTCTCATGGGCCCGTGGCTTAAATTTTGATTTTAAGCCTTTTTACCAAAAAGGGAAAAAATCCCCATTTTGCTCCGTGGACCCGCCGACCGCCTCTTACAAATTGTTGACATGTGTCCTCTTGTTATTGGCCATGGGCTTTTGGGCCAAAAATTTACTTTAAATTTTTATAAAAAAGGGAAAAAATCCCCTTTTCCCTTCGCCATGACCTGCCGACCCACTCTATGCCACCATGATGCCACATGCCCTCCTCTGATTGGAGCGGGGTTTCGGGCCAAGTTTTGACTTTTAAAATTTTCACAAAGTAAAGTCTAAAAATTCCAAGGGAATCCGACCACCCACCAACCCGCCTCAGCCAATGAAAACCCGCCACATTGCCAATACCTCTTGAGGATGAATTTGATGGGAAAATGACGCCCATATGATCACAAAACACAAAAATTCCAAGGATGCCCTAGAATTCAATTTTTTCACCAAGGATGGTAGATTTTTTGATTCTAAATCAACTGAAGCATGATTTTACAACATTTTTGACCTTGGGATTGGATTTTCAAATACAAACAAGTATGAATTGGTCAAATTTGATTTTTCCATGATCTAGCAAAGGGAAAAATGACATAGCCCATGAAATTGGAAAAACTAGGGCACAAAAAGGGAAAACTTGGAATATTCCTTCAAATTAGGGAAAAACAACAAGTTTGTGAGAATTTTAAAGCATTCAACTAGAGGGGAAGAAATTTAGACCATTAATTCAAAGGGTAAAACATTTTTGAGCAGATATAGATTTGAAAATTTTAGGGCAACATGGTGCAAGCTTAAAAATGGCACCAACACCACCTTCACAAACCTCTAGTATTTTTACTAGACAATTACTTGAAACCTTTGGTTTAGGAAAAAAAACTTCCTTAGTGATTTTGGAAAAGGGGTATTGTAGGCTTCCGATCACTATTTGATTAGGTCAAATTGACTCAACTATGATCGGTGGCTCTAACAAACCTGTCGCCATTTATAACTTGTTTACCATTTCTTAGTCATATTGACTCGTTGAATTCTCCATATATAGGGGGACTAGTAGGAAAACTCCTCGTTGTGCGTTCATCCATCAAATGTCAATTTTGGACATGGTTTTCTGAGCCCTTGAGCTAACTTTTGATCATTTACAAGTGGGTCAATTACAACCGATGGCCTCAGAAAACTAACCACCAATCATAAACCAATTACTAGTTCTGAATTCCATTAGTTCCAATGAATTCTTGGTGTATAGGAGGACACGTAGAAACTTACTCATGGTGTGTTTGCTCATCAAAGGACAATGCTTCAAATTGGTTTCTTCACCTCCAAATCTAAATTGAACATTTTTGCAACTCAAGAAAACGTAAAAATAAAGTTGTAGAACCCCTTTCGGGTTGCCAAAACATCATGGAAACTTGTTGTCACATGTAAATAATTATTTAAAACTCTATCATGTTACTTGTTGTGTGAAATTTAACTTTTGGAAAAATAGTGTTTCTCTCTCTCCTTGCTCTTTCTCTCTCCTTGGTTAAGAAATGAAGTGAAATGAAATGAAATCAATACACGTCTCTAACCTTCTCCTTTTGAATTCAAATTATTATTTTCATGTAAATGGAAATTGAAAACATTAATTATGCTACATCTAGGTGGATGTCAGGACATCGATTTATCACTAATTTCATACTCACTTGGTTTTGCGCAGATGCAAGAAAGTCGAGTGAAAGGGTGTGGTGAAATTAATTCTTTATTATCGTAATTGATATGGGTCATTGTAGAATGTATATATATGCATAATGTATTTGCCATGTTACAAAAAAAAATATATTTGAAATTTGGTGATATGTATGAGATGTTAGTGTTAGGGATACCTTGGGAAATGTGCATTTTAATTTAGATTTACGTAAGGTAAATTTTTTTGATATATATACATATGTTAAATGAATTTGAATTTAATATCTTGTAGTACATTTAAGTGTGTAATAAATAATTGGTGTGTTGTATTCTTTACCTTGAAAATGTAATAAAGAAATATAATCACAACAGACAACCTTAGTTTAAAACTAGTGCACATCTAACCTTCTCACATGATCTTTCTTAGCTCAAAATAAATTGAAACCGTATAATGAACTAAAACTTTGCACTCTATGACACCTTCTAGTTTAAGTAAATAAGAGCCCAATTTCATGTTATCGTCATAGTCAAAGCACGTTTAGTGACATTGTTGTAAACCGAGGGTTAGCAACGATATAGTCCAACTAAATTTTGGTGTAAGCAAAACTAACACTTCCTTAGAATCTGAGTGGACTCTTCTCTTAGAAAGATTGAAATGAATTCCTCATGGGATCCATATGACACAATGGAGCTAGTGAAATAGGTGTACTATTACTTAAAATATTGTTACTGATCTCTTTAGATCGTCTCAGTTAAACGTGTTACCTTGGCTAGTGAAAGTGTAGCGCTGGTTCCTTTGTAGAAGCCTTATAGGGTAAATATGTTTTTACACCTTAATATAATATATAATGGGGTGTATATCCCCATGTACATATTAGAATTAAACCAAACCTCAGGTACTTGATTCGGAGGCTAAATTGTGGTTTGTGTGTAGTTATAATGCTTCTAATCAGGTACTTCTTAAAGATGTTAGATAAGTACTTTTGTAACTCTTTTTGTTATAAAGTTACGTCAATAACGTACATAAGAAATAAATCTAAACAAGATGAGGAACAATATTATATGGGATAATGGTTTAGGAACAATTTTTCACTTAAAGTCCTTGCGGTTGATTTAAGCATTGACTTTTGTTAAGAAGGGATACAAATTGTTCTTGGTGGGACTAGGCATTTGAGCCATTATAGGGCCCACTAAAACTAAAATAAAATAAAATAATGATGTGTAAATGCTTAATTGACTCAAACTAAGTTTAGAACTAAAACAACCATAGTACGAGCAAAAATGTGCTTCTAATGGAAGGAATTTTACAGAAAGGGAAACTTCAACCTTCACCTCCTTTTAATAGTATTATTTTTCCTTGAAAATTCTGGTTGTGTCCCTCTTGCATATTGCGGGTAAACTTAAATGTCAACTAAACATCTTTTAGGAAACAAACCTTTGACATAAGAAGAAGAGAATTAGGAACTTCTTATGTAATTTGAAATATGGCCTTTAATTATGTAATTTATGGAGAGTTTCTTAAGGGATTAAGATCCAAATTAAATGATCAAACCGTAAGTTGAATATGAAATGAATTCAAGAATCTATAGGTAAAGAGAGAGAGAGAGAGAGAGAGAGAGAGAGATTATCCTTCCATAATAATGTTTTTTTAAATTTTAATCGTAACTAAGATGTAATCATGGTAATGAGGTGTTGTTGGTTTACCAATCCATGGGTCTCTTTTTATGGTTGGGTCATTGCTAGCATTCGCCGACTAGGGAAAGTGTGGCATCAAAATGTATATGGTGTTGTCATGTGTCTACGAGAGTCGATGAATTGTGTAAGTGTCTTATGTGGGTTTTAATATATCTATTGGAGCTTGTGTGGTGTTGTGTAATGAGGATTTAAAGTACAAAACAAAAGTATTTCTCTATTTTTACTATTTTATTTGTGTGTTGAAATTGTGGACGTTACATATAAGAACCTTTATTTTTCTTCTTGTGAATTTTCCTCCTTGTAACGAGAGTATTTTTCCAAACCAAGTAAACTCGACTCTTTCAAACAAATCCTTAAGTCAAATATTAGAAGGTGCATGTGTGTATATACGTTCCTAATCACAATCAAGCTATATAAATTTATTTCCATAAGAGAAACAAGTAAATTCTAAAGGAACCTCTATAGGTGAAATGTTAAACAAAAACATGTAGCCTAGTTGTAAAGGAATGAAGGGTCCCACGTTATAAGAATCTTTAGACAATTATAGTCAACTAATTTTTTTAGAAACAAACCTTTAACATAATAATCGAATATTAGGAGACTCATAGTTGTTTAAAATGAATTTATTTAATAAATGAGGTGTGGATAACTAATGGAATTGGAGAAAGGAACCAACCATGCATACTCTGTTAAAAACTAATGTGGTGCAAAGTAAAGTAATTGAATTTTGAAAAATAGGAAATTTTAAACCTTATGTGTTTAATTCTATTGAAAACTATTAGGTCATACAATGGAAACCTAAAGGTAATGAATATGTGAACCATGAAAAGGCCATGTCATGGAGTATGTCTATCCTATGTTTCTTTTTTTTATTGGTTCATTGTCTTGGTTTACATCGTTTGAGTAAGACACTTATGTGTACCCTATGTTATGCTATTGTATGAGTGGGTTCATGTTTATGTAAGTTTCCTACGTGATGTCTAGTTAGTTTATTTGTATCTAATGTGGTGTTATGTAACATGCAATTAATGTAAACAAAAATTTATTCGAATGATTTTAGTGTTTTATTTTGGTGTTGAAAATGTGGGCATTACATATGGTATCGATAGGATGTTCATGTTCTCGAACCTCTCGGATATATTAGAGTTATGTTGATCTTACATGCTGGTGGTGGAGATGGGAAGTGTAATGTGATATATGTTGTGATGTGAACAATGTCATAATTGTGATATTATGAATGCACGTGTTGTTCATGTCACATAGTGCGTATTTGTTATTATGTTGATGTTCTTTTGATGAGAGTATTCACTCTCCTTTTCGTGGATTCAATGAGGAGTTCACGAGTGATGTACCTCCTTGTTTTATGTGAAAATAATGTTATTACGGATTGCAGAGTGTTGGAGTGTCTTGTTATTCTGTGATATATGGGTGTGTTGATGGGTTGTACAAAAAAAAAATTGGTGCGTAGTGAATTAGATTTTATCATGATGTCGCCACCATTTCATGATGAATCATGTTTGCAGCCATGTTATATTACAATTGACTCTATGTTGTAAAGTTATTCATTTTTTTCATCTTATTTATAATTTGTGTAATATGTAATGGCTCATGTTGTAAATTAGGGGCATATGGTAATTGTATGACCCCTATTGTGTAGTACTTGCACCTTAGGTGTATTATGTGGAAATGTGATGTATCATAACCCGTGAAAGTAATGATTTATTTATACCCTTTATATAAACCATGTTTAAGATGCCATGGTTAATTTGTGTGAATCACCATCATGTTAATGATGTATTTATGTGTTATGTTGTGAACCTTACATGAGACAACCTTAAGGGAAGCAACCATTAAGAGTGTATGTTTGGAGAGAGGAGGCATGGACCAGGTTTTTAGAATCTTGAACGAGTACGAGTGAGGAAGAGGAGTATTACATAGAGTGAAAAATCACTTCTAGTTGTTTAGTATAATTTGAGCTTTCAAGTATATTGTGGATGCACACCACCTTATCCTCAACTTATGAAAAATATTGTGACTTGATATTTTTATTGGGTTATCCATTGAAAAATCCTATGTGATTTTGACTATGTTGAGCCTTTTGGGAGTATGGAGGGATGATTCAGAAAGAGATGATGATAATTACATTATTTGATATACTCATTTCTGGTTACTTGTATATTTTTATGAGCCAAGGCTCGACATTCGAGTGTCAACAACTCAATGAGTACCCCTTTGGTGGTCAGATAAGGCCACGTAGTGATTGTAATGTGTTATTTCTATATACATATTTTATTCGTAAATTGATCATTATCTCTTTTCTTGTCAGAACCAACAAGTTTTCTTGATTGATGTGTTCTTATATTTTGGGCATTTTATTTGGTTATTACACTAACATGCAGATTTTTCACTAACTATGGCTATTTAGCCATTTATTTTTCTTAGTTTTAAATTTTCTTTTCATATTTAAAATTTTTATAGCCTTGCCCAAAGCTTGGGATTTTTTCCACTTGGCATTTGAGGTAGATTGTTATGTCAATTCTTATGTTATTAGGTGTTGCAATAGGGTCGTAAGATTCACCATGGAGTGGTGGAACCTATAGACCCACTTCTTTGTGAGGGGTATGCCCCAAGGAGTTAGAGTTAACTAGCAGGTTGTTGAAGCATGAGTTTTATGTCTCTTGGGTTAGGGGTGATGGGCCTCTATGTTTCTAGGGTCATAGGGTGACCCAACCTCATTAAATGGAGAAAAGAGATGGGGATCTCGTGGTGGAGTGACATGATATTCGTGATGGCACTCTATGGTTGAGTGACCTAATGTTCTCAATAACACTCTATGGTTGAGTGATCTGATATTCTTGATGGCACTCTATGGTTGAGTACCACGCTATTCTTGATGGGGCTCTTTAATGAGTGACCCGACTTGCTTCTTCAGCACTATGATTTTTTCTATTTGGATGTATATTGAGTTTTTGGTGATTCTTTGGGAGGTATATGGAGTTATTTAGTGATTCTTTGGGATGTTTATGGATTTTTTTAGTTTCATTTGGAGATATCCGGAGTTGTTTCGTGATGTTTTGTGATGTGTGGAGTTGGTGTTATGAGTTATGTGTACTCTTGTGAGTCTTGTTAGACATTTTTTGATTGAGGCTTGATGCTCCCCTTGGTTTATATATACTATAGGATCTTTTCTTGGATTGTTTTATGTATATTTGTGGTTTTCATGTCACATGATACCTATTTCCTTTGTATCAGTGTGATGATTTTGTTTTTCAATCACATGTGTGTGTTGGATTTATGCCTACGACATAATTTCTTGAAATTATTTTTTATGTGGACTAATTATATTTTTATGGTGGAATTATATGTCTTATGAGGTGATACAATCATTAAAGTATGTAGCAAGATGTCTCTTTGGTTATTTGTGATGTGTTGAGTTTTGTGTGACATCTTGAAGCCAATTATTGTTGGGCACGCATGATCATAGGACAATTGAAATTCTAAAAAATGAAATATGTTGAGTTTTGAAACTTAGAAAGGGTAATAAGCAAAACAATATTTCAGGAATAAAATCAAGGGAAATGTCAATCTTTACAAAATATTAAGAAATTGACAAAAATTTAAAATGTATTTAACTTTCCACACTTTTAATTGTAAGAAACTATACCTTGTCCCAAAATAGAATAGGTTTTGTTGAATTTCATAGTTACCTTATCCCTCTTGCTACCTAATGTTATGTCGCATCAAGGATGATACTATTATAAGTACAATGAGAGGTAGTGCCCCCATGTTTCCATGTTGGAATAAATAAAAAAACACTTCCTCCCATAGCATTCATTATTTCACCATATCATCAAACACATTCCAACAAATATTTCTTTTATGAATGACATAACAACCCGAGCTAATTAAGGGGCCTTGGATAAAGTGAGGAAGATTATTAAGGCACAATTAGGTCATTTTTTTAGCGTAATGCCATATACTTTAGTACAAGATCTTTTCATTGTATGATCTTCCCATGTAGATTGGTTGTAAAGACTTTGGAATTTTTATTCAAATAATGTGACTTGCAGGCTATATGTAGACTAGAGATGTTAAAAGGCTTTAAAACTTCTAAAAGAATGCATTGACACGTGTAAAGTTACATTCCTTAACACAAACCTTTATCTTTCCCTTCGCACTAAAATAATAGCTTTGGAACACTCTCTAGTCATCCATAAGGACATTTGGTAGTGAGGGAATGACACACGGTTGTGTAAGGGAAGGACACTCTTTCCCATAGCCATCCTAATATTTTACCATTCTTGTTGATCAACTTGCACACAGAGAAAAATTTTAGCCTCAACATCTTCTCAAAGTTATCCTTGGACAATTTTTTTCTTATCTCGATATGTATCTACACCGGTTGGTTTGTTTCCCTTGAGAACAAAAGGGAAGTTGTTTCAAGTCAATGTTTTATATGTTATATGCTGATGAAGAATTTTTGGCTTATAATACTTTGGTGTAAGTTCTTGCTATGTTGATTTCGCTTTTTAGGGGAATTCTCTACTCCTATGCACCTTTTATAGGGGAATTCTAACCTTTTCAACACCAATCTTATGTTTTGTCTCCTTCATTATTCCTTTTCGTGAAACTCCTTCAAATTTTAATCACATCTTGGTAGAGAGGGTCTCGTTGAGAGGTGTTGCACACTTTGATTGTTCACAACCTACGTGGAGCTTCAAAAATAGTGAAAGGATATCCAACAAGGCATATAAATCATGCTTTTGGATAAATATTGTAGCTGCAAATGGATCTGGGAGAATTAGTTGCATAGTGTGCCCAGGTATATAGGAAAAATAATAGTTGTTGAATGTTGAATTTGTTTTACCTAGTTGGACGTATGATAGATGAATGATTAGACAAGGGCATGTGAACTGCTTTTCTTTGGAGTGACTGGCTAAAATGTCTAGCCCAATTGGGTTGACAAAAATGAAATAGAAAAAAACAGAGAGAGAAATACTTGCTACGTTCATCTACAAAGGAAATTTTTCCAAATTTGCATACATCTCCAATGTTGTGGTGTGATGTGTCTTTCGCATGAAAAATACATTTTTTAAGGCCTCAAGAGGCATGGGGTGGAAGTAGTGACGTTTGGTTAAAATAATTTCACATGTGATCTATTGTATAAAAGGCCACTTTGGGACCCTTATGTAAATCTTGTGATTAGTTTGGTAATCACTCAAGGAAGGTCAATCGCGTGCGGGTACAAAATTTAAGGTTTTTCATTGAGTGGTTTATTGGAACCGTGAGAGCATAATAATACTAACTCGTTCTCTTATAGTGATGAAGTATTTGTAACCCACAAACTTCTATCGAAATACCTTAAGTTGAAGTGGTCTCTTCGAATGCGAGAATCACAAGTTTTGAGAAAAAGTATGGTTTTCTAATTTTCACTTGCACTAAATTACACTTACTCATTTTAAGTTTTTTTAGAAATATATTTTTAATGATAGATGGATGTAACCCCAACAATTGAATTTTTTTTACCTTGACGTGAACTGTTAAAACAAAAAAATCTTGAAAGTCATGCACATGGAGTGCCACACCCAAATGTACCACAAAATTGGAACTCATTGTATGACCCTTAGTAACATGGAACACCTTAGGGAACCCTAATTGAGTTGTTTAAAATTAATTAATGATCTTGCAAGTCATATTCCTAAACCCTCTTAGCTTAACAGTCACTTGTGTGATGTGTTTGTTCTAATAAAACACGATCATTTTTCACTTACAGTTATCACCTAGCTTGAGCTTAACATAAAATCACTAACTCATACCTCTATAATGGCAAAAAAATGATCATAAGACACCTATATTTCAATAAAAACATGCTTGGAAGCTATCTTTGCAAGTGGGTTTTGGGGCCTTCTTGTGCTCAATTTGATCTCTCCCGTTTGTCCTTGAAATTCTTCGCGGTTTGAGGGATCCGTCATGTTTTCTATCTCCCCATATTGATGCACGAAAGCTCTATCTTAAATTTGGTTGCCATGATTAGTGCCTTCCTTTGGTTGAGGATCACTTTAATTCTAGAATTTTTTTCCGTTCTCTCCGTACATGTGAATGAATTTGTACCTTGGGCGTAAAATCATGTTTTTCCAGATTCACGTTTTGTTTTCCTATCAATCTTTGTCCCAATACTTATAAAAAAGTGTTCCTTTCTGATTGGATGCAGCTTGGGGGAACTTCAAAATCAAAGGTCCGCTTCAACTCAATTTTTGTCCAAGTGGAGGGTTGGCACTCATTTGAAAAATTTCTTCTTGGTTTGACCTTCCAAGTTGTGTTTGGGAGACACGTGGAGGTTTGCACTAACTTTCCAAGACTTAGAACTTTTTTCATGCGGTCACCTGTAGCTTTTTGTACCATGGACACGTGGTGAGCCCGTGCTTGTTTGGGGTCTCTCGCTTTTGGGGACCATCTCAAAATTGTGCTAAGGAGACACATTGAGGATTCCACGGCTCCTCTCTTTGCTTAAATTTTTCAAGAAACTTTCTAAAGGCCGGGAAACGTGGAGGGAATGCCTATTTGGGGACATGCCCCTAAATTTTTTTTTGAAGAAGCATCAGGGGGACACTTGAAGGTTTCCGCTCACTTTTCCCTGCTTGTAATTTTCAACGGCCGATGGAATTTTCTCGGACCATAGACACATGGCAACTTCCACCGGTCCTTCAAATTTCTCAACAACTAGTCCCGATCGAGAAACGTTGTGAGCCCATGCTTGTTTTGGGTCTCTACTTTTGGGCACCATACTAAAGGTGTGCCAAAGAGACACATGGATGCTTCTATTGGCTCCTTTTATACCGAAACTTTTCAAAGGCCAAAATGTGTTTTTCTTGGGACCAAGGCATGTGGAAGGCCCGCGCTTGTTTGGAAACCTTCCTCTGTGCTTCTCTTTTGTAGTTTCACCAAGAAAACACATGGACGACTCTAATCTAAAGTTGAGAAGGTGCAGAATCAACGGTTGCTTTATGCATTCATCTATTTTTCCACCTTTTTACTCCAAGACTCACGGAGATACGAATACGCATTATTTTTCATCATTTTTTGATTAAATTCCTTGTCTTTTTTTTTGTCTCAGTAAAGTGTAATTAAATGGATTTAGAACTTAATTTGTGAGTCCAAGGTTTGTAAAGGGTGATATTTTGAAGTTGGAATTTTTCGGGCACTTGCTAAAACATGAATTACTAGGGAAGCTAGATGTAGAATAAATTTGTAGAGGAAAGAAATGGAAAGATGAAGGATGAAAAAGGTGTTTCCTTGATGATGAAAAGGATTACCTATCAGATCAGGTTGTACAAAGCCACCAAAAAATGATTAAAATGGGGATTTCTCACATGAAATAACAATAATGATTAAAAGTACTATCAAAAAGTTATGGCATGACATTCTAGTCATTAGTCGAGGGTTTGATAAATGTGATTAGTTCATTATTTCTGCACCTGGTAGCTGCAAGTGTAATTTTGTTAAAAGTCCCTATCTGAGGCAAATTGGTAACAAGAAAAGGTTCCTCGAATATTCTTCTTTTTGGGGGGTAATTTTTGGATGATTGAGTGATTGAAATGTATAAATGCAATGAGATTACTATTGCAAATGGTCGGGAGTTGAAATCTTAAGATAAAATTTGAGAGAGCCCATCTTCTTGAGAGACCAATGTGAGAAACCTATTAATTTCATGTGTTTTAGATTTAAATAATGTCAAGTTTCTTAGGAGTGTACAACCATTGACAAGCTCTGAGACTGTTTAAAGAATATTTCCCTACTGATGAATTCAATCAATTTCGAATTAAACTATGTCAATCTTTCACCAATTTATGTCTAGTTTATTTCGTAATGTATGCAAGTACTTTTTCTTATTCCTATTGCAATCTTGTGTTAAATTACGTCCAAATTACACAAGATCTCATCCATGTGATAGTTTAGTGGCATTTACAATTTCATTTCAAGAAGAGCCTTCATCCTATAATGAGATAAACAATTTAAAATCATTTTACTATCATTTGTTGATAAAGATTGTCCTCAGTAATCCTTTTAGTGTATCTTAGGCGTGAGGAACCAGGGTCTTTAATACTTAGTGGAGTCTTTGGATCGATCCTTCATGTTAAATTCTTAGATATTATGTGAAAATGTTTAAATATGGGTCTCCATTGATGCACACCTTGTGGTTGAAGAAATATTTTAGCTCTTCTGAAGCATTTTGTCTTTTAGTTTTCCAAATGGTGTGAAGTTTCTCAAAGATCTGGCAAGATCAATTTTATCCTACTTAATATCCCACCAAAATTATTCAAAACAATGAATCCTACCTGAACCACCCTTGTTTTCCTTGTATGTCCACAAATGTATAAATTTACATCGCCAAAATATGCAGAAATTAGGATCCCCTAATGTTTTTAGTAACCTTTACCCTGTCTAGAAAATATAACCATTATTTAGAAGTGACAACTCGTGAGAGTTAAATTGTGGTGCATTGATCATATTTTCTCAGAGGCCCCTTTCAAATTTATGCAAAGAAGGATATCTTCATTCGTCTTCACCAAAAAAGGTTACAAAATGGGTCTTCTCAACCTCATCAAAAGGCACACCCTAATGCAAAGTGAGGATAGATCAAATCCTTAATGAAGGTTCTATTCATTTCTCCGATGCTTGAGTGACAAAGACTAAGAAAAATCCCTTCCCTAGCTACAAAACTAATCATAATATGATCTATCTCGTCTCTCGAGTGTCTTGTTAAATTAGTGATGCCGCTTTAGTTTCTAAGGGAGAATCAATTTGAATACCAACACCAGAATGACACCATTGTTGGGGACTATTTGAATAAAGGTGTACACATACCAACCTTGGTAATGTTTCTTATATAATCTAAGCATAAATACATTGTTGAAATGTCATCTTGTGTCAAGATTTGTAAGAATTGAGCAAAGTTACAATTTGGTGTGTTATATTTCCAGTTTCGTTAGTTTTTGCACTACGTTTACATCAAAAATGTTAAATATGGGTAAAGGAAAGTCAAATATATTAAGATTTACATAAATTTAGTGTTGACAGACATTTGACAAACCATAATTTGTGCATTTGCACAACTAAGGTAAAAATACTTAGTGACGACTCCGTTTTGAATGAATTTTTTATAAATGCCACTATATTAACCTGTGTCAATTGAAATTTATCACTAATCTTTGAAAAATGGAAGGAATAGGATATTTCTTTGTTAAAGACTCTACTATAGAAAGTTGTTTCTAGAACAGGAAATAAAAATTCTAAAGGAAGAAGAAATGGAAAATGGTTGGAGATCAAGAATCAAGAAAAGAGTTATCAATTGTGGAAACTAATCAACATGTCATCGAAAATTGCCATATTTACTCAAATTCTTTTTAATCAGGTAATATTTTTGTAGATTTGAATTCTCCAACGAGAGAGGGTCCTTTTTTGTGTTTGAAATTTTTTTATCTCATTCTCGTCCCCGTGTTCTCCAAAGCTAATAGGATCTTCCAATAAATAGATTTTTAAGAGAATATTCATTCGAGGATTGCATTCTTGTGCCATAAAGACCCCTCACTCCCCATGATTTTGTTTCTCCTGTAAGATCACCTCCCAAAAACAATATGGCCCAACCCCCACTCAAACCTCCATTTGTTGTGAACACTTTTGGTCCTATAGATTTCAGAGGTATGGCTGGATATCCAAATATTTTGCCACAAGATGTTAGAAATAGATTGCCTAAATTTCAAGGAAATAATGCTATTAATGGTGATCAACATTAAAGCTTTTTGTCCATATGATGGAAGACTTTGAGATTAAATTTTACGATGTGTACATACATTTGTTTATTCATACTCTATAGAAAGATGCATGGGAATGGTATAAATCATGCTATACAACTCCATTGATTCATGGATAGAAATGAAGAATGCTTTTAGATTACAATATGGAGATAAAACATGACCTAGGTTTCTTTCATCATAATTTGAAAATATAAAAACTAATCCTAATAAGTGTGTTCATGACTTCAATACAAGGTTCAATAAGACCCTAAATAGGCTACCCGTGATCCCGAGGCCAAGTGATGTTTCCTGTTTGATAAAATACTCGATGATTTTAATAAGAAGGCTTCCTATTATTTGAGGGACAAGAACCCAAAGAACATTGAGGTAGACCTTTACCATGGATATGTAGATTGAAAATAACATCAAGGAAATTGGTATACCTCCTCGTAGAGAAGGAATCAAGATAATCAATCTTGAAATACCTCAATCAAGTAACTCTGTGGATCTAGAGGAGGTTTTAAAAACTTTGGTCGAGCTCTTAAGGAAATATCCTATAAACTCGGCTAGAAAAAGAAGGGGATTGGAAAATGTTCCCAAGGTCATAATAAAGAACAAGGTCAAGAAAGGTTTCTAGATCATCCTATGGGTGATCAAATATTTGATGATGAAGCAAAGGACTCATGGGATCAGGAAATATACGGTCCCAACCTCGGGAAAACAAATTGTTGCCTCATCATTTAGCTACAAGAGTTACTATTATTGATGAAGCTAATGAAATTGAGTGGTGTGATAGATGTTTCTTTACACATGCCCCATGTGATGAAGACAAATAAGTTGAGGAAGCTGATTATGACACCGATTATGATGTGTGCATGGTTGGGTGCTCTACAAGGTCACATCAAGGACTAACTTCAACCGAATTAATCGGTGCCAAAACTACTACAAATTTCTAGGATTGCATCCACCGGGTATTACCATTTCCTCCCTCTCATACTTTTGAAATATATATGGTACAAGCTTTTGAATTGACTTGTAATGATTTTGAATACTTAAGGGAATTAATGATTAAAAAATATGATGGAGGAATGCCTTCTAAGAAGGATAGGCAAAGTTGTTAATGAATGTTGCAGTAGCTTAGCCATGAAAAAGATTATAACACTAGGAGTAAAGTTGTCAAAGGGACAGGCCTCAAGCCAAACCAAAAACTCTAGTTCTCACCAATATCTCAAGAGAAACTCCTAAGAAAGATACATCCGGAAAAGTCCTTATGTCCCTAAGAAGAAATGGTATCCTTGCCCATGCTCGACCATGAAAAATCATTTGTTGTTAGATGAGTTTCTCAATGTTCCTTATGAAATTTCCCAATTCTTGAGTCAAATCAAGATTTATGTTCCAATTGTTCAGCCTACTTTAGATTTCCAAGCACAAGAAAAGGGCCTTTGAGTATTTGTGATTGAAATAAGAAAATATTACCCAAGGAATAAATGTAAATAATGTTGAGACTCCTCCTATCATTACAAAGTTAGAAAAAACCCAAGTTCTGGAAGAACTAGGTGTGCCACCTGAAGCATATTTGGGAACATCCTTGTTTGAGTCCCAACCGAGTGTGGATCCATTTTTCACTACTCGATTATTAGGGACAAGTTATTACATAACTATATCTTTGATTCTCGATCATCATGCAATGTTATGCCTCTCGAGATCATGAATGAATGGATATCAAAGTGAAAAAATGTATGGGAAGTGCACTACCATGTATTCCAGAGAGGTTCCAATGGTTGGATGTGTCAAGGGTTTGATAGTGCAACTTACAAACTTAACCAAGAAAGAACTTAAAACTAGATGTTTTTATTGTTGATTTCCCTTCCAAATGGGGAATGTTGTTATCAAGAAAATGGGATGATAGTGTGCAAATGGATGTATTTTTTCACTATACCTATTGAGGGGAGCCTTGTAAATTTATATGGTGAAAAAAAGATGTTACATCTCATTGAGGATCCAAATAGTGCTTCCTATGAAGTGTTATACATTAAAACTATTGCAGATAACTTTGTTGGATTTTCTTATGGTAAAGAACACAAAATTGATCAATGCAAGTCTCTTAATCAAGTAGATTCTCCTTGGAATTTGTTGTTTGATTTGGCTTGCTCTATATTTGGATATGGTGCTTGTATTGTTATGATATCTCAAGGCTAAGAATAGTTTGTTTTATCTTTTAAAATCCACTTTGAGTGTAATAACAATATTGCTCAATATGAAGCATTGCTCTTGGGTCTAAGAATTTCTTGGAAATATGGTATTAGAGACATTATTGTTAAGGGACACTCAGAGCTAATTGTCAAGTAGGTTAAAAACCGTATGCAACAAAAATCAAAGAACGAAGTAATATAAGCATGCAGTTTGGGATTTCATTGAAATTTTTTACTCCTTCAACATAATATATCATGATAGGAAGTACAATACTTTAGTAGATAAATTGGCCATATTGGAGTCTAGATTTGAAAATTGTGCTATATCCCCTATTATGACTATAATATTGAGGTATTGACTAGGCCCTTTGTTCCCGACAATGTTAAACACTAACAAGTGTTCAAGATGAAACCTGTGTGTAAAGGTTTTTATAGAACCAAGGAGAATTTTTTGATCAACATATAGATTGGGAGCTAATGGTTTATACGGCTGATGGAAAGGAGACTTTACTTGGAAAATAAATAATTCATTTGAAGACTAATACTATCCCTAGAGGTTTGGTGGCACTTGAATCAAACTTTGATAATATTGATTGTTTTTTCAAAAGACACATGTCATCCTCAAGGGATGTTGAAGAGCATGACCTGGGCATGAAGGATAATCCATGTAATATATACTTATGTAGCAATCGAGCAAGGAAGAAAAGTAGTTGTATGTCCAACTATTGAAGAAATACCAGGATCAATGCTTAGCATGGTCTTATTTTGAATCAAAGCATACCGAGAGAATCTTTTCCAGCATAAAATTCCTTTAGAATATTCTACCAAGCCATTTAGGAAGAAACAAAAGCCAATCAATCCACTCCTTTCCCGAAAACTGAAGAAGAATTGAAAAATTGAGGGATGGATGAATCATACAGCCCACAAGGTACTCATCATGGGTCGCAAACTTGGTACCTTTCGTAAAGAAGAATAGAGATATAAGGTTGTATGTGGACTTCGGAAACTTTAATAGAGCATCAATAAAGGATAACTACCCTCCGCCAAATATGGACAATATGTTACAATTGGTTATCTTGGTTCATAATTTTATCCACCTTGGATGGTTTTTTTGGATATAACCAAGTAGTTGTGAAGGAATCAGAACAAATCAAGACTGCATTTATCACTCCTTGGGGAACATATGTATATGTCATAATGCCTTTTGGTCTAATGAATGCTGGAGTCACTTTCCAAAGAGCAATGGATGTAGATTTCTCTTTCTATATTAATAATTTCATATTTTTATATCAAGATGATGTGACTCTTTTCTAGAAAAAGGAGTGACCACTTGCAACACTTAGAAAAAATGTTGTTAAGATGTAGGGAGTATGGTATTTCACTAAATCCCAAGAAGTGCCACTTTGGATTTTAGAAAGTAAAGCTACTTGGACTTATTGTGTCAAAGGAAGGGGTCATGATTAATCCTAAGAGGGTAGAAGCCATCAAAAAGTCCCTATTTAAAGAACCAAGAAGGGAATTCAATCCTTTTTGGGAAAATTAACTTTATTTTTAGATTTATCTCCAACTTTGCTGAACTAGCTATCCCAATCACTAGCATACTAAAGAAGGACCAAAGTATCAAATGGGAAGAAGCATTTTTCCAAGATTTTACAGGGAACAAAGAAGCATTAAAGAATGCCCCTATTTTAATAGTTCCAAATTATAAGAAGGATTTCAAAATGTTTTATTTTGCTTCAAAAATTACTATTGCATTTGTGTCACATAAAGGTGATGAGGGAGCTGAAAGACCAATTAACTTTTTTAGTAAGGCATTACAAGGAGCTGAACTAAAGTATAATATCATGGAGAAGAAGGAATTTTCTATCATAAAAGAAACAAAGGTCTTCAAACCATATATTCTCGAGTTCCAAAATCATTGCTTATGTTCCCCACACCATGGTGAAAGATATCCTCTCAGAAATGGATGTTTCAAGTAAGATATTCCGATGGGTAAACAAATTACAAGAGTATGATATGGATATCCAAACAAAAAAATTTGTTAGAGGTTTGGGCCTGGAAAAACTTATGGCAGAGAGCAATTTACAAACAATTGAGGTAAATGAAGTCGAAGAAGAAAGGTTGATTGTCCTTAAAACACTGATAAATTTTGAATGGTACAAGGACATAATTTTTTATCTCAAACATATACAATGCCCTGAACATTTGAGCAAGAATTAGAAAAGAGCACTTAAGTTAGCTTCCCAAAAATATGTCATTACTAATTTTGGGTTATCTTGAAAGAACCATGAGGGAGTTCTCTTAATATGCATTACTGAATATGAATCCCCTAAAATAATTGATGATGTCCATGGGAGAGTTTGTGGGGGAATTTTGGAGGGAGAGTAACAACCCATAAGATCTTAAGGGCTGGTTACTGGTGGCCAACCCTCTTAAAAGATACAACATTATTGGTAAGAAGATGTAAAAGTTGCCAATGCTTTTCTAGGAGACTAAAACTTCAGGATCCCTCTCGTTATAGCCTGGATTAGTTGAATCCCCATTAAGGCAATGGGGAACAAATTTCATTGGGGAAATTTATGACCCTTCAAGTGAATGTCATAAATGGATACTAGTGGCCATAAGCTACTTTACTAAGTGGGTAGAATCAATCCCCACCAGAAAGCAATCGACCAAATTTTCATGAATATTATCCTAAATTATATCATTTACACATTTGGGGTACCTATAAAACTAGTTACTAATAATGCCATGAGTTTTCGAGCTAAAGCTTTGGTGGCTATGTGCTATGAATATGAGATCAATTTGACATATGCTTCAAATTATGATCCCTAGGAAATGGATAAGATGAGTCCAACAATAAAAATTTGTTGAAGATAATTAGAAGATCTTTGGAGTTGAACAAAAGGAAGTGGGATGAGTAGTTGAAATTTGTTGTTTGGGATGATCGAATCACTATTAAACAAGCTACTGGAAAATCCCATTTGAGTTGGTATATGGAACTCAAGCTCTGCTACCCCGCATGTGTAATTGTATTCTTTTCAATTTCTTCAAAACTCGAATATCAAGAGGTTCATCCCTATGATGCTCATATAAATAAGATTGTTGAGTTAGATGAAGAAAGAAGGGCATCTCATTAGAGGCATGTAAAATTTAGAGAGAAATTGAAGAATTTGTTCGATAAGAAGGTGACTCTAAGAAATTTAGGAGATCTTCTCGCTATGGATATCAATGAGGATAAGGACAAACATGGAAATTTCGATGCATTTTGGATGGGCCCTTATTTAATTGACATTCAAATTGGTGAACATACCTTTTTCTTAAAAGACTTAGATGGGGAATTGCTTGAATTTCGTTAATGGCAAGCATTTGAAACATTTCCTTGATTGATTTCTTAGAATCAAGGTATACACCATTATACAATGTATAGTCATTTGGTTTCTTTCTACTTTCATGTTTTTCTATTTTGTTTCATCTTGGTCCTTGGTGGCCTTGTTTTTTTGGTTTCTCGTTCATCCTTTGGGAGTTGGTTATTATTGTTTTGCTCGATAATCTTGTTCTTTGACTCCATCGCCCAATGGTTTACTTTTGGCACTTGGTCTGCTATTTGTTCTTGTGGCACTCATAGGGAGTGCCCATCCCCAATTCAAAGCTGATGTTGGTGCTTAATTTGATCTCACCCCATTTTTCCTTGAAATTCTTTAGTTTGGGAGCTATGTCGTGTTTTCTATCTCCCCGTATTGATGCATGTAAGCTCTATACTTAATTTGTTTATCATGATTAGTCTCTAACTTTGGTCAAGGATCAATTTAACTCCATAATTTATTTTTAGTTCCTCTATCCATGTGAAATAATTTCTACCTTGGGCATAAAATCAATTTTTTTCCCGTCCTTCTATTTTTCCATAGTCAAGTTTTATTTTTCCTGTCAATCTTTTTCTCAATACCTAGAAAAGTCATCCTTTCTAATGGATGTGGCTCATCGGGGCACTTTGAAACTCTAAGGCCCGCTTCAACTCGAATTTTGTCCAAGTGGAGGACTGATGCTAATTTACAAATTCACCTCTTTGTTTGACCTTTGGATTTGCGCCAGGCAGACATGTGGAGGTTTCCATTGCCTTGCCAAGACTTAGACATTTTTTCATGCATCTAGTGTAACTTTTTCAGACCATGAACACGTGGTGATCCCGTGTTTGTTTGGGGAGCATCTCAAAATTGTGCTATGGAGACATGTGGAGGCTTCCACCATCTCATGTATTTGCTTAAACATTTCAAGCAACTTTGTAAAGGCTCTGGGACACCGGAGGGACCGCACTGTTTTGGGACCCGCCCTATATTTTGTTTTGAAGAAGTGTCAAGAGGACACTGGAGGTTTTCGCTCACTTTTCCCTTGCTTGGACTTTTCAACGGTGATGGACCTTTCTCAACCCTAGACACATGACACCTTCCGCTAGTCCTTCAACTTTTCAACAACTCTATCGACTAATACACATGGTGAGCCCATGCTTGTTTTGGGTTTCCACTTTTAATCACCATACTAAAGGTACACCAAAGAGACAAATGGAGGTTTCCACTGGCTCCTTTATACCGAGACTTTTCCAAGACAAAAAGGCATTTTTATGGGTGCAGGCACATGGAAGGCCCACACTTGTTTGGAAACATGCTCTGTACTTCTCCTTTGAATTTTTCCAAGGAAACACATGGACGAATCTAATATAAGTTTTATAAGGGGTGGAATCAATGATTGTTGTGCATTGCATCGGTTTTTGCTAGTTTTGCTTCGAGACTCTGAAGATATGAATACGCATTTTTTCATCCTTTTTAATGAATTTCCTTGTCTTTTTGTTTGCAAAGTGCAATTGAATCGATTTAGAACTTAATTTTTTAGTCAAAGGATTGTAAAGGGTGATATTTTGAATTTGGAATTTCTCGGGCACTTGTAAAAAAGTTAACTACCAAGAAATTTGGATGCAGAGCATATTTGTAGAGGAAAGAAAGGGAAAAGGATGAAATGATGAAGGTTGTAGGAATAAAGGATGAAAAAGGTGTTGCCTCAAGGGTGAAAAGGATTACCTGTCAGATCCTACTATATAGAGCAATCGGAAAATGATTAAAATGGGGATTTCTCACATGAAATAATAAGATGATTAGAAGGACTATCAAAAAATTTGCATGGCATCCTAGCCATTAGTCGAGGGTTTGAGAAATGTGATCATTTCATGATTTGTCCACCTGGAAGTTACGGGTGTAAATTTGTTAAAAGTCACTTTTTGAGGCAAATTGGTAACAAGAAAAGGTTCCTCAAATATTCTTCTTTTTGGGGGGAAATTTTGGCATGAATTAGCGAGTGAAATGGTATAAATAAAATGAGATTACTCTTGCAAATGATCGGGGTTGAAATCTTAAGAGAAAATTAGAGAGAGCACATCTTTTGAGAGACCAATCCGAGAAACATGTTAATTTCTTGTGTTTTAGATTTTAATCATGTCAAGTTGGTCATGCGAGTGTACAACCATAGAAAATATCTCGAGACTATTCAAAGAAACTTTCCCATTAATAAATTTCAAATTAATCTTTGTCAATCTTGGACGTATTTATGTCTTCTTTATTTCGAATGTCTACAAGTAGTTTTTATTATTCATATTGCAATCTTGTGTTAATTCCTTTGAATCACATATGATCTCTTCCCGTGATTGTTTAGTAGAATTTACAATTTCATTTAAAGAAGAGCCTTCATCTTGTAATGAGATAAACAATTTAAAATTATTTTACTATCATTTTTGATAAATATTGTTTGTAATCCTTTAAGCGTATCTTAGGTGTGAGGAACCGTGTGTCTTTGATGCTTAATTGAGTCTTTGTCTTGAGCCTTCATGTTAAATTCTTGGAGATTATGTTAAAACGTGTAAATATGGGCCTCTATTGATGCACACGTTCTGGTTGAAGCAATATTTTAGTTCTTCTGAAGCATTAAGTCATTTATTTTTACAACTGGTGTGAATTTTCTCAAAGATCCGGCATAATCAATTGTATCCTACTTAATCTCCCACAAAAATTATTCAAA
This sequence comes from Taxus wallichiana var. yunnanensis, assembly GCA_018340775.1. Lineage (NCBI taxonomy): Eukaryota > Viridiplantae > Streptophyta > Pinopsida > Cupressales > Taxaceae > Taxus > Taxus wallichiana. The sequence goes on along the minus strand of CM031238.1, from coordinate 702,032,105 downwards.
ACAATGAATCCTACCTAAACCACCCTCGTTTTCCCCGTATGTCCACAAATATATAAATTATCTTGTCTAAATACATAGAAGTAATCAAGATCCCATAATGTCTTTAGTAACCTTTACCCCTGTCTAGAAAATATAACCATTATTTAGAAGTGACAACTTGTGATGGTTAAATTGTGGTGCATTGATCATATTTTCATAGGGTCCACTTTCAAATTTATGTAAAGAAGGATATCTTCATTATACTTCACCAACACAAGTTATTAAATGGGTTCTCTCACCATGGTTGAAAAGCACGACCTAAAGCATTGAGGATAGATCAAATCCTTAACGAAGGTGTTATCCATTTCTCCGATGCCCGAGTTACAAAGAGTCAGACAAATCCCTTCCCTAGATACAAAATGACTTATAATATGATCTGTTTGTCTCTCATTGTCTTTCTAAATAAGTGATGATGCTCAGTTTCCAAGGGAGAATCAATTTGGATACCAACAGGGCCCACTGGTCACTATGCGACAAGAGATGTAAACACAATAACGATAATTAGCCCAGAATTTTCAACTATAGCTAGAGCTATTCTCATCATAATCAAACTCTGTTAGACATGATGAATTCCATATGTATGGGGGAATATGTATGAATCAACAAACATTTTGAATGAACTAGAAATGAGTGTATTCGAGACCAAGTTTGTAAGCACTTTTTTTGTTTTGGATTGTTTTCTCAACCATAGCTAATATATCCTTTTTAAGTCTCGTTTGACTTTTAGCCATGCGTGTGACCTCATAATACCATTGAAATTATATGAAGAATTTTATTTGATCTTTTTTCTTATATAAATGAATATTAAAATGTATGGTGATTTTCTCTCTCCACCCTCTTCTCTCTCTTGAAATGAGTATGATACTTGATTGATCATATAACGTAAATGAATTACAAAATATGAATTTATATGAAATGAATGATAATGGAAATGAAATGCAAATGGTTATGACATTATGAGTGGAAAATAAAATGACTCTAAAATTTCTCTCTCATCCTTACTCTCTCTCTAGTAGCAAATATTAATTGTAACTAAATATGAAAGTGTCAATGCATAAGAAACGAAACAATATCTTCTTCTTATCTCTCTCTACCTATCTAATATTTAATTTAAATTCTAAAAAATGATGAATGTGTCGATTTATGCTTGAGTGTAGGGGATTTCCATATTAGACTTAGGACTAACACAATGTTAGTTGCGGTACTCTCGAACAAGAGGAATTTTTAAGATGTGATATGTTGTAATTAATGAGTTGTCATTGTAAAGTTTTAGTCATCTTGCAATACATGTATTACCATAGAATAATGACATCTATTGTTGTTTGAAGAAATGTTCTTGGTATATTTTTAAAAGGGAATACCAATGAGGTTATATTTTGTAGTGTTGAATTGGATGTGAAGTTATACTCAATGTTACACCTATGTTTTAAAGATATTAAAAAAACTTTTGCTATGTTAATTATTGGTTTACTTCCTTAATACCCACAATGCTATGTATAATCTTCTCTCATCAAAACTAACGAAATTAAAAGGATGACCTATAATGTCTATTTTACTTCCTTCCCCATTTGAGTCTTTTTCTAGGATATAAAACATTGATCGTGGTAATAAAATACTCTAACCTCATTAAGTATCTTCCTTTTTTGCACCTAAGACATCTTATCAAGGAATATTTCCTTGATATTTTATGAGGTGGTGCATATATGTTGTGAAACCTATCATCTTGGCATGAGTGAAGTGATCATGCCTAGGTGTTGCAAGTATGACTATATCCTAAAATTTTCTAACCCTCTTGTGTGTGATCTCCCTTAGTACCCTAGTGGGGGGGAAAATAGTTACAAGATTGTTGGTGCTTGTACATTCAATTGGTTTCTTTTGAGATCTAAATTATGTGAGTGGAGACTATGTGTCGAATTACTTGCATATTTACCAAACAATTGAAATAGGTCCTTAGGAGGATTTTGTAATGCTTAAGATTATTTGGGATATTTCTCTTTCAATATACACTTATACTTCCATGTCCAAGAGCATTGAAATGAGTTGTCTTGTGTGAGGTCGTACTCCTTGTACTCTTAAATCCCTAAGTGTTACATAAGTGTTATAGGAATTACATTTGTTCCAAAATGATGATAATACAAAACCAAAGTAACCATGTAAATGTAGTTAGTAAAAAGGGTAAATAAGATTAAACTAAGGAATGACCACTACGAAATTGGTACACCATTGAGTGATGTCAAAACCAACTAAAATGTCAAATGTGATCATAAAATGAATGTGATAAAGTAGAGCTCCATGAATAATACAACAACCTAATAAATTTGAAAACCAAATATGATGCATGATCACATACTTTGTATGCATGAATGTGGTTAAACAACGATGCTAATGAAATAACGAAATGTAGCCTTGAGATTAAGATACCTTTGGTTGTAGCCAAGGTCTTGTGAGTTAAGGAAATTGCACTCTAGTTGGACTTGTAAAAGTTAGTAGAACCCTTGGCACAAATAGGAATATATTAAACCTAGGATCACTCAAGAAGTAGAATTTATGGTCGAAACATGAAATTAACCCATTGCTATTAGGAGTAAATCCTTAAGATGATAAAATAGATGTAGTTTGAAATGTGAAATTCGTCACTTGAATTCAAAGAAAAATCTCTATAATGGGAACACATGTGTAATGTACCCTTCCATGTGAAATATGATTGTAAAAATATGAATTCCTAATTGGAGCAATGGATTGTGAATCAAGAAAGGTACAATTTAATTAGTTAACCTACATGGTTGTAATAACTTGAAGTTGAAAAGAGTGTATTGTCAGTATCAAACAATGATATGAAATGAACTCGGATAGGTCTTCTATTGATATAGTAACCTTCCTTTTTTCTTGTGAATTTTCCTCCTTATAACGAGAGTATTTTTCCAAACCAAGTAAACTCAACTCTTTAAAAAAATCCATAAGTCAAATATTAGAAGGTCCATGTGTGTATATACGTTCCTAATCACAATCAAGCTATATAAAGTTATTTCCATAAGAGAAATGAGTAAATTCTAAAGGAACCGCTATAGGTGAAATGAATAAAAAATATGTAGCCAAGTATTAAAGGAACGAAGGGTCCAATGTTATAAGAATCTTCAGACAATTATAGTCAACTAAATAATTTTTGAGAAAAAAACCTTTAACATAAGAATCGAATATTAGGAGACTCATAGTTGTTTAAAATGAATTTATTTAATAAATGAGCTATCGATAACTAATGGAATTGGAGAAAGGAACGAACTGCACATTTTATGTTAAATACTAATGCACTGTAAAGTAAAGTAATTTAAGTTCGAAAAATAGGAAATTTTACACCTTATATGTTGAATTGTGTTGAAAACTATTAGGTCATACAATGGAAACCTAAATTTGATGAATATGTTAACAATGAAAAGGCCATGTCATGGAGTATGTCTATCCCGTGTTTCTTTTTGTTATTGGGTCATTGTCCTAGTTTACGTCATTTGAGTAAGACACTGATGTGTACCCTATGTTATCCTATTATATGAGTGGGTTCATGTTTATGTAAGTTTCATACATGATGTCGAGTTCCTTTATTTGGATCTAATGTGGTGTTGTGTAACATGAAATTAAATTTTTTAAAAATAATTATTCAGATAATATTACTGTTTTTTTGGTGTTAAAAATGTGGGCATTACATATGGTATATGATAAGAGGTTTATTCTCTTGAACCTCTGGGATATATTGAGTTCTGGTGATCTTACATGGTGGTGGTGGATATGGGAAGAGTAATGTGATATATGTTATGATGTGAACAATGTAGTAATTGTGATATTATGAATGCATGTGTTGTGCATGTCACTTAGTGTATATTTGTTATTATGTTGATGTGCTTTTGATGAGAGTATTCACTCTCCTGTTAATGTATTCAATGAGGAGTTCACGAGTGATGCAACACCTTATTTTATGTGAAAATAATATTATTGTGGATTGTAGTGTGTTGGAGTGTTTTGTTATTTTATGATATGTTGGTGTTGATTCTTACCACTTGGCATTCGAGATGAATTGTTATGTTGGTTCTTATGTTGTAATGTGTTGGAATAGGGTCATGGGATTCACCATGGAGTGGTAAAACCTATGGACCCACTTTTTTGTGATTTGGTACGCCCCAAGGAGTTACAAATAACTATCATGTTCTTGAACAACGAGTTATTATATCACTTGGGTTAGGGGTGACGGGGCTCTATGTGGCCAGGGTGACCCGACCTCAATAAAGGGAGAAAGGAGATGGGGCTCTATGGTTGAATGACATGATATTCTTGATAGAAATCTATGATTGAGTAACCTGTTGTTTTCTATGGCACTCTATGGTGAGTTACCCGATATTCATGATGACCCTCTATGGTTTAGTGACCTGACATTCTTGATGGTGCTCTATGGTTGAGCGATCAGGATTGGTTTTTGCACTATGATTCTTTCTCTTTGGAGGTATATGGAGTTATTTGGTGTTGCTTTAGGAGGTATATGGAGTAAACTAGTGATGCTTTGGGAGGTGTATGGAGTTTTATTTAGTTTCTTTTGGAGATATCTGATGGAGTTGGTGTTATGATTCATGTGTAGTCTTGTGAGTCTTGTTAAAAAAATTATGTTTCAAGCTTGATCTTGCCCTTTCGTTTATATACTATTGGATCTTTTATTGGAACTATGTGGGTATATTGTTGGTTTTTAGGTCATGTGATACCAGTTGCCTTTGTATCAGCGTGATAATTCATTTAGTCATCACATGTGTGTGTTGGATTTATCCCTATGACATAATTACTAGAAATTATTTATTATGTGGACTACTTGTTGTCTTTCATGGTGGAAAAACAATATCTTGTGATGCAATACATTCATTAAAGTATGTGGAAATATGTCTCTTGGATCATTTGTTATGTGTTGAGTTTTGTGTGACATCTTGAAGCCAATTACTATTGGACACCCACAAACATAGGAAAATTAAAATTCTAAACAATGTAATTTGTTGAGTTTTGAAACTCAAAAAGGGTAATAAGGAAAATATTATTTGAGGAATTAAATGAAGCAAAATTTCAATCTATACAGAAATTTAAGAAATTGACAAAATTTTAAAATGTACTTAACTTTTTGAACTTTGAATTGTAAGAAACTACGCTTTGTCCCAAAATAGAATTTTTGTTGTTGACTTTCATAGTCATCTTATCCCTCTTATTACCTAAAATTATGTCTCATCTGAGAATGATGGTATTATAAGTAGAGGGAGATTTAGTGCCCTCATGTCTCCATTTTATAATAAAAGAAAAAGGCTTCCTCGTGTAGCATTCACATTGTTTCACCATATCATCAAACACATTGCAAAAAACCTTTCCTTTACCAATGACCTGACACCCTGAGCTAATTCAAGAGCCTTGGACAGAGTGAGGAAGGTTATTAAAGCACAATTAAATCAAATTTTGAGCCTAACACTATATAATTTGGCAGAAGATATTTTCACTGCTGGATCTGCCCCATGTAGATTAGTTGTAAAGACTTTGGAAACATTTATCAAAATATGTAACTCGCAGGCTATATGCAAACTAAATATGTTAAAAGGATTTTAAAACTTGTAAAAGAATGCATTGACACATGTAAAGTAATATTCCTTAACATTTACCTTTATCTTTCCCCTTCTGCGCCAAAATAATAGCTTTTGAACACTCTCTGGTTATCCATAAAGACGTTTGGCAGTTAGGGCAGGACACGACTATGTGAGGGGGTTGTGCTTAGTGAAACTCTTGCCCATAGCCGTCCTCAAATATTACCATTTTTGTTGATCAAACTTTTCACAGAAAAATCTTTAGTTCAACATCTTCTCATGTTATCCTTAAACAAATTGCTTTATCTGGATCTGTATCTGTATTGCAGTTAGTTTGTTTCCCCGAGTAAAAAGGGAAGTTTTTGCATGTCACTCTTTTTTATGTTATAGGCTAAGGAAGAAGTTTTTGGATTAAAAGGCGTGTCATTTTTTGTAAGTTTCTATTGTGTTGATTTCGTTTCTTCTGCTCCTGTACACCTTTTCTAGGGGAACTATAACCTTTATGACACCAATCTTATGATTTGTCTCCTTCAGTCTTTCCTTTACATGAAAACCTTTATGTTTTCCGTTCACATCTTGGTAGAGAGGGTCCATTTAGAGATGTTGCACACTTCCTCTTCACACAACCTATGTGGAGCTTCAACAACAGGGAAAGGATATCCAACAAGGCATAAAAATCATGTTTTCTACTAAATATTGTAGCTACAAATGCGTCTAGGAGAATTAGTTGCAGTGTGCCCAGGTATAAAGGAAAAATAATAGTTTTGTTGAATTTTGAAGCTGTTTTACCTGGGTAGACGCATGGCAGATGAATTATTAGACAAGGGAATGTGAAATTTTTCTTCGGTGTGCCCTGGCTATAATATTTGTTCCAATTGGGTTGAGAAAAAAAATAAAAAAAAAGATAGAGAAATACCTTGCTGCGTTCATCTACCAATGAATCTTTTCCAACTTTGCATAGATCTCCTGTGTTGTGGTGTGATGTGTCTTTTACACAAAAAATAATATTTTTTAAGGCTTTAAGAGGCATGTTGTGGACATTGTGAGGTGTGTCTGAAACGAATTTCACACATGATTTTTTTATAAAATTCCACTAGGACCCTTATGTAAATCTTGTGATCAATTCAGTAATGACTCAAGGAAGGTCACTTGTGTGGGGATAGAAATTTAACATTTTCATTGATTGGTAGATTGGAAGGGTGAGAGCATCATAATATGAGCTCGTTTCCTTCCAGCAATAATCATGAGTAAGCCACAAACTTTTATCGAAATTCTTGAAGTTTAATTGGTCTTGTCGAATGTGGAAATCACGAGTTTCACGATAAAGGTATGGTGTTCCCCTTTTCACTTGTAATAAATTTCGCTTCATCATTTCAAGTTTTTTTTAGAAATATAATGTTGAATTATAGATGGATGTAACCCTATAAATTGAAAAAATATTACCTTGATGTGAACAATTAAAAAAAAAATCAAAAGTCATGCACATGGAGTGCCACACCCAAACATACCGCAAAACTAGAACTCGTTGTATGACCCCTAGTAACAAAGAACACCTTATTAAACCCTAACCTAGTGGTTAAAAATCAATTAACGCTCTTGCAAGCCATATTCCTAAACAATCCTAGCTTAATAGTCACTTGTGTGATGTGTTCGTTCTAATCAAACACGATCGTTGTCAACTTACACGGTTGTTGCTTCACTTGAGCGCAACTTAAAACCACTACTTCATACTTCTAGAATGAAAAAAACATGATCGTAACACACCTCCAATTCAATGAAAACATGTTTGGAAGCTATCTTTGCAACTAGAGTTTGGGGCCTATTGGTGACTGTGCAAAGCAACCCTTCTAGCTAGATATCTACTCATCGTAATCAACCTATGTCAGACATGATGAATTCTATATGTAGGGGGGAATATGTATGAATCAAAAAAATTGTGAAAGAACTTAAATGAGTGTATTTGAGACCCAATTTGCAAGAACTTTGTTGTTTGGGACTGGTTTCTCGACCGTAGCTAAAATCTCCTTTTTTAGTCTTAGCCATGCATGTGACCTTGTAATACCATTACAATGCTATGTAGAATTTTATTTGATATTTTATCTTACATAAATTATTATTGAAATATAAATTATTTGATCTTTTATCTTATATCTCCACCCTCTTCTCTGTTGAAATGACTATGATACTTAATTGATTTGAAAACATAAATGAATTGGGAAAAATGAATTTCTTTGAAATGAACTAATAATCGAAATGAAAATTAAATTTCGCTTAATTTTATCTCATCTTTACTCTCTCAATAGTACCAAAATATTAAGTGCAACTAAATATGAAATCGTGATTGCATAAGAAATGAAATTCTATCCTCTTCCCTCTCCTACTCTCTTTCTCTATCTATCTCTCTGTCTTCTTTTTAATTGAAATGTTGAAAAATATAAATGTGTGGATTTATACTTGAGTGTAGGGGATTTCCATACTCCGTACTAAGAGTGATGCAAAATTTGTTGCAAGTACTCCGAACAAGAGGAATTTTTTGGATGTGATATGTTGTAATTAATGACTTGTCATTGTCAAGTTATATTCATCTTGCAATACATGTATAAAAATAGAATAATGACATGTATTTTGTTCGAAGAATTGTTCTTGGTAATTTTTGAGAAGGGAATTTGATGTGTTTATATTTTTAGTGTTGAACGGGATGTGAATTTGTACTCAATGTTACGGCGATGTTATGAAGATATTAAACGAAAGTTTTCTATGTTAATTATTGGTTTACTATTATAATTAAAAGGATGAGCTATAATGCCTATTATAATTCCTTCCCCATTTGATTCTTTTCTAGGATATAAAACATTGATCATGTTAATAAAATTCTCTAACCCGATTAATCATTTCCTTGTTTCACACCTATTGTAACATTCCCATTTTATAACTTTAGAAACAAGGGAATTTTTTTACACAATGCTCTCTATTATAAATAGAACATCATTTATAACAAACATTCCATGCTAATCAATCTGATAATAGATAACCATATTCGGATGTAAATGACTTGGTACATTACCGATATCTCATGTTAATCATTAAGTATAGATTAATTTATGTATACTACATGTATACTTGATTTTCCTAACCTATTTCGGGTATTGAGTGCTCTATTTAAAGAACCTATCCGAATATTCATTACCAATATTCATCGACATCATGTTTCTTTAATCTAGGTGACATAGGACAATGCAACCAGCAGCTTGTGATACCTTGGCCAAATATTTCCAACATATTGTTCATGTTACTATTCCTAGATGACATATTCATGAAATCGAATACGTCCTTCACCTCACTCTTCTATTATATAGAATGGTCTTTACTAACTTTTTTAGTCCACTTGCCCAAGGTTTGACCCTAACCCAGATAGAGAAATAATTTATCATAGGAGATGCTTACAATGACTTAGGGTATATGGGCATACTCAACCATCCTAAGTTGATCAAATGTTCCTAGGTTCCTGAGTCATAGAAAGATACTTCCTATTCAAATCACGCTACTAACTTTACCTAGAGAGAAACTACATTCAATTTTGGATTTGTATAGATCTAGATGATCAAATGCGGAAGGGTGTTTGCCATATGTCAACTACAACACTTTGTGTCCTCTATAAGTCCTTAGTCTTCTCGAATGTATGAGTCTTGTAGTTGGCATGTGCAAAATCCTTGAACTGCTTCATCACTATATGCATACCCCTAGGAGGTCATTAACACATAATTAAATTTTGATCAAGATTCGATTACAAAAACCTTGCTAAACCCCAAATCTAGTATTCCTTAAGCTCTTCTTCCATATTAATCTATTTAGTATTAATAACTTCATTAACTCATCATTGCTTTTATCTTCATTAAAATCAAGGCATAACAAGCATTATCCAAAAATAGGACAAAAACATTAGAAGGTTAATTTAATGTAACTTAGTTTTCCAAATAAGGTGTATCGTCCACATAGGTTCGAGTTAGAGTGGACTTTATAGAAAATGAAGTACAATGATTAATGATAATAAACACCATTCCTTTTATTTTACATTTTTTAGAAAGAGGAAGAGTCTTCCTCTACATGATTAAATGTTAGTGTTATCATACCCTTTTTATCTTTCACAATCCATATAGTTTAATTGTATGTCTAATAGACATTCCATAATTATACTATAATTGTCTAGATAGAGAATGACATCTTATGCAACCTAGCAAATTGCATCTTAGTAAGGAGATTGAACTATTCCATTCATCCAACTTATTAAACGATAACAATAATAAGCATACAAGAAGATATGAAGAATATCGACAAGATAGCATTCCAATTTCCTTCACAAAAATTACAATAGAATTCACACGACAATTTGGAGTCATTCTCCAAAATTTTCAGTTCATAATGATAAAAATATACTCTTTACAAGACTACATTTTAGGTATACTACATGTCGAACAACATTAAGATCATAAAAGAATATAACTTTTCTTTTCAATATAGCTCATGAATGAATCGAAATTCTTTACAAAAGAGCTAGACTTTAAATCAGCAAATACATCAAAAAAAATTTTACCTTCTTTTATCACTTTTGAAGTCCATCTCGCAAAAATTGATAGCATGGGTCAGTTCATTTGACTGAGCATGATAAACACTAAACATTAAAATGAAGTGGATTCCACTAATTGTTCCATTAAAACAACTCTGCTTTAATGAAACAATTAATGTATCATACAAATAAGCATAAGTAATAACAACCATAAAAGAACAAATAATAAGTCTGAATTCACTTATAAGAAAAGATCATAATATAGTCAGCAAACTACTGCATTATCTCATATAAGAATTGTCCCAAACAATTACTTATTTATATCAAACAATAGATCTTATCGTTTAATTATTTCATAATTCTTTTGAATTTGAAATACAGAATTTAACTTTACTATGTAACAAAAAGAGTTACTTTCAGAACTAAAAGCCTTTTTGTCATTTTACCAAGTTTCCAGAAATCATGTATAGACAAGTTCATTTCAGCATAGTACATATTTAGGATGATTCCTCCTACAACTTAACTAAATAAGAAGAAGAATCAAATCAACTAAGATCAAGAAAGATCAAAGGGAATGGTTTGGTTTTCCCTTGTACCAAAAATGACAGTTCAAAAAGTTTCCTAAACATTCTACTATTCCTAATAACTTTCCACAGTTAGCTAGCAACAACTTTAATTAAAAAAACAAAGAACATTCTAGTTCGGAGAGTGAGTCCTCATTACCTCATCCAAGATCAAAAGGGTAGAGAGACGAACTCAAGAAGTCAAACAGGCCTAGGATGGTAAACACCCTAACAACATGGGAGAGAGTCGATCTACAGAGTAGTTCGAGAAAACAGAACTTAACTTCCCAAAAGTTAAAGGAAACTCAATAGAAAGGATCCGAACCTAGAATTCATTCACCATTGTTTTATCAATTGAATTCCAAATCCCATTTAAAACCCAAAAGTTCTTTTGAAAGTTCCAAAAGAGAATACAAAACCAAACATAAAGTTTAAAGAAAACATTACTTCTATTTTCCTTACGAGCTCAAGCCGTATCAATAACATCAAATACCAATACTAACCTAGTTCAAATACAAGTAGAAATTTAGGACACATACAATGCCATAATCCACATTCATCCATTCATCTTTGTTTTAACACAAGTTCACGTTCATACTATAGAGTAAAGTATACAATACAAACCTGAAATAGAAGTACTAAGTCTTCACAAAACAAGACATAGTTTAAAAGAATGTTCAACTCCTTTTTGTAAAACCTAGAAATCCATTCAAAAAGGTTCTGATAGAGAATACAAAAACCCAACATGAAGTTTAAAGTCAAAAAAAGTTTCTACATTCCCCACGAATTCGAACTGTAATAGAGATTCCAACTACAATAACTTTCATAGCTCCATCTAAAACATAAAGTTTGAGGCGAGAGAAGTTCGGCGAGAGAAGGGATAACTATTCTTGTTAGATTGTACACAAGTTTAAGTATGAAACACAACACTTACAAATTCTTCAAAAACCCATTAATGATTACTTTCAAATGAGTTTGAATTCATATTGAAGGATAAAGTAAACAATACATTCCTGAACTAGAGGTACTATATCCTCACAAACAAGATATAGTTTTATAAAAGGTCATGCACCCATCTTTGAAAACATTCAAAGATAGTCAGTTGAAATAACACAAGTTACCCATAACAGAGGGAAACAAGACCTCCAAAAATCAATGAAGAGAAATAATATATATCATTTAATATATATCCCTACAGAATGAAGAGAAATAATATAAATTTTCAACTCAATTTCTAAATAGATTTACAGTTCCAAAACTCAAACCAAAAACCATTTTTTCAAGCTCTTTTTCAAGCGAGCAGTCCGTAATGCAAGTTTTAATCAAAACACAAAAGCCTTAAAAGTTCCATATGCATTTCACCATTGAACTTACTCAGAGAAAAACATCCAAAAACTAACATTATCATGCAATGGATTCATATCAAAAAATCAAAGAGATTCCTTTAAAATGAAAGCAAATGACCAGACAAAATAGATAACCATATATCTCAAGAAAGAAGAGTTATTTTAATGGAACATTTAGAGAAAAGAAAGAAATCTTAATGGGTAGATCCTATAATACCTGATAGCACTTTTTCCAATTTGAAGGAGACTTCCAGCCAAACTTCCAACTCTTCTTCTCCTCTAAGAAATATCAACAACAAAACATCTCTTTCCCCAATACCTCATATACTTTCCCTAAATCAAAAATAGACCAGGAAAATCAAAAATAGCCACAATGTGAAAATTGAATTGCTGGTTTGAAGAACTAGATAGCTCCATGTAGAGAAAAAATCACAAAGCATGCAAGACCAAACAACCTCCAACAAATCCACCCTCATTGTTTCCTAGGTGGTTTGCTCACCAAAAATGAGACTCATAAATGCCATTGATTACAAAATTCCCACCTATCTCTCCATGCCACCACCATCTAGAATTGGTGAATCCTAATTCAACTTTTGCATGCATTGATAACTTTAGTGAAGACTCCACGTAAGTTCTACCAAATTTTCATGCTTCCGCCTAATCTGGCAGTTCACTGTCATTTATTACAAAAATCAAATCTCATAAATATCTTAGGAATTGTCACCAGATTACCAATGCCATATGACCCTTAGGTCCCCTTTCCTTATTTCATTAGTTTAGGGTTGATTCCCTTAGTTTAGGTTATGTCCATAGGTTAGTTTAGAAGTAATAACCTTAGGTTTAAAAACATTTCAATAAGTAATTGCCACCTTAGGTTAGGTCATAGCTCACAACCATATAGTATTAGGTATTAGATTAGAAATAACCTAGCATCACCTTAGGTTATTTCCCCCTTATTCCCATTTAGTACAAAAACTTAGGTTAGGATGCCATCCCAAAAAAATAGACATAGGTAGTAGGTAGGTATAAATACCTTAGTTTAAGAATCTCGCTAGGATAGATTTCATAGGTCTAGGACTTAGTTTTTATTTTATATTTTCCCAATAGTCCTGATGTAGGCCTCTTTTCACTTAACGCCATAAGCATCCTATTGAGATAAATCAAGAAGATCTGATCTCAAAACATATAATAGAATGTAGGCATGATCTTACAAGACAATAAATAATTTCTAAACATACAAAAGTTCAGTCTATTACATCTCTCAACCTCTAAATGTCAATTTACCATTTAGACTAGGTAAGGAGATTTAAAAAATTCCTTGGATCAATGGAATTGATCCAAGCATGAGTCAGTTAATAGATATAAGTTTGAAACCATTATAATCATATTATAACTCACCTATCAGAAGTGAAAATGGATTATTGCAAGCAACAAAATTTCAGCCTAACGAATCCAAGAGAAGAAATGATTTATCCATGGCAAGCATGATTTTGAACAATCAAAGGAACACACCACATCAAGAAAATCACATGTCAACACTTGTAATGCAAAAGATAAATATAATAGTTTGTCAAAGGTGTTACATACTTCCCTCCTAAAAAGAATCATCATCCTGATGATTATCTTATTTTGACCATTTGCATTAAGGACAATAAATTTATTCACTTTATTATCATATGTTTGCAACATATCAAAATTTTGAAGTTCTATAAATTGGCATTCTCATAGTTATTTATTTAAAATAAATAGATATCCACCCAAAACTGACAGACTTATTGTCATATAAAGATAAAATCACAAAATTTTATTAGTCATCGAATCAATTGCATTCAAGTAAATATGGAAAAGTAGTTTTCATATCTTCCAAATTTTCTTAGGTTGCACTTTCTTCATTAAAATAGTCCTATGGGACCTTACATTGACTTATTTCACGATTTCTTAAATGCAATTGGCGAGTTTCCAGCACTCGTATTGGTTTTACCACGATTATTCCTAGGTCTTGGACCTACAAAGAATTTCAATTTAACACACGTAATAAATCTGAAACGTATTTCTTAAACAAAGAAATGTGGAAAACATCATGCATTCGTGACAAAGTAGAAGGAAATGCTAAATGGTAAGCTACAAAGTTGATTACTTCAACTATTTCAAAATGTTCCATCTAACAAGGTGATAACTTGGCAGCATTTCTAAAAATTATCGAGCTCTATTTCATTTTAACCCAAAGAAATACCTTCTCACCAAGTTCGAATTTCCTATAAGCTACTTTAAATTAGCATAACTCTTTTTCCTTTCCGTTGCTTCTTTCAAGCATTCACGAATAATTTTTAATTGTTGTTCCATTTTCGTAAGGATTTCAGGTCCAATTACCTCTCTATCCTCAATGTTTTCCCAACTAACAAGGGTTCTACATTTTCTTCCATATAATGCTTGAAAGGTGCCATATTAAGTGAGGCATGATATATGTTATTATGTACAAACTCAAATGCTGGAAGGTACTATTCCCATTTATACTACTGATCCATATAATACATTCATAACATATCCTCTAAAACTTGATTAACTCTTTTAGTCTATCTATCTATTTCCGGATGACACACATGAAATAAAATTTAGCTTAGTTCCTAGAGCTGCATTAAGTGTTTCCAAAACCTTGTAGTCATTCTAGGATATTTATCAAATATGATTAATTCGGGTATTCTATGTAATTTGAAAATTTCATGTACAAACCTCCTTGCCAAAAACAGGAGAATCATCCTTGATTACTAGAAATAAAATGTGCTATTTTTGTTATTTTATCAACAACTACCAAAATAACATCATGTTTATTTCTTGACATAGGCAACTCTTGTACAAAACCCATGTTTATTACCTGCGCCATGCTCGAGGCAATAAGTAATTTGGATGCATATGTTTAGCTTTATCACGTTGACATTCCAAACAATGTGTCACAAAATCAATAATCTCCTTTTTCATTCCTTTTAAGAAATATTGTTGTTTTATATTAGCAAGCATCTTCATAATACCGGGTTTCAGAGAAAGGTGAATTGTGAAATTCTCGCTAGCAATTTCTTCCTTAAATCATTAAATAAAGGTATGTATACTCTGTTTTCAAATCTTAAGATTCCTTCATTGTCAAAGTGAAAACCTTTATATCTCACATCATTTGGATCTGCAACAAGCGTTGTTTTAACTTTACGAAAGCAAGAATCGATTCCATAACACTTTTTACTTCATCCTTAAAGCGAGTTCTTAATGTTAGAAGAGAAGAAATGTGCTTCCTATGACTTAGAGCATCAGCTACTTTGTTTTCCTTACCTTTAATGTAATTTATGTCAAAATTATATTGAGACAAAAATCAATCATCTTCAATGTCTTGCATTTAGATTTGGCTAGTGAAAATATACTTCAGCCCAAGATGATCATTTTTAACTCAAATGGTTTACCAAGAAGATAATGCCTCCAAACTTGTAGTGCATGAAAATGGCAGCAAGATATAAATAATGTGGAGCATAATTCAACTCATGTGACTTTAGTTTTCTACTTTTGTAAGCTATGACATGATCATTTTGTAACAAAATACCTCCCTGCACCTTCTCCGGATGCATCTATTACAATAGTAAAGTCTCACTTAGGCTATGGTACAATTAGAATAGGTGGTGATGTTAACTCCGATCCTTCAAAGTTCTTAATTCAGATTCACATTTGTCATTCAAAACGAAATTCTTATCCCTTTTTTGTAATGAATTTATTGGTGCAGTCACTTTAGAAAAATATGTTACAAATTTTCTACATTAACCAAAGAAGACCCATGAAGCTTCTAACTTCATGTACATTCTTTGGTGCACGTCACTTAGTTATAGCTACAATTTTAGAAGGATCTATAGAAATTCTATTCTTACTTATTACATGACCGAGATAGTGCACGTTTGTGTCATAGAAAGAACATTTAGATAGCTTACCATATAATCCTCTGCTCAAAATTTCCAAAACTATTTTCAAATACTCATGATTTTCCTCAATACTTTTAGAATACATGAGAATGTCATCCAAGAATAGAAGCAAAATTTGTCCAAGTATTCTTGAAAGATATTATTCATTAAATTTATAACAGTTGTAGGTGCATTTGTTAATCCAAAAGGTAAAACTGTGAACTCATATTGTCCATACCTTGTTCTAAAATCTATTTTATGAATGTTCTCATCCTTAATCCATAATTGATGATATCCAGATTGAAGATCTATCTTAGAATATATTGATACTCCACATTGAAGATCTATTCTTGATTGTTGCCTTGTTTAACATTCTGTAATCAATGCACAATCTAAATGTTTCATCTTTCTTTTTCACAAAAAATTACCAGTGCTCCCCAAGGTGAAACACTTGGTCTAATCAAACCTTTAGAAAAAGTTCTTCCAATTGCACCTTAAGCTCTAATAATTGTATAGTATTCATTTGATTTGGTGCCTTAGAAATAGGCTTAGTTCCGTGCTTGATTTCAATTACGAAGTCAAATTCCCTTTTGGGTGGAAGACCTAGTAACTCTTAGGAAACACATCACTATCCTTTCATAATAACGGATATTATTCCATGAAATCTTTGTTCTCCTCAACAAATTCTAAAATATTTACTGCATACAAGGTATAACACTTATTTTTGGCTTTTTTAAGTTGCATAATGTGAGTTTCCTAATTGAAATTTCATGTTTCACACCCTGAATCTTTGTTGTTTTTTACAGTCATCTAAATAAATAATATGTTTTTCAAAAAAATCCACTTTTGATTGATATTTAATGAACCAATTAACACCTATGATTACATCATAAGACCCCAAATGTGTAACATAAAGATCAACTTCAAAGTGGAAAAACTAGGTAAGTCAAGGACTGCTCCAAAAAGAAACATACTAATTGTATGAACAACATTGTTTCCATAATGTACAATCCATGTTTTATCCATGTTTCCATCTTTTATTTTTAGTTTCTTTGCTAATTTACTAGAAATAAAACATTCAGAGTAGCTTCGATATCAAAAGAAGAGTTATAGCTATGACAAATAACTTACCCAAAAATTCTATGGGTGTGACTTATTTTTCATCATGTTTGTCACCTACGAAAGTGTGTATCTTGTGCTGCTAATTACGATCATCCTTTTTTAATGGACTTTGATTTGCATAATGATATTTGCCACACTTATAACAGCCTTCTACCGGTCCTTTCGAGGCTCGATTTATTTCCATCCTTAGAGTTATCATTTCGACCTCCATAGGACTTCTGTCCTGTTATTATTATTCTTGACAAAGTTGTTTTGTGCATTTCAGAAGACTTATTTCTTGATTTATTATTATTATTATCAGTAGAAAACTTACTTTTATTACCAAACTTCTTCCATGGTCCTTTCTTAGGTGCAAGAGATGATAAACAGGAGTTTTGAACTTTCTTCCTTACTTCCTCTTTATGAGTAGAAATCACCTTTAATTTTTTTTGCCATATGGATTTTTCAAAAGCCCTTCCATAGTGGTTGGGCTATGAACATCCACCTCTCCTCCTCTAACGAGATTCAATCACATTATGAATTTTTGTATCCTAAAATTCTTGTCGGTTTGATCTTGAGGTACATACTTAAGGAGTTTAGTAAACCACTCCTAATACTCAGTTCCATTAGCTTTCCTTGAGCTAAGTTCTGGAATTTAGTCATTTTCTTATCATAATAAAGTTGCAGCAGTCATTGTTTCCTATAGTAACCTTTAATCAATATTCAACTCAACCTTATGGCTGTCCCACCATGAAGATGCCTCATTGGAAAGTTGATATGCTCCCCTGCATTGCCTTTGTTTCTTCCGAGAATTTTTCCTGAGCCATTTCTCAACTCCATATCCTCATGTTGTGCCATCAAACTTGGATGTATTTATCCTTTTTATATCATTAGTGAGTTCAACTCCCATCCTAGCCTTTTTGTTTTTAGGTTGATCAGGTATGTTCACATTGTTATTATCAACACCTAAATTGGCATTTTCCTTAGGAGGTGCCTGATTATCATTACCAGCATTTTATTCCTCCTCATTTCCCATTACTTGTTGTTCAAGTACAACCAAACAATCCGTTGTGTCCAACAGGGAAACAAGGATCTCATCGAGTTTTTGGGCAGTTTCTCCTCCTTCCTCAGGTGGAGGATTACTTGCAACATTTCCTCTCATTCTAACCATTTCCTGTTAACAAGAAAATTTATGTTTTGTCAAATTATGGACACAATATGTCTAAGAGCTACAACCTTTAGCTCGATACCAATATGTAACATTCCCATTTTATGACTTTACAAACAAGGAATTTTTTTTTACACAATTTTCTCTATTCTAAGTAAAACATCATTTAGAACACACTTTTCATGCCAATGAATCTCATAATAGATAACCATATACGGTTTTAAATGACTCGAGTAGATTACCAATCTCTCATTTCATGACTCAGTTTCTAACCGATCTCTCATGTTTGTCTTTAAGATAGAGTAATCTATGTATACTAAATATACTTGGTTTTCCTACCCTATTTCAGGTGTTGAGTGCTCTATTTCAAGAACCTATCCGAATATTTGTTACCAATATTCATCTAAAATCACATTTCTTTAAACTAGGTGACATAGGACATTGTACCCATCAGCTTGTGATACTTTGGCCAAGGATTTCCAACATATTTTTCATGTTACTATTTATAGATGACATATTCGTCAAATCAGAATACGTCCTTCACCACACTCTTTTGTTATCTAGAATGGTTTTCTGACCGACTTCTGTTACTCCACTTTCCCAAGGTTTGACCCTAACCCTGAGTTAGAGACATAATTTGTTATAGGAGACTCTCACGATGACTTAGGGTATATGGGGATACTCAACTGACCTAAGTCGATTGAATGTGCCTAGGTACCCTGAGTCATAGAAAGCTACTTCCTATTCAAATCATGGTACTAACTTGACCTAGAGAGAAACTACGTTCAAGTTTAGATGTATGTAGATCTAGATGAACAAATGTAGAAGGGTGTTTGACACATGTCAAGTGTAACAATGTATCCTTGATAATTTGTTAGTCTTCTCAAAGGCATACGATCCTGTAGTTGGCATGTGCCAACATCCTTCATAACTACTTCATCACGACGTACATACCCCTAGGAGGTCATTAACACAAAATAAATTTGGATCAAGATTATGATTACAAGAACCTTGTAAAACCTAAATCCAATATTACTTGAGTTCTTCTTCCATATTAATTTTTTTAGTATTAAGAACTTCATTAACTCATGATTGATTTAATTTTCATTAACTTTGGCATAACAAGCATTTATCCAAAAATAAGGCAGCAAACATCAAAAGGTTAATTTAATGTAACTTAGTTTTCCAAAGAAGGTGTATCATCCACATAAGTTCATCTAGAGTTGACTTCATAAAAAATGAAGTACAACGATTAACGATCATAAACACCATTCCTTTTGTTTTACATTTTTTCAAAAGAGGAAGAATCTTCCTCTACGTGATAAAATGTTAGGGTTGTCATAACCTTTTTATCTTTCACAATCCATATAGTTTAATTGTATGTCCAATATACATTCCATAATTATACTATAATTATTTAGATAGAGAATGACATCTTATGCAACTTAGCAAGTTGCATCTCAATAAGGGATATTGCACTATTCCCTTCATCCAACTTACTAAATGATAACAATAATAAGTATACAAGAAGATATGAAGAATATCGACAAGATAGCATTCCAATTTCCGTCATTAAAAGTACAAGAGAATTCACGAACAATTTGGAGTCAATCTCCAAAGTTTTCAATTCATCATCATAAAAATATACACTTTACAAGACTATGAATTTCAGGCATACTATACGTCGAACAACATTAAGATCATAAAAGAATATAACTTTTCTTTTTAAATACAACTCATGAATGAATCAAAATACCTAAGTGTTATGCAAGTGTTATAGGAATTACATTTGTTCTGAATAAGGATAATACATAACCAAATTAACCATGTAAATGTAGTTAGTAAAAAGGTTAAATAAGATTAAACTAAGGAATTACTATTATGAAATTGGTACCCCGTTGAGTGATGTAAAAACCACCTAAATTTTTGAATGTGATCATGAAATGAATATGATAAAGTAGTGCTCCATGAATAATACAACCTAATAAATTTGAAAACCAAATATGATGCATGATCACATGATTTGTATGCATGAATGTGGTTAAACAACGATGCTAATGAAATAATGAAATGTAGCCTTGAGATTGGGATACCTTTGGTTGTAGCCATCATCTTTTTAGTTAAAGAAATTACACTCTAGTTGGACTTGTAAAATTTAGTAGAACCCTTGGCGTAGATAGGAATATATTAAACCTAGGATCACTCAAGAAGTAGAATTTATGGTCAAAACATGAAATTAACCTGTTGCTATTTGGAGTAAATCCTTAATATGATGAAACAAATATAGTTTGAAATGTGAAATGTGTCACTCAAATTCAAATAAAAATGTCTATAAAGGGAACACATGTGTAATGAACCCTTCCATGTGAAATATTATTGTAAAAATATTAATTTGTAATTGGAGAAATGGATCGTGAATCAAGAAAGGCACAATTTAATTAGTTAACCTACATGGTTTTAAGAACTTGATGTTGAAAAGAGTGTATTTTCAGTATCAAACAATGACACGAATAGAACTCGGGATAAGTATCCAATTGATATAGTAACCTTATTTTTTTCTTGTGAAGTTTCCTACTTGTAAAGAGAGTATTTTTCCAAACCAAGTAAACTCGACTCTTTGAAACAAATCCATATGTCTTATATTATAAGGTGCATGTCTGTATATATGTTCCTAATCACAATCAAGCTATCTAAATGTATTTCCATAATAGAAACGAGTAAATTCTAAAGGAACTGCTATAGATAAATGTTAAAGAAAAAAATATCTAGGCAAGTTGTAAAGGAATAAAGGGTCCCACATTATTAGAATCTACAAAAAGTATAGTCAACTAAATGATTTTTAAGAAACAGATCTTTAACATAAGAAAAAATATTATGAGACTCATAGTTTTTTAAAATGAATTTATTTCATAAACGAGATATGGATAACTACTAGAATTGGAGAAAGGAACCAACCTCGCATTCTCCATTAAATACTAATGCTTTGCAAAGTAAAGTAATTGAATTTTGAAAATTTTGAAATTTTAAACCTTATGTGTTTAATTCTGTTGAAAAATTTTAGGTCATACAATGGAAACCTAAAGGTAATGAATATGTGAACCATGAAAATTCCATGTCGTGGAGTATGTATATCCTATGTTTCTTTTTGTTATTGGGTCATTTTCATGGTTTATGTCATTTGAGTAAGACACTGATGCGTACCCTATGTTATCCTATTACATAAATTGGTTCATGTTTATGTAAGTTTCCTACGTGATGTCTATTTTGTTTATTTCGATCTAATGTGGTGTTGTGTAGCATACAATTAAAGTAAAAAAAAGTTATTTTGATAATTTTACTCTTTTATTTTGGTATTGAAAATGTGGGCATTATAAAGGGGTGCTAACTTATTGGTACCCTTTTCAAATGCTTTATACAAATAATGTGCGTACTAAATCTACTCAAATTATACTTTTCACTCTAAATAAACATGCAAAAAAATATAGTGATTTGACTAGGTCCAATTCTACACAAATATATTTTTCGTGTTGATGTTGCACCTACAAAAATTAGTGTATCGCTAAGATTAAGGTGCATATTTATAGATTGATGTCTCTTAATGTTATTTTGATATAGCTTGTGATTTGGTAGGGCCATAAACGTTTTTGTGAGCTATGAGCTCCCAATGGTTTTGGGGGATTCATTTCACAAAATTGTTATATATAAATTATTCTTATTAGAAATATAAAAAGTTCTATACAGGGGCTTGAATAGAAGTTTAAAATTAGGGAATTTTATACATGTACAATTGCTGATTTAAGATTGCATATATAGTTTTATATTTCTAAATAATACTATAATATTATAGTATTCATAATATTGTCCTTGAAATATAAGTTTTCATAAATATTTTTTATCGATTAGAAATGGAAATCACCCATCTCTTACAATAATATTTCAAAAAAATTGGGAACATTGAATTTATTGTGTAAAATTTCAGTTGAAGGGTTATATTAGTTAAAACATTAAACTAAAGACTATTTATAATACCATGCCCACATGAAATTTTTTTCATCACCTCCATCCTCATTGGAATCTAAAACTAAAAAATATGGGCTATACTCACTTTCTTCATCATCCATGAAGCGCACATCCCCAACATAGTGTGCATTCGATAAACCTTCCCCCATTCACAATCTCAGTCACAAAAATCTCTTTAAAATGTTTCCATATCTAATACAATGAGAATCCCAAATTAAATCTCATGTGTTACACATATAGATGTACCATGTTAGTGTTGTTGGCATTGAACATGACTCTTTTCACCTCAATTAGTTGAGCCCTTTTCTAGGTATGAAGCCTTCAAGGGATTGGTTAGCATCCTTCCATTCTAGATATGAATCTTTGGAGGGGATTGGATAGCATCCTTCATGTCTTCAAGGATGTTTTCCATGGATTCCCATTCATTCAATCATCTACGTTATCATTCTAATGTTTTTTTATCATCCACACTAACACATAATTATCCCTTTTATTAATTCATCCTTCAAGAAATAGAAAGCTTCCTTAGTCATTATCTTTGTAGTTTTCACCATCATGACATAAAAATTTAGTAATTCCCTTAATTTTAATTCATTTATAAAGCCATAGAAGAAGTTCGAACATCTAAAATTAAAACCTTCTATAACATGACATGGTGAATCTCCTGACAACATTGATAAATGTATTTTTGTGTCTCTACCTTTTTCTCTTTGATTTCCGTACTTTATAAAAAAATTTAACAAAAAAATGAAAAAATGAACAGGAATATTTAAACCCTAAGAAATACTCAAAATGGGAATTAAAACATAAAAGCGATGTTTAATTGGCTATCTCTTATGAAAACAAAAAAACTAAATTAGCTTCCTCTCAACCTTTCATCATAATTTTTCTTCATAAAAATTTGATAGATTGTTATAGACAAAAGAATCAACTTTCTTCAAATGTAACACCCACATTTTCCACACACAAAACCCAATAATTAATTAGGAAAATCATGAAATCATTTTTTAATTTTTCATTTTTTAAAAAGTGTTCCAACATGATAACCACCAACTAGGTTTAAATATATCACGATTAATAAATTCCACATATTCATAAGGTTGTCGTAATTAAATTAACAACCAATTATCATTACTTCTTTCTAACCATTTTGGGTTTAAATCCCCTTCTAGGGTTTCGTTAATTCACCTTGTTTAAAATATTATCTAGGTCAATATTTCCTAAGTTAGTTTAATTCTTAATTCTTTCTTCACATAACAAGTCAATAACCATGCCCCCAATGAGGTCATATAACCATACATTGAAATTGAACTAACTAATCCTTTTGATTCATTAACCAAGTTACCCTTTTCATAATTATTTAATTTAATAAACCCTTGCAAATTTCAAATTCATTTATAAAGTCATTCTCTATAAAAATAAAAGTCACAACTTAATCCTAACACTCTAATACCCTTAAGTGGCCCCATTCAAATTATACTCATACCATTTTGAATAAAATTTCCTTCCTAAAAAAGCACATCACTTAAATTTGTAGGGTGAAATCTTATGCATTAGATTAAATAATTTTAGGCCCTTGGATTAGGAATGCTCTAAAATCCTTAAGAGGTATTCGATTCTTATTTTTAGCCTAACTCATTCATTTGCTCCATTTTGTTTTGTAGGATTTGCAAGCATAAACACCATGGAGGCCATGAAAGGTATTCCTTTAGTCTTGGATGGATACACACATTTTAGAGAGTTGTTTGCATCCCACTCCTCGGTTTTTCTTGTATTTTTGTTATTATTATTTTTTTCCCCCATTTGTGTATGGAAATTTTTTGCCCCATTTGTATTTATGGTTTTAAAATATTTATACTAATGAATGTAAGGTTTTGGGTGAGTACACACACACACACACACACACACTTGTTTTTATATTTATTTGGATAACTTTTAATTTATTTTTTGTTAATGGGATTGTTATCCAATTTTTCCCCTCAGAAAAATTGATCAAACACAACTTTCCACAGAGAAAATTCAAGGATCCGTTCAGTCATGCAAGCCCCTATTTCAAATCTAACAATCAAGTTACAAGTAGGATTGACAATGGCAATGGACGATGGGTAAATGAATGGCCAGCAGAAATGTTGAAGAAAAGCCAACTTTGTAAGTCAAGTCAAGCCTAAAGCGAGTCGAATCAAAGCAAAGCAACATAGCCACAAAAGGTCCCATGTGTTAGCTCAGCACACTTTCAAAAGGTGCAACAAAAATGGAGACCGTAGGGATGTGCTTAACACCCCCATGTTGATCTCACACATAGCAGGCTCGCAGATGATGCCAAGTGTCTAACTGGTACAACTTCAAGTTACACGGATAGAATCCAAACCCAAGGTAGTGTTCACTCGAGGCCCAAAATGGCTAAGGATAAAAATCATTAGCGGAAGCCTCCATGTGCCCCATCAGTGCACCTTCAAAGGTAAATCCCAATGATGGGGTCCTCAAATGAGTGCAGACACGCTCCACGTGTCTAGAGTCAAACAAATTTTAACCACTCATTGAAAAATCTAAGAAAATAAAAAGGTTCAGTGGAAGCCTCCATGTGTATCTTCGATGTCTCAGGTCAGACAGAGTATCTTCACCAAACAAAAGGTACTTAGGAATAACACAAAGGAAGCACAACAAGATCGCATATGGTGCTAAGTGTTAGCATGTCGCATTCCTAGGAACCCGAAATGCATCAAAAATCTTAAGGATGCGTGGGGCTTCCACATGTATCTTGCATAGATAAAGTCTTGGGAGACCACGTGGAACACCTGACCTTGACCTTTAGATGATCATATCTTTTGACTGGAAGCTTGGATTTGAGCAAGAGAGGACCTTTTGGAAATCTCTCGACGTCTGCTACTCACCTACCACCATTAATGAAGGATGAATCATGAATCCCACCAGAATTTTAAATACAGTCCACCATTTTTAAGGTTGTAAGGCTTCTCGACTACCACATTAATGAATTATGGGCTTCCTTTCTTGCCCAACAAGGAACAACACATGGAGTCATGGGTTTTTTTGTAGTTTAACCCATCATTATCGCAGGTGAATTCAATGCTCTTTTGGGGCAGTTAAGGTAGGATGATATTTTTTCTCTCCTTTGTCTCTCATTCTTTCTATATATTGTAAGGAGGGGTTTTTTTAAAAAGGTTTGACATTTTTTCTTTGTACCATCCCTTCTTCTCTTGTCTGTAAGTGTATTTGTGGAGTTCAAGCCTCCCATTCAAATTGTAATGCAATTTTGTGCCTCTTGGCCATTGTAATGCACTGTATCAAATTTTTGGAGCAATAATACATGTTTGTGGATATTTTTCAACCCTCTCTTATGTTCATTATCTCCTTCTTGATCTCTCATTGTAGTCCTAGTTATCTATGCATGGTGGTTGTATTATATTTTTGGTTTGTGTTTATTGCAAAGCAAGTGTTTGACATTCCTTTGGTGCATCACCCCTATTATTTTAGATTTTCTTTCTTGAAAATCCTTAACCCCATCTCCTTGGCATGTTAGAGTAGGTTTTAGAGTGCATCCTCTATAATATGAATGTGTGCACATGAACAGAGGAATAGGAACTAAAATTCATCTAGAGATATCTCCTTATTCGTAAAGTCCCACACTTTGGGGAAGCTCCATGTTATGCAATCGCATTGAGACTCTCAACACATCAAGTTAGAGATATTCAAGGGTGATGTGATTATGCATCAACATTTTTGACACGCTCGGTGGGATAAAGAAGTCTTCATTTTTATTGCAGCAAGATTGATCTGCACTTTTTGTAAGTTCCCATCTTGTAAGGAGCTCTGGAATTACACATCTAGTGATGGAAACAAGGGTAGAATCCACTAGTTTTGGCAGTCCAAACTTGTGAGATTCATGAGAAGAATTCAAACAAGGTCAAGAAAAAATAAGAAGGATTGTTTTTCTATCTACATTTATCCCGAAAAGCAAGGAGAGGAAGAAGAGCTCAAAGAGTCTCCACCTTACTAAACAAAACAATTTCAACACCTCCACCAAGTTGGCCTTTCATTCAATCGACCGTGAGTTCTTCGATCGATCAATCAAGATGGCACATTCAAACCCCTACATCAACTTCACTGGTAACATGCCCTTTTGCTCTAATGCGAAAAACCTAGTTCAGGTTGCGGCAAAGATCAAGAAAATTACATATTTTACTGGAGAGAACAGGACAACCGCAATTGATCATATCCATGACATTACAAACGTCTTTACAATTCATGAGATTGCTGAAAGACAATCTTGTTGCCAATTTCTTAGATCCTCCTTTAAGGGTAAAGCTTTGTTGTGGTTCATAATTTTAACCGTGGGATCCATGTAGAATTGGAACCATTTATACACAACTCTCCAAAATCAATTTGGATAAAAGGAGGATAATATATATTTATTTGAGCGAGTTGAAAACAATCAAGAGGGCTCCTAATCAGCATTTGATTGAGTTCAACTTCATATTCCAAAGCAAACGTGGGATAGGATTATGTTGGTCGTGAGACCAATAACTAAAGGTGCTTTCTTATACTTATTAAAGCTTAAAAGTTTGTTATTTCCATGATAACCCAATCAATAGGAGGTATAACCTTACGTGTAACCTATAATATTGCTATTAGAGAAAAAAACTACTTGATTTAAGATGGTAAACTCGTACCAAGACCACCTATACCTCTATATCCATATATGGGAGCTCTTACAACTAGTCAAACACTGGAATTGAATTCCATTCTAGCCTCTAGAAATCAAAGTAATATTGAGGCTTCTACTTCTTCAAGCACTTTAAAAGAGCTACAAGAGGTTATGAAACAACTGTAGAACCTAGGAAATGAGCTAGTGACTATCAAGAGACAACAAGCTCAGAGTTCTAGATCGTATCAACCTCAAACTCAATATCAAGCTAGACCCCCATATTAGCAAAATAGACCACCAAATCAGTTTGGATATCAAAACTAGAACCAGTGGACAACCTCAGGCATCAGGCCATTCCGACCATATAATCCAAATACGGCTTTCAACGTTAAGAGCCTTGGTTCCAACACAAAGAACATTACACAAGATTATGACTAGTATTACCCCTATAATCTACCTCACAATTAATAAACGTGTTTCAATGGTACACTAAACCAGTCTTGATGGTATAGACCATTGTTGTGTTCTAAGAACTAGGCCAAGAAGGAAATCAACAACAGGATGTAAATTAGTAAGAAGCACCTCCAAATGAGATCACTCTTGTCAATTGGTAGGTGAGGATTTTTGGCATAAATCAAGCCCCTTCTCAAGGTGTAGCTTCCAATACACACTCCAAGAAGGGAAACATTGGAGAAGGAAAGTCATCCAACTCAAAGGATCCATAGCCTTCTATTACTCCACAAGGATTTGGTAATCAAAGTGTAGCTTCTAATGTGCAAGGTCAACCCAAGCCACCTTGTAGACCAACTCAAGTGTCTGTTGTAACAGACCATGTGTAAGAGAAGAATGTGTAAGGCAATGGGAAGTAGAAGGATAGATCATATCCATTCAAGATCATTGAGAAGATGAATAAAAAAAATATAAATATCTCTATGTGGGAGTCATTAGCTATCCTAGGACAAAGAGACCTATTGCAAGCTGCTATGGCAAATTAGTCAGCATCAAATCAGCCACCCAATCAATAAGGAAAAGTGTTCACCAACGAATCTCATAAAGAAGGAAATCATAGAGGTCATAAAGGTAAGAATTTTAAGCCAAGACCATTCTATATCTCATTGGTAATCGGAGATAATTTGGTACATAATTACATGATTGATTCGGGAGCAAGTAACTCAATTATGCATAAACAAATGGCAGATCAACTAGGTTTAAAGTATGAGCCAGTGATGAAAGGAGTAGTGCAACTAGATGGAACAACACTAGGAATAGTTTTTGTCATCAAGGGTTTAATCCTAACACTAAATGCCTATCCAAATGTCAAAGTAT
This sequence comes from Taxus wallichiana var. yunnanensis, assembly GCA_018340775.1. Lineage (NCBI taxonomy): Eukaryota > Viridiplantae > Streptophyta > Pinopsida > Cupressales > Taxaceae > Taxus > Taxus wallichiana. Next base: position 702,003,789 of record CM031238.1, on the reverse strand, counting down.
TGCAATATGTGTCTGTAATTGACCTCCCACCACTCTTTGCACTATGTTTGTCAAGATACCTCACTGCAAAAATTGGTGGATATCTATCAAAATATTGGTCACACATGCTATTCAGAACAAGGTATGGATCCAAGGAAACCGTTAGGTCAGATATAATTACAAAATTTCACATTGAGCCTCATGTGCCAAGTCTTATCAATGTAAATTTCTCAGCCTTCGATTAGGAGTGTTCAACTAATCTAGAAATAGGTACTAAGGTTGAAGGTATTCCAAATTTAACTATGGATGAATGGGAAACAAAAGGCATGCATTTGGCCCATTTAATGAAATGGAATAATATGAATTGAGTGTATATTGTGTACATGAAGAAAACTCACCCATTCCTAACATCATCAAGCTAGAAAATAAGGATGACAATGAAGTATGGCAATTATTTTGTGACAGTTCAAAGAACAAACAAGGTTCGGAGGAGGTGTATTTTAGTTTCACCATAGAACATTAAGTATTAATCGGTGTTTCTTTTCCAGTTTGCATGTTCAAACAACACCGCTAAATATCAGGCCTTGAATCATGGAATCCATTGGGTCCAGAAAATAGGCATACAAAATTTGTAGGTACTTGGTGATAACGAGCTAATCATCAATCAAATAAGAGGAAAACAAGCTGCAATGAATGACTTACTCAAGATCTATAGAAAAATGGTATGGGACATCATTGAGGATTTGAAGCTTTCAACATTGTGTCCATACCGGGAAGAAGAATGAAGCTGCAGATAGGATTACAGCAGTTGGAGTAACATTTGACGTGGTTGAGATTATAAAAAGAGAAAAAATATATATCCATATGATTGGAAGGCTAGTTATTCCAAACAATAACACAAGTGACAAGTGTTTGAGAATAATCAACATATCATCAATTTCTTGCAAGAAGAGGTTGAATTCTTAGCTAGGAATCAAAATAAATTGGAGCAAAGCAGACAAGGATCAAGTTGTGTAGTTTCAAACCAACAAGATTCCCAAGGGTTTAGTAACATTGGAGTCTATCTTCAATCCTAATGACCAATTCTGTAAAGAGAAAGCCAACCTATAGGTCAAGGGAGAAGATTTAGAGCCAATTTCAGTTGGGGAAGGAAAAACACTCCAAATTGGTAAGGTGGCCACTGAGCAAGAGAGATATGAGTTCATACAACTTTGCCAAGAGTTTCTAGATGTCTTCACTTGGAGTTATGAGGACATGCGAGGGTTCAATCCGAGGCTAGCACAACATACCATAGAACATGATCTAAATGATAAGCCCATCAAGAAAAAGTAAAGACTAGTAAAGCCTCACATTAAGCCTCTAATGAAAAAAGAGCTAAACAATCTAATAGAGGCCAACTTTAAATTTCCAATCAAGCATTCAAGCTAGGTTGCAAACTTGGTACATGTGTGAGGAAGAAGAATGGGAAATAAGGCGTATGTGGACTTTCGAGACCTGAATAGGGCATCTCTCAAAGACCATTAACCACTCCCTTTAATGGAAAAAATCTTACAATCGGTATCCGGATGGGAAATATTTCCCCTCCTCGGTGGCTACTCGAGATATAATCGAGATAATGGTAAAAGAAGAGGACCAGTTCAAAATGGCCTTCACCACTAAGTGGGGCTCCTATGCCTACAGGAAAATACCATTCAAATTGTCTAATGCTAGAGCCACTTTTCAAAGGGTGATGCACATGGCATTCAATGGGTTGATCAACAAAATAATGCTAATATATCTTTACGATATCAATGTTTTCTCCAAAAATGCAGCAAATCACCTTTTTCAACTTGAGACATGTATTTCAAAATGTATGAGATTTTTGGTATCATTAAATCACAAAAATACATATTCTTGGTTCGAAAAAGCAAGCTACTAGGCCATCTTGTGTCAAAGGAAGGATTAACAATCAACGCTGAAAGAGTTGATGTAATTTGAAATTTGCTTGCACAAGCCATAAGAAGGATCTTTAGATCTTTCTAGGAAGAATCAATTTTATTGGCAAGTTTGTGCCAAATTTTGTCACTCTTGTGAAGCCAATAACACTGATGTTGAAGAAGAGCATGGCATTCAGGTGGAAAACTGAAAGAAAAGTGAGTTTTGAAGAAATAAAAGAGGCTATATCCCAAGCTCCAACTCTCGTCAATCCAGAATTCTCCAAGGAATTCATGCTCTATGCCTTTGGTAGTGGGGACACAATTTCTACAATCCTAGTGCAGAACAAAGAGGTATCTACGAACAATTGGTTTCCTTCTTTAGTCAAAGTTTGGAGGACTATGAAGTGAGATACTCCTTCATCGAAAATCATGTCCTTGCAGTGATCAGGAGCTTGAAGAAGTTCAAACACCTAGTTTCAAATAACAAAATCCAATTATTAGTCTCTCATGCGGGAGTTAAGGAATTCCTTCTGAATAAGGATCTAAATGAGAAATGTGTAGGATGGATCACTCGTGTCATGGAATATGACATTG